>SADC01001082.1:0-187180 GCA_004194705.1 Ditylenchus dipsaci | reverse complement strand
TTTATGCAACATTTTAGGAACTGTGACTCGCTCTCTTCTTGGATCCACGCTTCAAAGATCGATATGTGTCAGATGCAACGAATTTAGGGGGTTAGTGAAGCAGTGGCTAATTTGCGAATATCAACCGCTAGATGAGTCCTCTCAAGAAGAATTACAGGGTAAGTCAGCCGAAATTAGACGAAGAATTTTTTGAATTATCTTGTATTAGATTGAATCGGAGGTAAGAGAGCCGGCTGCCAAGAAACGAGAAGCCTTTTTGCACGCCAAGTGAACTTCAATCAACAAGAAGGCTCGACTCGTCCGACTACCACGTGGGAACAAAATCTGGAATGTGTAAGTGAATATATGACCCCCACTCAGTAAATCTTGTATTATATGGCTTTTCTGTTCATTCCAGGAGATGTGTCTTACAATTCGGTGCAACGGTGTCGATTGATTTGGATCCCCTCAGCTATGGCAAAACAATATGGTGGCGCTTTCCCATCTTGTCCAAAGCTGCTCCTCTCTGCGCCTTCTACTTCACACCCAAGTGGCAGCTGTTTAGCCATGCCAGGGACAGTTCCACTACATACGAAGTCAATTGATCCGTTCAATGCCGAACAACTCATTTTCTCAATCATGCTCTCTCGGATGTTATTTTGTTATTTGATTTTCGGCAATTGTTGTACGTTTCTTGAAGCTAATGAAGTTATTTACGGATATATCGCGGGTTTAAATTTATAGCTGTGACAATGCGGGTGCCCGCGCGGGTTTTGACATGGTGCTGGTGGGTTTGCGGGGCGGGTTTTGGGTCCAGTGCGGGCGGGTTTGCGGTTTACCGCGGGTAGTCCGCCCCGCAATCAACACTAGTTGAGAGTAATAGTTGAGAGTAGACAGTTAATAGTTGAGAGTGATAGTGTTCCAACAATTGAGAGTTGAGAGTAATAGTTGAGAGTAGACAGTTGATAGTTGAGAGTGATAGTGTTCCAACAATTGAGAGTGAGAGTAATAGTTGAGAGTAGATAGTTGATAGTTGAGAGTGATAGGTTCCAACAATGAGAGTTGAGAGTAATAGTTGAGAGTAGACAGTTGATAGTTGAGAGTGATAGTGTTCCAACAATTGAGAGTGAGAGTAATAGTTGAGAGTAGATAGTTGATAGTTGAGAGTGATAGTGTTCCAACAATTGAGAGTTGAGAGTATAGTTGAGAGTAGACAGTTGATAGTGAGAGTGATAGTGTTTCAACAATTGAGAGTTGAGAGTAATAGTTGAGAGTAGATAGTTGATAGTTGAGAGTGATAGTGTTCCAACAATTGAGAGTTGAGTAATAGTTGAGAGTAGACAGTTGATAGTTGAGAGTGATAGTGTTCCAACAATTGAGAGTTAGAGTAATAGTTGAGAGTAGATAGTTGATAGTTGAGAGTGATAGTGTTCCAACAATTGAGAGTTGAGAGTAATAGTTGAGAGTAGACAGTTGATAGTTGAGAGTGATAGTGTTCCAACAATTGAGAGTTGAGAGTAATAGTTGAGAGTTGAGAGTAGACAGTTGATAGTGATAGTGTTCGATAGTGTTCGATAGTGATAGTGTTTCTTGAATGACAGTCATATATTTGTATTTATAAGACCGTGAGCCTCAGGATGATAGTGTAATCCCCTACCTCCTCCGAATGGGTATCCACCTCCAGAATCCGAAATATTGGATTTAATTGAAAGTAACTAAAAATTATTGTGCCTATCTATAATTGGGTCTGAACACGGTTTTATAATGCTAAATCATCAGGAACCCCAGTTCTGGAACCCTAGTTCTCTGCAATTAGAGGAGGCGGCAAATGGAAGAAGGCGGCAATTAAAGGAAATACGGTAATCTGTTTGGTGACATAAATATCTTTTTCGTGAGATAAATCATCTTTTTCGCAAGCCAAAACATATTATATACCGGCGTTAAGCGAATTCATCCACACCGAATTCATCCACACCGAATTGATCCACAAAAATTTGTCCTGACACGAAATGCTTTCAAATTTTTGTCTTGAAAGTTTACTCGTAAATTGAAACATTCTTCAGTGAAACGCCGGATCTCCCATGCACCAACTAAACCAAGTGGTCGTCCACTTGGATCAAAAATTTTTTTTACGTTTTTCATGTTCGAAAACTTGTTTCTGGATTGATTAGGGCATGCTGAAGATGGTTTGATAGTGGTGAAATGCCGTTTCTAAATTATTTTTTATGTTTTAAGCAATAATTGATTTCACCAAAATCAATTATTGCCCAATACTGTAGTCGTACCCAGGTTGGGAACTTAGGTAGAAAGCCCACTTGGTGTCATCCGATTCACCCTGGGTGGTCCAGATACATATTCATATTTTTTCTAAAATCTAATCTCGTTTCTCCCGATAATCCTGTCCAACACAATCTAAGTGGCGGTCCACTTGGATCAATAATTTTTTTTATGGTTTTCATGTTCCGAAACCTGTTTTCTGACTGACTCGGACATGCTGAAAATGGTTTGATAATAGTAAAATGCCGTTTTCTCAGGTTTTTTTTCGAGTATCGGGCAATAATTGATTTGGTGAAATCAATTATTGCCCAAAACTCAAAAAATACTTTAGAAAACGCATTTCACCATTATCAAACCATCTTCAGCATGCCCGAATAAGTCCAGAAAACAAGTTTTCGGACATGAAAAACGTAAAAAAAAATTTTTGATCCAAGTGGACGACCACTTGTTTAGTTTGGTGCATGGGAGATCCGGCGTTTCACTGAAGAATGTTTGAATTTACGAGTAAACTTTTCAAGACAAAAATTTGAAGCATTTCGTGTCAGGACAAATTTTTGTGGATCAATTCGTGTGGATCAATTCGTGTGTGGATCAATTCGTGTGTGGATCTATTCGATGTGGATCAATTCGTGTGGATCAATTCGGTGCCACCCGTATATACAATTGTCGGCCGACATTTTCCAATATTTTGGAATTTGTCGTGCGACATTTTCCAAAAATATTGGTAATTCTCCGGTAGCCAAAAACATGTATTTTAAGGCACATTTAGTAATTTTTTTTGGTAAAGTCTCATTAGGTAAAATTTTTTCTGATAAGGGCACATGTGGTGAGAGAACTTTTTGGTAAGCACTTTTTCGGTGAACATTTTTTCGGGTGGTATTTCTTTCTGGTCATAGAATTCTTGTTTTCGGCCATATAATTTATTTTGACATGAAGTTCGATGTTTTGGTTGCAAACTTATCTTTTCGTAGGGTGAGAATATTGACTTTATCATTGTTCAGTCGAGCGAAATTGGTCATTTTTAGAATTTGAGTTAACCAGTCTGATCAATTCGTCCACAAAATTTCAATATTTTCGGCTATGTGAAAACTACAGGTGGTCCAAGAAATTCTCTGGATTTGAAATGGTCATTACTTTTTTTCTAGGGCGTTTTTCGAATTTGTGTAAACGCCAAAATGTTTATCTTGACGGGAATTTTTGTTTTTCGGAAAAAAATTTTTTCGAAAATTTTGACTTTTTGCCTTGGTCCCCTCTATGGTCCAAAATAATCAATCTTGTCATCTTTTTGGACCATAGGGGGGGACCAAGGCAAAAAAGTCAAAATTTTCGAAAAATTTTTTTTTTGGCGCAATCTGCATTGGCGCATTTGAATGTGGCGCGATCTGAATTGGCGCAATTTGAAATGGCGCAATCGTCGGCTGCCCAAAATGCCCTAGAAAAAAAGTAATGACCATTTCAAATCCAGGGAATTTCTTGTACCACCCTGTATATTGTTGTTTTTTTCAGCTCTTAAACTTTTTCGAAGCTTCCAATGTCTGCTCTCTCGGCAAATGGGTCGTCCTGTTACCAAAAAACCTTCTCCCGTTGAGGCTGGTGATGCTGCTGCTACAAAGAACGTGACCAAGGCTCCTGCTGGAAAAACTGCTGCTAAGAAGTTTGATCACTCCCATTTATTATCTATAAGTTGAGGCTTTTTGCTTTTTGCTTTTTAGTCCGGTTCGAAGCGTCGACGAAGTGTTTACAATATCTTCGTCGCCGAAGTGTCGCCTACTATTGCTACTCTGAAAGAGCAAGGTAAGAAGGACAGATGATGACGGTCGTGGTTCAGCAGTGGAAGGCTCTCGAAGATAAAAGCAAGTATCACATGATGGCTGACAAGGAGAAGAAGCAGTCTGACTCTCGCTAGATCTCCAGTGTATATACTCATCTGTTTATTCCTCTTCGCTCAACTGTTGTGTTAAGTTTGACCATCATATTATCCTGGGTACGCGACCGTTTCGTCCCAAAACCGTTTCGTCCAAAAGCCGTTTCGTCCCAAGCCGTTTCGTCCCAAGGCCGTTTCGTCCCAATTTATTTCATCTCTGATCGCACAATAATTTACGCACACGGAAATCCGTTACTTTTAACCATCCCCGTAAGGAAGTCGAACCTTTATTGTTTCAAATTTGCATAGAACCTTAAAGCTACGGTCACATAATCTTAAAATCGCGCACCCACACCCGCACCCATACCCAGACCCACACTTGTGTTCACAATTAAATTTGAATTAGTCAAGAGTGACGAGTATGGGTGTGGGAGTGGGATTTGAGTGTTCACATATAGAGTGTGGGTGCGGGTGTGGGAGCGGGTCTGAGCGCTATTCTGAACGTGCCTTAATTTGTTTTAAATTTGCAATAAAAAATTTATCTATTCAAACCACCCATCTGATCATTACCACATTCAAAACCTTTTTTATTGAACGACATAACACTTGAACAAACAACAAAAATCAATCTTCCATTTCAAAATTGTTAGCAATCCCCTTCAAGAATTCTTCTGTGCTCCGTCTCTCGTAGTCTTGCACAATATAGAGAATCCGACGATCGGCTTCTACGTATTTCATTCGCTTTCCTTTGGACGTTTCCCCGCTTGCCATTGGATGTACTTCTGATCACGACTTTGCTGAACCACTCGAAGAGCATTGATAAATTTCCACAGCCCCGGATGGCAGACGTCCAGCTCCACTTGAAGTCTGTGATTGGCGGCTTCAGCAAAATAGCTGGCTATTTTTCGGGGAAACGTGCCTTTTTAGAAGCGCGTAAATTATTGTGCGTTTAGGGATAAAATAAATTGGGACGAAACGGCCTTGGGACGAAACGGCTTGGGACGAAACGGCTTGGGACGAAACGGATTGGGACGAAACGCTTAGGACGAAACGGTTTTGGGACGAAACGGCTTGGACGAAACGGTTTTGGGACGAAACGGCTTGGACGAAACGGCTTGGACGAAACGGTTTTGGGACGAAACGGCTTGGGACGAAACGGCTTGGGACGAAACGGATTGGGACGAAACGGCTTTGGGACGAAACGGTTTTGGGACGAAATGTCCGTGTCCCTATTATCCTCTCTCTGAATAAAATACTCTTTATCTAGGATTTCTTCCTGCTTATTTGTATTTTTTGCTTCAGATTTTCTTTGTGTATCCTGCTTAGGGGAGCGAAAAAATTGCACGGTGATATTTAATATTTTGTACATTCCTGAAAAAGCTTCTCTCTATTCAAAGAGGAATAGCAAACCATGCTATTTAACTTAAAATTGTGTACTGACAACAGTTTGTTAAGACCAAAATCTTGATTTGACTAACCGGAACCCCTTGCTCTTTACAAACCGTCCTCAGAATTCCAATTTCAAACTGATAAGTTCAAAACCCAATACAGTCTACAAAATGGCATTTTACTATTATTAACCCTTCTTTTAAATGCTCTAATTAAGGCAAAAAAGCAAATTTTGGAATGCGAAAAACCCAGTTCACCTAAATTGCTGTACACACTGGAAAGTCTGACGATAAGCACTCCCTTTATGAGTTTCGACTATTCTTCAGAATTACTAGCATTCGCATCAGCCTTCAAGTGTTTTTTGTCTAGTTGTTGTTAATTTGTTATTCCATTTCTAGTTCATGGCCGGTCGGATAGTTCGCAGCAGAGCGGAGAAGTCGGCTCTATTGACCTATCCGGGCTATTTTTCCCTTTGGTCCCCCTTTGGTTTTTGTTGAAAAATGCCTTGGTCCCCCTGTTGTCACCATAATCACAGTATCAATATAACTATAATGGACAGGGGGACCAAGGCATTTTTCAACAAAAAACAACAAGGGGGACCAAGGCAAAAAATGGCCCGGATAGGTCAATAGAGCCTAGTTCATGGCCGGTCGAATAGTTCGCAGCAGAGCGGAGAAGTCTATCAGAATTTCCCAACGCGCCAAGAAATTGTTGTTGAAAAAAGGTTGACGGCGTGCCATTTCTCACCCTGCAGTGCCTTTTTCATCTATAGCAAAAAATCTTCATCTGTCTTTCCATATCGCTTATGTAAACTCGATCTAATCAAAGGAGGTCGTGCACATAAAATGGTTCAGAACTTAGACAATGATAATCGAAACGAATATACCACTATGACTAAGCTTTTTGAACACACAACAAAATTAGAATCTTAAACATTAAGAATTTGAACTGACAGTGGTGTTTTCGATTTTTTTTAAAGTCTTTTAATACAAAAGTTGATCACGAAAACAAGTTTTTGTAGTACTGGCTGGCTTTAATTTAATGGATACCAACATCATTATGAGTGGCAGAATGAATACCAATTTACATGCTTCTTCATAGTCAGTAAATGTCCACAGTCAAACCTCGATATAGTGCTGCCTACAGCGTAACACATCCCCTATCGCCTAAATTGACTATAATGTATCTTCGATACAGTGTAGGTTTCTTCGGTTCCCATCAGAGGCGTAGCTAGAAATTATCTGATGGGGAAGGGGCACCAAAATTTTTCAGGCCACTTTACCTACACTGTTTTGAAATAAAATCTAACGAGAGGCACCAACAAGAGAAAATATCTAAAAACCTCGAAAAAATCAGTATTATATTTTTGATATTTCTCTCAGACCCCCACTTTTCCTATTTTCGAGAAAAGAGTCAAGTCATGATCACCGACATATCACAGCTATCACTTATATCAAAATCACCGTTTTCTGCAGAGAAAAAGCTACAACCCCAAATAAATACATGCAGAAAAGACAAGAGATGGAGCATATCAGATTTATTCCGAATAGATCACAACAACAAACAACAGACTAGCTTTAGCGGAATTCAAAGGTCGTGAAACGAAATGGCTCGCTCCTGATCTGAAAACATTAGCAAAGCACGAGGAATTCCATTCTCCTGGAAATAGTCATTATTACAAAGGACAATCACGAAAACTAGGAATCTTAAAAAATTGCTAATCATTACCTTCACGGTCACATTGTAGCCGATACGGTGCCGTGTAACTTTTTCTTTCTCGATAGCAGGAACGAATTCTTCGCCATTGTCCTTGCGCAGGATCACCAAACATTCCTTCTTTTCTCCGTAAGGCAGTTTACTCGGCGAGAGATGTTCCTTGAAATACAGTTTGTAAATTGGTAATTACGACAAATTCGACAATAAAATTTTATCTTACTCCATCCGTAGGCACAAGTTGCTCCTTTGCAAAGAAGACTTCTCTAAACGAGACCAGCACAAGAGTCCATTCATCTCCAAACTTCTTAATAGCAACACACTCCATTGAAATACTAAAAAAAATTTTCAAATAATTTTGTCACCAATAAAACAACTATCCGATCTACTACAAAAATTTTTATCTGCGAATAAAATGCCGTAAAATACATAATGGAAAATTCGTGGTATAACTTTTGCGCGCGAGTTCAAATTCGGGTTGTATTCAACAATTTTCATACTGTTTTCGAGGGAAATACCATAGTTCCCACCGATACAAACTATCGATTTAATTTTTTGAAATAGAAAACCATATTTTCATGAATTTTTTCACGATTGGTTTTTGCAAGTTGACACAGCGGCTAACTATAGGACTTTTTTGGTGGTGATGTCCTGTCCACTTGGCCAGGTTTGAGTATAAATACCTATTTTTCTGTTTTTTTACACCCCAGTAGCCGAAATTCCCTCAGAAATCTAAATCCGTTAACAGAATCTCGAAAATTTTTTTTGGCTGTCGAGATATGAGCTAAAGTTAAAACCTTTTTTAGATTTTTTTAAACTTCACTAAAATATTGAATCATCTTCGTTTACAAAGTGGCTGATAAGTCTCTAACAAGGGAACCGTTCGAACTGTCCCCCCCCCCGCCTAACTTTAATCTGATGCGTTCATCTTGTAGCCCATGGTCGATTTACTTAGTGCAAGAAAAGTCCTAGCGGCGGACAGAGACAAAAATTTACAGTTCTAGGTCAAGGAAAGTCAACCCCCCCCCCCCCCCAAAGGCTGATTTCGGATACTCATGTACACCAATGCTCAGTTTTTTGTCAATCAAGTGGCAAATCTGATAATTATGACCTAATGTTACTTTTCGATTTCGCGTCGAACAGTGATATTTTTAGAAATTATTTGAATTTTTTTTGAAAATCGAAATTTTAGCGATCCATGCTATATACAGTCAAACCTCTATATAACGGCACCCCTAGGGACCGGCCAAAGGTGCCGTTGTATAGAGGTTGCCGTTATATAGAAGCCGTTATTTCGATGGTCGGCTAACAAAATTTCTCAAGGAGTGCCGCTATATAAAGGGTTATCCATAAGATAAGCACGGTAGAAAGAAAATTGTAGGAAATGTCACAGCTCAAACTTGAGGGTTAATTCAGACGAAGGCAACAATCGCATTCGGAAACCAACTATTGAGCAGGCTTGAAGAAATCGGTGAGTCTGTTCTGCTTTTGCTTCTTGCTCCGCTCTTGATAGAAGGCTTCGTCGAATCCATCAGTGAGGCGCAGTGTAAAAGGATCATCGAAGTTCCTCTCCACGTAGTGATATGCATATCTGCTTGTCGATGCCTCCACGCATTTGAAGACCTTTCCAAGCCTCGTGAATCCCATCAGATTTCTCTTCACTTCCGGTTAATAAAGCAGCACCTTCCTTCCCTTATGTTCAAGCCATTCGTCCCATGTCTTCAGCTGAGGTTCGAAGATTGCACCTATAAAATACGGAAAATAATAAACAGGTGAAAATGCCCGTCAATAAATGAATCCAGGCCTTCTTGTTGGCTTTGTACTCCACCGGAATTTTCGCATTCTTGAAGCACTTGGTTTTGTCGACTAAGGGATTTCCTTAACAGAATTTCGAAAAAATTTTCGGCTGTCGAGATATGAGCTAAAGTTAAAAAATACACCTTTTTAGATTTTTTCAACTTCACTAAAATATTGAATCTTCTTCGTTTACAAAGTGGCCAATAAGTCTCTACGTGCCATGAAGCTCCAGCATTGCGAAAGAGCAATTATGAGCACAGTTGAATACGCAAAAACAGCGACGCCGCACCCGCTGCTCCTTACTCTAATTTTCGCCGAATGAGCCAATCTTAAGTGGAAATGATTTTTTTGGTGTTTCGTGTACTATTTTGGGTACTCTTTTAAAAGTACCAACGGTATTTTTGCAAAAGCCTTTTTCGCTGCCGGCGCCACCGCCGGCGGCGTCCAACTATGACTATGGGTAAATAGTATTATATCAGTATCATGGTCTGTAATTTTAGCAAAAAAATTTTACATGATATTTGGTCCATTGATTGACCTTTTTTGCTTGAGTTGTGTGAGTGTTTTCAACGCCCGTTGGTTTAGACAATCCGCGTTCAGGATCAACTGCTTGAGTCTTGTTCCATGCAGTAATAATATTTCCAAAATTTCCTTGTTCATGTGTTGTATTTCAACGTATTCACCGCTCAGTACTCCAGAATTAAATATGACTTCTTCAAAGTCTATATGGGTCACACATTTGATACATTTCTTCAGCATTGAAATGCCCTGAAATTTTTATGGCTAAACTATACAATTACGCGCTAATTCAAATGGACCCAAAATGATGTGCTTTCAACGTTTTAGCATTTAAAACGTATAGAAAACATGTTTTTAGGGCACGGCCGACCATTTTTAGAAAAAAATTTTGAGCGAAATTTGTCTTTTTTCTATGATGGACCAAGGTAAAAAGTCGAATTAGCTTTGAATACTGGACCTTCCGCATGAAGAAATTCTGGTATGCATGCTTTTTGCATCCAGAGTCACTTTCGAGTGATTTGTGTCTCGATATGTGGGTGTGCGCATCTCTAACTCTCAAGCCCCCTGCGTTGCGAAGGGGGCGCAGATGGCTTAGTAAGTTAGAGATGCGCGCATTTCTTTACCTTAGAAATGATTCCTAGTAAGACTCTTGAATAAAACGCATTTAAAGGGGGGGGGGGTGTGATGAAAGCCATTTAGGTTTGGAGATGTGACTTCCATGGCGCAGTGCGTGAGCGTTTGTATTTTATGGTCATGAAAAGGTGCGAAGGTTGGATCCCGTCTAGTGGCACACTATTTATTTTGGCTTGTTTGACCAGTTTTAGAGGTAATTAGACTTTTTTGACAATAAATAGCATGCCAGCACGTGGGATCGAACCTGCGCACCCTTTTATGACCACAAAACACAGACGCTTACACTCGCCACGGAAGCGTAAAAGCCCAAGTGCCCGTCCCTCCAAAGAGTATTTTCTCTAAGCGTACTTTTTTGGGCTCCCTTGATTCTTTTTTTTCTTTTTTCAATGCGTAGCGCACTTATTAAGCTTAGGCTTTAGGCTTAGGCCTAAGGCACAACTAATGCCAAAAAAAGTCTAACTAAGCCCCTTATGCCTAAGCCTAACTAAAAAAGTCTGCTCAAAGAAAAATACTCTTTGGAGGGGGGGGGCGGTCACTTGGGCCACTGTCCCACGGAAGACACTTTTTCAAACCTGAATGGCTTTTTCCCTGAAACGGGGTGGAATACCATGAAAAAAACTATTTTTCGGTCATCCGCGTACGTTTTTAGGGTAAGTTACCTTGGTTCCCCAAGGCAAAAAGTCATATTTTTGGTGAAAATTTTTCTTTTCGAAAAAGCTCGGTCTCGCTCTAAAAACAAGTTTTCTGGACGTTTTAGATGCTAAAACGTTGAAAAAACATCATTTTAGGTCGATTTGAGCTAGTGCGTAATTGTATAATCCGGCCATTTTTATTTTGTCAACCAACCTCGTTTAAGCTCATTCTTTTCCGAGACTCTTGCCATAAAGCCGGAAAAATGGTGGCCTTTGACAGTGTTTTAAAATGGAGGAATCCATAGTTTTGCACCACTTCGTGCCAGCGTCTACAAACCCTGACACATTTGAGCAGATCGGCTACAGTGGGCAGCTTTCGGAATACTTCTAACTAAACCTCATTTTACAAAGTTGTACTGAGTTTTTTATTTCAGTAATCGAAAATTGAAAAAATAGCATTAGCTACAGATTGTAGGCTCTACTTTTGGTCTACTTTTTTTGGGCAGATGTGTTTGGGGCAGATATACTTTTCTATGGAGTAAATTTTCGGCGCTACTAGGTTTTAAAGGACATTTTCCCAAGTAAATCGACCATGCTGAACACGAATCCGGTGTCAGAAGCTCAGTTTTGATTAGCAAAGTCAGAGTTTTAGGTCAAGATGCTTTTTGGAAAATACTTTTAAACGTTTGCTAAACACTAGAGTAGTTCACGGTCGGTTAATTGGGCCTTACCCGGTTTTCGGTTAACCGGATTTATGCTACCCGGTTTTCGGTTACGGTTTTTCAGTTTTTTTTCGGTCTGTTAACCGGCTTGTACCCGGTTTTCGGTTTTTTTTGTCGTAAATTAACCGAAATTTTGCTGTACCCGGTTTTCGGTTTTCCCGGTTTTTTTGTACCCGGTTTTTCGGTCGGTTTTTTTTGGCCAAGTACCCGGTCGGTCGGTTAACCGACCGGGTCGGTTAACCGACCGTGAACTACTCTACTAAACACGCCAAAAGCCTTCTTTTGACTTTCTTCGTAGCAGTATCTGGTGCAGTTTTTCCTGCTCTGTCGAATGGTATGTACCAAAATTCAAAAAAGGGTGTTTGTGCACTTTTTGTACATATTTTGGGATGAACAACGTTTTTAAAAATAAAACACAATGGTTTCTGTAAGCCAAAAAATTTCATTCGACTGTCATAAATACCTCAACGATATGTTATTAGAAAGCTCGTAATCTGCGCTTTCTTTTGCACATAAAATCATATTAATCTGCGAATGAGATTTTTTCCTTGATTAAGATGATTTAGGGTGGAAAGGACGCCCTAAATCCGCCTTTTTTAGGCTACCTCCTAAATTAGGTGACCCGCCTAATTTAGGCGACTTTTTTAAAAATTAAAATAAAAAACCAATACAGAGAACCATGGAACAATACAGAGAACCACAAGGGGGAGGGGGGCAAGGCAATTTTTTTTTTCACGATCACAACCTAATAATCTGACACCTTATTCGTGTTCAGCATAGTCGATTTGCACGTAAAATTGCTCTCAGACGTCAAAAAACTACCAAATTTTGTATTCCTTTTGAGACAACAAAGATTTGAAGAGAGATTTTTTTACGCAAAATTTTTTTTCGATATCTTCAGTGGAATTTAAAAACTTGTCATGGGTTTCCGAGTTGTAAAAGCAATTTCACGTGCAAATCGACTATGCTAAACACGAATCTGGTGTCAGATTTCAGGTTGTAATCGTGAAAAAAGTAAAAAAATTTGCCTTGGTACCCCCTGTGGTTTTCAATTTAAATTATAAAAAAGCCGCCTAAATTAGGTGGGTCACCTAATTTAGGGGATAGCCTGAAATAGGCGGATTTTCACCTTAAATTCCGTTTATTATCATAAGGAATAGGCGGAAAAGCTCATCCCCATATCGAATGGTGTATACCGTTTGTCGATAGGCCACGGACACCATGTGAGGTCACCTTGTTAGAACCTGGAAAAGAAACTAACCAAAATGTCATCAGGTATTTTATTGATAAGATCCATTGCCACACTCAATTGCAGAATTTTTTTAAAGAAATTTCTTCCAAAAGTCTTATTGTGGTAATGTGAAACTATTGCACAATAAAATAAATTTAAAAAATAACCAACGTTCAATGCCAAAAAGGTTTGGCTGCGGTTGGTAGCTATGTTGTGTAGCCCAGAATCTTAGCTTGTAAACAAGCTATCAAAGTTCATTACACTTTCAAGCTGAGTTGTACTAATTAGGCCTACTAGTAGGCCTACCCTGTTATAGATGACCACATCTGAAAATTTTTATGAAAAAAAACAATAATTCTAAAAAAATTCCGAAATTTTGGATACTTTTTCAGAATTTTTGTTTTTTCGATAAACGTTTCAGATGTAGTGATCTAGAACTCCATGCTAGTAGTTAACCACACAGATTCCACCAAGTGATTGATTTACGACCCCTTGTCAATCTTGATTGTGCGGGAAAATTTTGCGGTAAAATTCAAAATCGATTAGAGAGTCAGAGAAAACTTTTTTGACTCTTAACACACATTCAAAATTTTTCGCGCACAAAACCAGGATTGACACGGGGGTCGTAATCAATCACTTGGTGGAATCTGTGTGGTTAACTACTCATGCTCAAAATGTAGCGCTACTTTTCAACGTCAATTTCAGTACTGACTTGTAAATGATGACAAATACTAGATTACTTAGAGAAGTTGAAGTTCTTAAATACTTCCGAAAATATGTATCTCACATGGTTATGAAGAAACGGCAAAAGTTGGTCTTTAACACAAAAATCCAACCAAAATCCAGGCTGAAATCCATCGTCTCCAATTCAGAGGGCAAGGAAAATTTTTTAGAGGCCAAAAAAAAGCAACGGGGGGGGGGGGGTTACCAAGCTAAAAAATTTGGGTCAACATTGCGAATGAGCTCCATTGAGTGCGCGCATCTCTAACTCTCAAGCCCCTGCGCTCTCGGGGCTTGGGTTTTCTTTTTTGGTTAGTTCGGCTTGGAGGACCAAGGCAAAAAGTCAAATTTTGACCAAAAAAATTTCAAAAAAAGTTCGCCCTCCTCCTAAAAATTATTTTTCTCCACGTTTCCAGAGCTAAAACTCGACTGTATTACTATTCCATGCTTTGTTAAGTTTTGCTGCGGATATTTTCCGCACAATATATAAATATAAAGAGTCATTAAAAATAATAAGCTGTTTTGATAAGTTTTTCAATTTTGCTTTTGGTTTGCTACTAGATTTTCTGTGGCTGGCACACCAGATTGCTGCAGAGCCTGGTCCATTTGGAGTATTGCTTGTAAGTGCATCTGCAACACAAGTATTGATAAATTATCTCACTAACTAATAAATACCTCACCTTCAAAGTCTTGTTGGACTCGAGCAAGCGCTCGTTTTCATCCTTCATGGTCTGCTCTAGCAGGCGAACTTCCTCTTCTTTGATCAGTCTCTCTTGGGCCAGTTGTTTTGGAGGTGTTCCAGCTGAATTTTTCTTTTGTCAAAATATCTTAAAAATGACCGCGAATTTCTGAAAAATGACAGCAAATCTCAAATCACTGCGATTTTCGGAAAAATGACCGAAAATCTCAATCCTCGTTGTTTAGGCTGGTTTCAGCAGCCTTTTGTAACATATTTTTGCTCTAATCGATGCAAAATGGTCGATTTACTTTAGTGAAAAATTCTAAAAATTTGAGTTTGACCTAGGAAAAAAAGTTATGTCCGATGAAAGTATCCAAAAACCACAGGGGGACCAAGGCAATTTGGGTGAATTTCGATTGGCCTTGGGGACCAAAGCATATTTTCATGGGATTCCAGGTTCGAATCCTTCTCTTAGCAAACATCATTTTTTCTCTGGGAAATAGCCTTAAAATAATCTTAAAAGTGTCAGTAACACTTAAGGCCCCTTCACAATGAGTGAGGGTTTTTTGCTGACCCCTCACTCGGAAATGGCCATAACTTTTGTTTAATTTTTGAAAAATACTTTGTTGGTGCCATCTTCTAGCTAAGATCCAGGACTACAAAATGTGCTATTGATAAAGCAGATATTGTCAAAAACAATATTGAAAAAATTGAATGAATCCTCACTGAGTGAGTGAGGATTCGAGTGATCCGAGTTGGATCACTCCTCCTCAGGATTCATAACACTTTATCCAATTTTTTCAACAATATCTAGTTGATCAAGGGCGCATCTGATAGCTCTGAATCTAAGCTACACGCAGGGATGGCCATTTGTATCCTAAGTGGTCAAAATAGGCTACAAAATAGGCACACAAATGTGCCTATTTGTGCCTAAATGTGCCTATGTGATAACATGGTTGAATGTGCCTATTTTATGGGCGCATCTGATAGCCCTGAATCTGAGCTACACGATGGCACTAACAGAATAATTTTTGAAAAAAATACAAAAAAGTTGTGGCCATTTCCGAGTGAAGAGACCCAAAAAATCCTCACTTATTGTAAACGTGCCTTTGGGGTGGATATACAGACCAGAGAAGCAGCCAATGAGCAATTCGCGGTCATTTTTCAGAAATTTGGTTTCAAAATCAAAATCCATTCTTTTCGAAGCCTTTTAGATAAAAAGCCGGTATAAGAAATTTTTAAACCTCAATATTGGCCTACCTTTTCAGTCAAATCAGCATTTTTCTGCTTCTCCTCGTCTCTCTCCACCACCGCTTCCGACTGTTGTCTCTCTACCAGAATAGCTTTGCGAATGCCATATGCGATTGCACTCTCCAGTAGACCTACATAGCATGAATTTCAGTATGAATACTTCAAACAAATTCAGTCAATTTGCTAACCTGAAAAGAGAGTATGGTCAGACGTATTTCGTCCCTGACCCTCAACAGCATCAGGCCTCTTTCAGCACAATTGATGGTGACTTGTCTGATTAGTTCATCTTAATAAGTAACAGGGATAAGGTGCAAGCTTACCATAGGAGAGTACCATAGGAATCGGATTTTTTTAATTGTCGTATTCGAAAATTGCAACCGCGATTCGGTTTAAAATTTTTGCCGGAGAAATTAAAATATTTAAGTTCCATATGTGTTCGAGGTTACATCTCAAAAATATCCCGTGGTCCCCCTGTTGTTTTTTTGGCAAGATTTTTTTTTATCAAGTCTCAGAAACTATTTATGAACAATTTTAACCATTTCCAAGCAAAAAAATTTTTGTTGTAAAATGTCAAAAAAAAATTTGCCTTGGTCCCCCAAGCTGATTTAGGCAAGAGTAAAGGTACGTTCACATAAAAGTGTCGACCCAAGCGTTCTTTTAACGCGGGAAGAGCTGTACTTTTTTTCCTTGACCAAAACTTTTTTCTGTTGGTATCATTTTGTAGCTAAGATTCAGGGCTTCAAAATGAGGTATTGACAAGCCACATCTGAAATGAAAAATTGTGGTAAAAATGCTTAGGTCCGCACTCAGGTCGACACTCAGGCCCACACTCTGTGAGTCTCTCAAACAGAGGGCTGAAAAAAAAGGAACAAAAGAGAGAAGATACCTAAGGCCAAAGCGAGGGATGACAGCATCAACATAGAAGAGAGCCAGAATTTTTCAAACAGAGGGCCGAAAAAAAAGGAACAAAAGAGAGAAGATACCTAAGGCCAAAGCGAGGGATGACAGCACACTCTGTGAGTGTCGACCCGAGTGTCGACCTGAGTGCGGACCTAAGCATTTTTACCACAATTTTTCATTTCAGATGTGGCTTGTCAATACCTCATTTTGAAGCCCTGAATCTTAGCTACAAAATGATACCAACAGAAAAAAGTTTTGGTCAAGGAAAAAAAGTACAGCTCTTCCCGCGTTAAAAACACCCCAAATCTCACACTCAGGTCGACACTCATTGTGAACGTGCCTTAAGCCAGCGTATGTGAGGACGAACTCAAACATGTTTTCCTTACTTCTTCAAGCTTCGAAAAGAATGTTTGAGTCTGTATTAATATACGCTTGCCTACCCTTGCCTGAGCATAAAGCTAAAAAAAAATAACAGTATTTTAAAAAAAAGTGGGCCAAAAAACCACAGGGGGACCAAGGCATATTTTTTGGGTGTAACCTTGAACACATATAGAGTCAATGTTTTTTATTTTTTTGGCCAAATTTATGTAATTTTTAGGACATTTAGGAAAATTTACCGGGGATAGGATTTTTGGGGATTTGACTGTGGATAAGCGTTCCACTTTCACTTCTAATCAATCTTATGTACGGGCCTGGCCCTCACTTGTCTTTTACTAGTCGAGCTGAAAGGTGGACCAGTTGCTCAATAAAAGACAGGTCATCATGACCTTTTTAAGCGGTAGACAATTCACTAGATCAATTTCTAACTTTGAAAAATCAAATTTGGGAAATCTATCATAGAGATGGCCCTGGGACGGGACGGGAATCCCATCCCGTTTCGAAGGCTTTTTAGCATATATCCCGTCCCGGAAAAAAATTCCAGTCTGTCCCGTCCCGGTGTCCCGTCACCAACAACTATTTATTTTTAGCCCTGTGCCGCTAGAAAATTTAATCTAAAAAGCCGGGACGGGACGTCCCGTCCCGCCCAACGCAAATTTGGCCATTTTTTCGTCCCGGAAAATTTTTTTGACCCTGTCCGTCCCGGCCTCCCGTTCCGAATTTTTTTTAAATTTTCGTCCCGTCCCGAAGTAGGCCATTTGCCATCTCTAATCTATCACCTAATTGCCTATTTATCAGGTGCTGAGCTTGGCAGATAAACTAAAATTTTAATATTCAAGATTACCAACCAAACAGCTGGTCATATATCTGCCGCCTAATAGGACATATGCCAAATGTTTTTGCTTTTCGAGTCTGCAACTCTGTCTCAAATTTATCCTCCAAAGCCAGTAAATCGAGACTATAAACAATAAAAGTTTATCAGAGTTTCAATAAAAAAAAGGTTACCGAGTTGCTGGAACAGTGGATGCCCTCTCCAACCATGTTTGTCCTTTGTGATCACTTTTTCTGCAAAAAAATTCCGATTTGGTCAAAAATTATAAAAACAATTTCATGCACTTTAGTCAGATCTCGATGTACTTTAAACAAACTCAGGTATAAGCGACCTATTAAAGTTCGGGCAAAACTTTTCCGTGCTGCGAAAAGACTTCTTTTTCTGCTCCAAAAAGACTGTTTTTCGCTGCGAAAAACTTTTATCTGCTGCAAAAAGGCGGTTATTTGCTGGAAAAACATTTTTTATCTCCACATGCGTTCTCCGTAATATTATTTATTAGGAATATTAATTATTGTGCATATTGTATCACGAAGAATGCATGTGCGGCAAAAAAAATATTTACAGCAAAAAAAGTCTTTTTGGCGCACGGAAAAGCTTTGCCTTTAAATTTATTTCCCCTAATTTTATGCCTATGGAACTACTTGTTGCCGCTTTGTGGAATATAAAAAAAAATTTCGGCAAATAATATTGCGCACAATTATGTCTATCCCTAATGGCACAAACAGTAGGATTGCTTAATTATTCTCGAAGCTATTTTAGAACTCGACGATCAAAAGCAGTTGGCCAGTCATTTTCTTTTTGAATATACAGTCTACTCTCGATATAACAAGGCCCCTCAAGTTCGTTCCCGCCTAGGGCCCGACACTTTTTCACCTCGGTTTTCGAAGTGGCAGTCCAATCAGAAATATCGTACAGATTTTTATTTTACCGGTCGTTTCTGAAAAGTTGAAACTTTGTCCAGTAAGACCCGCGCCTCTCGATATAACACCGCCGATTTTTCAAAAGTGATAGTGTTATATCGAGAGGCGCGGGTCTTACTGGACAAAGTTTCAACTTTTCAGAAACGACCGGTAAAATAAAAATCTGTACGATATTTTTGATAAGACTGTCCAATCAGGTTCGACAAAAGCTTTCAAAAACTGAGGTAAAAAAGTGTGGGGCCCGAAACAGGAACGAACTTGAGGGAGTGGCCTTATATAGAGAGTAGAGTCTACTCTACTCAGTAGACCATATTGCTAAACTCGATCTAGTTATTCTTCGCCTCAACGAAATTATTTATAATTCTTTTATGGGTAAGTAAATTGAGGTCCGATCATGCTTTTCAGGTTAAAATTTTAAAAGTTTTTAAATACCTAGGAGGCAGAATGCAATCCATAATATTCTGCAGATGTTTGTCTGGGTTGATGGGTGGCAAGGAACACTCGGAAGCCTTGACAAAGTCTATCTTGGGCTCCTCCTCACTACCTTCACCCACTAATTCGGGTTATTACGCTGCACAAATGTCTTCTCAATACGTGACATTGCAGAAAAGCAGTCAATAAACAAGAAAAAATTTTTGGAGCTATTGAAAAATTTATCCTAATAACTATTTATGTCCCCCTTTTTTAAATGTGTGTGCATTTGACCAGAGTGGTGTGTGTATGCTAAAGTTTAATCAAGCAAAAAATTTGCTTGAACCTCCTATATAAAAAAGACTTCAGGTGAGTCAAAAATAAATATACTTTATTAAAATTTCATTCGTCAATAATTGCATAGTAGTGTCAGCAAATAAAAATTATACATCACATTACCAGAGCTTTTCAAAATCAGCAAAAATGGGCAGTAGGCCGAGATGAGCATTTTGCCTTTTTGTAAATTAAGAAGGGCAAACAAGGGCAAAAACATTAGCCCATTTTTTGCCCTAAAAGGCAACTGTTTTGCCTTTTTGCCCTTTAGCGATTTACTTGAAAAGAGCAATTTGACCCAAAAGTAATTTGTTTTCTTCGGGCAATTTGCCCAAGAAAGGCGATTTGTCCTAAAAAGGCAAATTATTTTTGGGGCAAATTTCCCTTTTCAGGCAAATCGCCCTAAAAAAGCAAATTCCTTTTGGGACAAATTGCCCTTTTCAGGCAAATTTTTAAAGAGCAAAAAGGCAAAACAATTGCATTTTAGGGCAAAAAAGGCAATTTTTTTTCTCTTTTTTATTTACGATAAGGCAAAATGCTCATCGCTGAGTTTCAATAGATATTCAGCATTTTGAAGATTTTTTTCCAAATTTGTCAAGGAGATTCAGCGTTAAATTTTGGACGGAAGCCACACAGAACATGGCGATTTGGGATAAATTTCAAAAACTGCTCACCCTTCATTTTAAAAAAAGGTGCAGCATACTTTTGACTCTAAATCGTGTTTCTTATGAAATTTTGGCACCTAGAAAAAAAAGAAAAAAGTGTCTTAGATCGCTGGATTTGAGCTTAACACCCGAAAAAAAGAAAATTCAACCCATTACCTCTGACAGCAGCCCAGGCTTAGATAAAAATACTTTTTGGAGGGGGCTGGCACTTGGGCTTTTACGATTACCACCAAACCAGCAAAGATCAAACATTCGTTCCCCACTTTTGCTATATTGAAAGACCGTGACTGCATTTAAAACATTTTATTACAACACATTTTGCTGCAGACAGAATTTTACACGAAAATTTACAAGAATTGTGACTAAATCTAATATAGACAGACATATAGACAAACAAATTGGTGTAACTATATCATGGCTATTTGGCAGCTAGTTCGGAATGTCGCTTGTTCTCAGCAATTGCACTCAGTTGATAGCTGGAAGCGTGATGGAGATCGGAAGACGAGATCATTTCCTAAAAAGCCAAAATATAATTTTTGTTGCCAAAATAGCACCTATAAAAAATTACCAGATTAATATGAGTGTTTTGCAAGGATTTTGACGCGGGAATTTGAATATTGGTCACATGCCCCATATTATTCATTGGTGTAGTGCTCATCTCAGCCGGGTTATTCTCGTGGTCGGAGAAGGTGCCGCTGGTTGTTGTTGAAGTTGAGAGTCTCCTTCCTAGCAGTAATGTGGCAGAGGAGGGAATGTTGGTTTCAGTAGGAGATGATGGATTATTTCCATTAGCATCTGAGGTCGAGGTGAAACTGCAAATATTTTTTTATGAAACAGCAAAAAAAGATGATCTGTAATTTTTGTGAAAATTTTCTGTAAAAAAATTCTCCAGATCACTGCCAAAAATTTTTTGCCTAAGAATAGCCTGTAAAGCAGGGCTCCGAAACGTCCTTTATTTGAAGATCCATCCTTCATGTGAGACCCCAAATTTTTATATCTTTTGAGGATTTTCGTCAAAATCTTTATCTTTGGTACTGAAAACCCAACAAGCACTGGATAAAATGGCACGTTTCGACTAAATGTCTTTTATTTTACAAAAGTGTTCTTTTATTTTAAAATTTTGACTTAGGAGGCCTGTTACAGTCGAGCCCCTCTATAACGCCAGCTTATCAAGTTCGTTCCCGCCTAGGGTCCGACGCCTTTTTTACCCTGATTTTGGAAGACTTATACGAACATTGATTCGGTAGTCTAGTCTAAATATCGTGAGGATTACGATTTTGCCAGTCGTTTCTAAAAATGAAAATGGTTTTGCAATGAGATCCGCGGTTCCCGCTATAACGCCACCTCTTTTTGAAAATCGGGTGGCGTTATAGAGGGAACTGCGGATCTTATTGGCAAAACAATTTTCATTTTTATAAACGACTGGCAAAATCGGAATCCTTACGATATTTTAGACTAGACTGGCGAGTCAATGTTCGTAGAAGTCTTCCAAAATCAGGGTGAAAAAAGGTGTTGGACCTTGGGCGGGAACAAACTTGATGGGGAGGTTTTATAGAGAGACTCGACTGTATAAAGGGTAAGAGAAAACACTAAAAAGCTATTTCGATATTCAGTAGGTCAAAAATTCTGGTAATTTTCAACATTTTTTTAATTTTCAATTCATAAAGGTTTGAATTTTCAAATTATGATTTTTAAGGCTCAGATTTTCGGTCGTTTTACTACTAAAAAAGTACTAAAATCGGCAAAGTAAGAATTTCCGAAAAATGAGTGGCTTTTGGTCTCAACCCTGGATATAAAGAGTGAAAATTTTCAAATCCCCGCAAAAAATAATTTTCTATCTGATAGTTTAAAAATTATCAAATCCGTTACTAAAAAGAGTCTAAAAATTGCTGAAAACGCTGAAATTCAAAAGTTTGGACTTATTTGGACTGTATGGGAGAGTAACAAAAAGGCTTGAATTTACAATCCCCCCCGATGGGGAGTGGTCAGATGGAGGAGATTACTTCAAATTCGTGTTTCTCGACTCCGATTTCATGAGCAAGCCGGCTGTTTTGTTGGTTCTGAGAAAAAAAAAATTCGATCCACAGGAGGCAGGCTTCGCAGATGTCCTGATTTATCAGGAATTTCCTGATTTTTCAATTCAAATCCTGATTTTTGATCGCCAAAAATCAGGGATTACCTGATTTTTGGCGATTTTATTGTTCAAAATCCTGATTTTTAGAGATTTTTTTTGTTCAAAATCCTGATTTTTAGAGATTTTTTTGTTCAAAATCCTGATTTTCCGTTTTTTCATCTGCGAACCCTGACAGGAGGGTATCATGGTTTTTTAGTCAAAATTTGAAAAATTTAAATTAGCGCCTTTTGAATTTTAAATGGAAAAATGAAAAATTGACCGGCAAAATCAGAGTCTTTGCGATATTTGCGATATTTTTTTGGCAGAAGCCTTCAAAATGGAGGTAAAGAAAGTGTCGGGAACAAACTTTTGGCGACTACACTATGTCGAGAGTAGACTTTACCACGGCACCTTCTTTTGGTTGAGTACACATATTTTTCCGGTTCCACGAAAAAGCTTTTCATCGACTTAAATCTTAGCAAACAGACCTCTCAGTTGACAGTCCCGAGCCATCTTCTACGGCTGAGGTGCTGGACCTACTGGACACATTGCTGCTTTCCGAAGTCCATGATTGAGGCCTTTGGTGTTGCTGCAGAGCAAAACCATTCTGATTGTTGGCGTAGTTGTTGGGCCTTGACTGAGCATAGAAAGACTGGCTGATAGAGGGATCAGTGACTGTGCCATTGACCTGTTGAGCATGGAGAACTGTGAGACGAGAAAGTCTCTCAATCCATTTGGCCCGCATCTTCTCGTCAGCTGTTTGAATGGCATATCCGTCATTTCGGTTGTCATCCCACAGTTCAAAACGATCGGCAGAAGATTTTGAGCATTCAGCAAAACCCAGACTGTGCATCTGCAAAAATCGAAATAGTGGACTGTAATATTGGTGTGTGTCTTGTCAATAAGAACCTTTTTTAATTGAAAAAGCAAGCATTAAATTAATTTGAAACTTTGACATCCAAATATTTCAAGCACAATAATAGGAATAAGTAAGGAAAAAGGTGTCCTGGCTAGCTCAATGCTGGAGCAACACGCTTTGGTGAAAGAAAGTCGTGGGTCCGGTTCCATCTGGCGGCATGTATTACTCTAACTTTTACTAGTTTGCGTTAATTTTAATTTTTTTGTGGATAAATCTTTTTTCTGCCGCTTCTGGCTTTTTTCTGCCCGTTTTTGCTTCTTTCTGCCCGGGGGGGGGGGGGGTGGCGGAGGATGCACTTGGGTTGCTGTCCACCTGGCACCCCTATCTTAATTCAAAAATATTCCCATTGGTAATGGATGTGCTTCTTTAAGGGTGATATCAGGCCCGCAATTTGAGGGTCGGAATAGGTGTATTTACCCTCCACCCTGAGAGGGGGAAAAATTAAAAAAGGTGTATGTAAAACGATCTTTTCAAAATTGAAAACAGTGTAGATAAAATTACCACACTATTTCCAGCCCCTCCCTCCTCCCCCGAGAAAAAGTTGAATTTGCGGCCTTGGGGAATGTAAAACATACCGGTATGCAAAGCTTATGTTCATAATATTCAGAAGCATATTGCACTGGCTGCATCCTCTTCTTGCAAAACAAAATACCACCATCGAACAAAAATAAATGTCGTTTTTGAGCTTTGTTGGCCAGTCGTCTAGTCTTCCTCTTAAATCCATATACTTCACACTCAGCTTGCAGTCTTAGAGGTCCTAGAAGGCGAAGATCGCCCTAAAAATACAATTGAGATTTCGGCAGCGGAAAACAATTGAGAATTTTTTACCGCAAATCCCAGGATGTGCAGCTGCTGCATGTCTGCGTTCAGCCTATTTTTTTAACAAATATAGGTTATTGGGGCTTTTTAAGAAAAAAAAACTAACTGTGCAAGTAGATCTAGCATGGAAGCCAAGGCAGATTGCACATCCAGTCGATTGTTGTCTGGACAAAACCGTAGAAGTTCTTTTAGTAGCAACTGGTATTTTGTTATTCTCTGCAAAATGGAAAGTTAACACTTTTTTTTGGCTCTTTATACGTCGAAGCGAATCAAAAAAAATCCTTGGTACCACAAGCCCCCCACAATGTAAAAAATTACAGCATTTCTATAAAAGAATATAATTTTTGGTCCAGAAATCAAGATCAAAAAGGTCACAAAATGAATTTGGGCAATACTTTTTTTGTACCGAATTTACTTCTTTTTACATCAAATTTGCTTTTTTAGTACCAAATCTGATTTGTACCTAAGGGATCCAAGTCATTTTCAGACTAAAAAATGGAATTCTCACAAAATTTTGCATAATTTGGTTGGTCTTGGATAGGAAATTAAGTTTGGTACAGAAAAAAGAGAATTTGATGCAAAAAGAAGTAAATTTGGTACAAAAAAAGTACAGTCAACCCTCGATTTAACGTCACCCCCTCAAGTTCGTTCCCACCTAGGGTCCGACACTTTTTTTTTAAATCGAGTACCCGCGGGTCTTTTCGGCAAAATTGTTTTTATTCACAAAAACGATCGGCAAAATTAAAATCCAAATTAGTTTGCAAAAATAGTGAAAATATGAAATTTTTATATAGTATGTGGACTGAATCTGTTACGCTATTTCTGAATTTATTGTGTTCAAGACCGATTTTCGGCCAGTTTTCGGAATCTTTTGTCGGATATCTTTCCGGAACCATAAACTTCAATATCTAAGCTCTCTTTCAAGCACAGATTCCAAAAAATGATGTGGCTTCAAAAAAAGCTTTCAGATCTCTCAAATTTGGAAATGGTGGATTTTAGCTTGGGTTTGGGTCGATTTTGTGTTCAAGGGAGGGGGAGGTACTCAGGAGGAGGGTAACTAGGCTGAGGTAACTAGAAGAAGAGTAAGCAGGAAGGAGGTAAGCAAGCAAAAGTTACCCACTAGGGTGATACCTTATAGGAGGGAATCCAGGATAGAGGTATCCAGTAGGAGGATAGCTAGAAGGAGGGTAACCAGAAGGAGAATAGGCAGGAGTGGAGTAACCAAGAGAACGGTAGCCAGAAGTGGGTAACGAGGAGGAGGGTAGCGCATATCCGGGCTCAGCGAAGAGCTCTCAATGAACGAAATTACTTTGAAAAAGCGGGAATCGAACAAGAAGAAATCAGTTTTGAACATGCTGATGAGGATGAAAATTTGTTTTTTGATGTTAAATATGGGTTGTATTCTGCTGAATGAGATCTTTCTCTAGAAAGTATTCGTCCATTTTTAAGCCCTGTGGAGACATGGTCGTTTATTAGAGAGTGGTCGTTAATTAGATTACAGTCAATCCTCGATTTAACGTCACCCCCTCAAGTTCGTTTCCACCTAGGGTCTGACACTTTTTTTAACCTAATTTTTGAAATCTTTTGCCAGTTGTCTTCGGTCAGTCTAATCGCAAATATCGCAAGGATTTTAATTTTGCCGATCGTTTTTGTGAATAAAAACAATTTTGCCGAAAAGACTCGCGGGTACTCGATTTAACGTCACCCCTTTCTCAAAATAGGGTGACGTTAAATCGAGTACCAGTGGTCTTTTCGGCAAAATTGTTTTTATTCACAAAACGATCGGCAAAATTAAAATCCTTGCGATATTTGCGATTAGACTGACCGAAGACAACTGGCAAAAGATTTCAAAAATTAGGTTAAAAAAAGTGTCAGACCCTAGGTGGAAACGAACTTGAGGGGGTGACGTTAAATCGAGGGTTGACTGTATTGCCCAATAAATTTTAAATATACTTTTCGATCGATTTTAAACAATTTTCGAAAATTTAGGCCGATTTCAGATCAAATTTTCAAAATCATTGAAACCTACAAATGACCTTTTTTGATCGTCCAACCATCTAGTCATGCCAATTGGTCATTTAAAAAGCAAATTAATCGCTTTCGATGTTAAAATCAGCTTGGGGGACCAAGGCACGTGTTTTTAATACGAGTCTCCATTTTCACAACAGAAATAAAAACGAAACCTGAATTGGCTTTAATAAATATGCAGACAGTGGGAGGAGATGCCCGGCTTTTCTTTGACAATCCTTGAAATTTTAATTGTTAATATAATTGGAAAAAGTCAAGATATCTTACAACAAAGAATTTGCATTGATCACTAGGTTGATGGTTGTCAGTGGATGAGCCTCCCCTTAATGCCTCACTTATTGGCTTGTTTTGGCAATATGGACGGTAAAGGCTCAGGAAATGGTTTCTTTGATTGATGAGGACACGGCAAATGTCAGCCACGGAGTCAGAACAATTTTGAAATTCGGCAAGCATAAACTTATGGAATTCAGTCTGCAAAGGTGTTTATAAAATTCATGTTTCTTGATCACCATCTTATAGGTTTACTTTAATTTTTTTTTCTATTTTCGACCGCTTTTCAACACCTATCACTAACCCAACACGCATAAGTGCCAACTATAGATTTTTTGGATGATCGGAAAGTTTTCCGGTAGAGTTTCTCGATATTGCAGGAAAAGTTCTCAATTTTCTAGGCACTTTTTGAAATACCGGAAAAAGTTGACAAATTTTAGATTTATCCAAGGCATTTCCGTGAAAATTTTACAGGACAAGCTTGTTCAATCAGTTATAATTCATTGGTAAATTTAATTCATCAGTCTTCCTGAACCCGAATCAGTTGAGATCAAGTCAAAATAATTACAGAGAGCTAAGGTGTACTTTAAAGTAGGGGAGCGAAGATTTTGATCTAAAGTTATAAATATTAGGTTAAAAAAGTGTCCCGAATTGTACCTGTCTTGAAGCAACCCTTTTCGAATCACATTTGTCACGAATCGACCGTTGTACCCAAACTCGTGAAAGTTACCACTTTGCCTAGATCCCTACAAGGTGGTGATAGGTGCCGTTAGGCGCCTATATTCTGCAATACCTAATCGCGTCTTGTGTTTTCTCCAAGTATTCCATTCCGTAGTTGAAAACTTGCTGTCAGTTGACAATTTTGACATTTTCCAGAAAGAAATGGCATCACAATCGCTTTTTGGCCAAAACAACAAGCTCTACAGTCAACAAAATTGGAAGCGAAATCTACGATCAGCGCAGGAAGGCAACCATGTGCAAGCTGAAAATTCTCTAGATCAAGAGCGCCAAGTGGATCGTCTTCGAGGAACCTTTGCTAACCTTCGCAACTCAGTTCTAGTTCTTGGTGATGGGAATCTTTCGTTCAGTCTTGCTCTAGGATATCTGTTTCCTAAGGTATTGAGCCACCCATTTTAGACTGCTTGTTACCTTTTTCTAGAAGAACATCCTGGCAACAGTGTTGGAATCGCGCAAACAGTTTATTGAAAAGTTCATCATTGCCGGTCAAGCAAACTTGGAACAGCTGAAAAACTTCTGCCCCAATGTGCAAGTCATGTTCGAAATCGATGCTAGCAATATCAACAAACGTCGTCTTCTGGAAAAGTGTCCCTTCTACACTGGTATTTTATGAATGAGTTTTTTCCAATCTCAAGCATGGTTTTTTAGATATTGTTATGAACTTTCCGCATCATGGAGGCAAGACAAACTTAAAAAAAAGCAAGGAGCTACTGCGTGAAATCTTCAGGTTAGCTTATTATTAGAGTTTGAACTGCAGTAGACTCTCTCCATGGTCATCTCTTGCCTTGGTGGTCACCTCTCTATACTGGTCAGTCAGACCGGTTCCAGAGTGGTTACTATGGGTACGGTTAACTGTGTGTCCTAACTTTTGATTTTTCTAGGAGCGTCTCGCAATGTCTGATGTTGGAGGAATCAACTCGCTTTCACGTGACGTTAGCCAAGGGTCAGTCAGGCGTCAACCCAGCATACATTCGCAAGGGCATCTATTTCCTGGATAATGAGATCCGGAACACAACAAGGACAGCTGGAGACTGATGGATATAGCAGCAGATGCGGGTCTTCGAATCGAATATGTCGACGTTTTCCGTCCTGAGCAATTTGCTGGCTATGACTGCACTGGGTACAAGGACCGCGAGCAGATGTTCCATAACAGGGAGGATTCTGAGACGTTCACTCTTGTCAAGGTGAGGCTGAGATGGTGAGAGCTGGACGGCTATTTATCTAATGGTTTTAGGCTTACCACTTAGATGTCAGACTGCGACTCGACTTCGCCAAATTCATGGAAGGAGCGAATCAAATGTATCGCGGCTACGAATTTCGCAATGTAAGTCTTGAATTCTTTGGCTATGGTTGATAGTCAACCCTTGCAAAACTCTGATAAAATCTTACATATCTTTCTTTAGATGCCCAAGTTTCTCTGTACATATCACGTCTATCGTCCAATATTCAAACGCGACATTTCGATTTCATTTGGTCACAATCTCAGGAATTACATGGATCGTATTGAGCCAATGCTCTTCACTTTAATTAGGGTTAGTTGCTGTTTGGCTCTGGTCCTTTTTGTATCACGTTCAATGTCAATTTTGAAGGAAATCTGCGGCGCTTTTGTCGTCAATATCAAGGTGGATTTTTTGTTCCATAGTAGTGTTAATAATTAAAGTTTTCAGGAGAATGTAGCGCTTCGAACTGAAGAACCGAATAAGCCTCTGAACAGGATCTATCAAGTCTACTTTCAAGGATGGCAAATTCCGATCAGCAAGATGATGTGCAAAACCTTCCTCAATGATTTCCTCGGTCAACTCGGTCAAGCTTTCGACGCATCAAAAGAAAAAGGGGGAATTGGATGTGGAGTCACGCTAGAAACTAGAGTCTGCGATTGATGTCTGGAGGAATTATGTTCTTCTTGTATCATTATCGGTTTTGGCTTATTCGTAGTGGAAAACTCTTGTAATGATGCTATTGTTGGTAGTGTTAATAAAATTTTTGTTGGAAATTGGTCGACATGTGGTTTTCGTTGTTGCTTTTGGGTTGGGCTTTTGTGTATCTCAAGCTTCGTGCCCATCGGTTAGGTGGTGGAGTATCGTGATTTTTTCGAAACTCTTAATACAACAGTCAAAACTTGTGGTATCGAAGGTTGTCTAAAGCTGCAAATTTCACTTACAAGTTCTCTCAAGTTGCCAAAAATGACATCAGACTGTCCTCTCAGATGCGCAGGTATGGTGTTTGTGTTCTCCACCGCTTCAAATGGCTTTAGGTAGAATTCCACTAGTGATTCCAACTCTTTGACGTAGGAATGCTCGGTGTTCAACTAAATGATTTGTATTATTTTTAGTTTAAAAAGTGTGATCATGGGTTAGGCAAATGGTCCGCAATTTTGAAATAGCTTGGCCATATCGCGCCATTTGCCCGGTCATATAGCCATGGGCTTGCCCTACATGTAATCCAGTAATGTCAATAATGCCGAAAACTGGTAAAGTTTCAAGTAAACTGGTAAAACTGCATTCGAAATTATCCTACAACTATCTTAAAAAATGGAGAACTGTTTATACAACTGTACACAGTTTTTGGTCTTATTAAAATCACAGTGATGTCATCACTGACTAACCTACCAATTCCTCCAAAATGTAGTTGATTTTTGTGGCAGATCCTGAAGACGACGAGGCTGTCATTGAACAGCTCGAAGACATTTGATCAAAAGAGTCAGCCACCATGGTTTCTTCCACTGAAGAGGAGGATGGGCCGCAGAAATGCTGGGACTGGAACTCGTGCAACACCTCTATTTGTCGCTGCAAAAATAAAGAATTTAGTAGTTTTGCAGAAAGCAATGATGAAATATTTTGCCAGCTAGTTCTTCCTCCAAATTAGGCAGGCGTCAATTTGATTTACTGATAAGACAACAAAATCGATTGAGGTCATTCCATATTGTCGCATTTTGCTAGGTGGGCAGACCACCAACCATTATTACTACTTCCTTTGCTGCAAGGCCCAAAATGGAGTCCACTCTACTCTATTTATTTGCACCCATTATTTGTTTGCTTAGGCAGTCTCAGCCCTCCAAATATAAAAAGGGAAATGAGGTGCTGAGCTCTTACACTGGTCTATAGGGCCTTTCTTAGCTATGCTCCAATTATTGACCAAATCAAGCCACGGAAACTATTATTTGCACAGTTTTTTTTATTCAGGGAAATTATTTTTCCGGCATTTCGATGTGTTTTTTTGCAATTTTAGTGAAAATTATACAATGGCCAGACAGGGTATGTTGTTTCCGTGCAATGGGAATCAAAATTCGGTTTTGCAAAAATTAGATTTTGGGCTTTGAGCTTGAGTTCAAGTATTTTGCTTGAAAATTTAGGGTTCCTAATTACCAGACTTATATACATAAAAACATATTTTTTAGTTAAAAGGGAAGAAAACCGAAACACGGTCACCCAAATCAAAACTTTGAAGTCCTACCCTTAATTTAGATACTATACTAAATAATTTCAAGCGTTTTTGAGTCCGGATCCCATTATCAAATTTACTGTCGAAAAACATTTAAAAATTGAAGAATAAAAAGATATTTGCTATGCGAAAAAGAGATATTCGCATACCGCACTTTAAAGTTGTGTGATTACATCACCGGTGATATCCTTAGCCGCATTAAAAATAATAACTTTCTAAAAATTGGTTGGCAATAACGGCAATGGTTGCAAATTCCTTGAAAAAATTACCGCAAATTCAGCAAATTACTGGTGAATTACGCAATCCAAATTGACTCAAAATTTTCAAATATTCCAAAACTTAGATATTTGACTTTCAAAATAGCCGCGAGTTCGTATCTCTCTTCGAACACACTCATTTTTTAGATTTTGCCTAAATAAAGAAGCAGCAACCATATCAAAAGCTCGACACTCCTTGTTGTATTTGGATCCGAATTTCCATCTTTTAGACAAATTAGAAGAGCGTTTCCAAGCAGAATTAGAGGAATGGTTCTCCTGCACCAATAAATCGGTGGTGTCATCTTCACTCAAAAACATATCAGCCACATCTTCTTGCTGTTGATGGCAGTTGTGGAATGGAAGGTTTTCCCTCAAATAGCCTCCATATCTGGCTTGATCACCTCCAGATCGTGCCAACTCTAACTCATCTTCTTCTTTTGTGGAATTTTCTTGTTGAACCACCACTTGATTTGGCTGAGGAATGCGCCGTTTGGAGCTACGGAAGGAAGACAGCACCCTTGGAAGGTGGCGTTTCATGGTTTTGGTAGCAATAAGTAGCAAATTAAATTGATGGTTGGTGGCTTAGACTGGTTGGAAATTTCAGTATGGTCGATCCCGTGACGAGATTCTCGTCAGACACCTTATAGCAATAAAATTTAGCTGTGACAAGGTAGAACTTGAAATAAGGTCTTAAAAGGTATCTGTCAGTTACACTTAAGATAGGCATGGGAAAAAGAGGAACTAAATACAGGAATGGTTCGAAAAATTCCACACCATTTCTTAACAGCTGATTGGGCTATAGCCAGTGATGGCATTTGGCTCCCAAATTTCTTACTGGCTCCGAAATTTCTAGTAATAATTTACACCACTTTTTTGCACAATAATTGAATTCTAAAAAGTACGTTTTGTAGAGGAGGAAAGGGATCCCTTTTCGAAATTCAAAAAATTTGGCTCCGATTTGGCTCTTTGTGATTTTTACATTGGAAGTATATTTTTCTAAGAGCTAATTTTTTTGACCAACTAGGGATCCCTTTCTTCCTCTACAAAACGTACTTTTTAGAATTCAATTATTGTGCAAAAAAGTGGTGTAAATTATTACTAGAAATTTGGGAGCCAAATGCCAGCACTGGCTATAGCTTATAGGTCAACTGATCAAAATTAAGCAGGTTTGACGCTCACTCAATATTTATTGAAAAACAGAAGTTCATTGGCGAAATTTGTGCTTTTACGACATTAGTGCTGTAAAACAACACTATTGTCGTACTCTGTTGATATTTTAGTGGGCTACACACTGGTTTCTCAAAGAAAGTTGGCGAACAAAGAAACTTAGTAAAACGAACAACTGCTCAAGTTCGTCCCCGCCTAGGGTCTGACACCTTTTTTGCCGAGTCTTCAAGAATTTCGTCAAACCTGATCTGTGAGTATGGTTCAAAAAAGTTGCAAAGATTACGGTTTTACCGGTCACTTCCAGAATCTTGCAGTTTTCGGTCTCTCTTCAGCCAGCTTGCAATAAATGAACACTTATTTTTTCAAAATAAAGTATTCATTTATCACGAGTAGGGTTGTCGAGTACTCGAAATTCTCAGGTACTCGACTCGAAATCTTATCAAAACTCGAAATTTTTGAGTCGAGTACTCGACTCGGTACTCGAAACTCGAAATTTTCGAGTACTCGACTCGATATTCGAAACCTGAAAAATTTCGAATATTACTCGAAAATACTCGATTTCAAGTCGAATTCTTGTCAAAATTTTGGTTCAAAATTTAATCATTTAAAGTTGTTAAGGCATAATAAACCAAAAAAAGAAAAAATTTGGTCCTCAAGCACATTTTTGATTATTAAATTCTATATTTCGAACTCAAAATTTTCGAGTACTTGACTCGTCTCGATACTCGAAATTCGAATAATATCGAATAGTACTCGAAATTACTCGATTTCGAGTACTCGACTTGACAACCCTAATCACGAGGCGCAGGTTATAGTTGGCCAAAAACTGCAAGATTTTTAAAAATGATCAGTAAAATCTTACTGTTTGCAATTATTCGGGACCAGGCTGACAGATCAGGTTTGGCAAAAGCCATTGAAAATAAGGCTAAAAAAGTGTCGGACCTTGGGTGGGAACGAACTTGAGGCCTCGAGTGAGTGTCGAATTTTCAATAGTTGACTGTACAAAGTAGTGACGAGTTCGAGTCGCACTAGTAGCACACACACTTTTTTTTAGATTTTCACTTTAGCAATACAATTATTTGTAAAAGTGTCAATAACAAGTAAAAATAGTAGATATGTAAAAGAGAAAGTTGTGGACTATAGTTATTTCCGTCAATCCAAAATGGATTTGCATATAAATTTAGTGAGGAACTAGAAGAGCGGAAGAAGAAGATTAGTTACCAACCACCCTCCTACACATATACTAAACAGGCTATTGTCGCACACACTTTTAATTCAATTATAAGCAAAAAAGTCAAGGGGTATTGATGGCGCAACATATACTAGACAGCTAATTAATTGGTGGAAACAAGCTTTGCAATTAGGTAATTTGCTGGGCTATGTGGGTAAATAGTGGCTGAAAAGTGAACAAATATTTTAATCAAGCACTTTTTTGCTTGCTACTATTGCTTTTGTAAGTGTTTATGTAGAAAGGGGAAGGAAGGTAAGAAGTAGGTTTTTTTGCTCTTTTCGTATTTTATTGGGACAGGGAAAAAGAGGTTGCTCTTGAGTGGTGTGAGCAGTTGCCAAAAGTCTCGACACACTTCAAAAAGAGTTAATTTGTGGGAGGTAAAAAGAAGGCAGGTTATAGAAATGGAATTTTAATGAAAAAAGCTACGAGACTCCTTAATTATACAGGCCAAATTTTGATATACACCCCAACTTACTCGAAACAATAATAGAATACAGTCGACTAGAGATGATGAATGGCCTTATGCGAGATGGGACGGGACAAAAACTGAAAAAAAATTCCGGGACGGGACACCGGGATGGGATGACCAAAGAATTTATTCCGGGACGGGAACCCGGGACCAAGTAAAATCCCGCGACGGGACGATCATTTGGGGTATCGACGTTAGGTACCTTTTTCCCCATTTTGGAACTACCCTGTGTTCTAACTACTTAGGCTTTAGGCTTAGGGTAGGCCAGCGTATGTTAGGACGGACTAATAAATGCCTGGCGCACTTTTTCTGGGGTAATCTGGGACTGTGACTAATTTTTTGGTGTTGTTTCATGAGCTTTTATGAAAAAAGAGATTTAGGACAAAGTGGGGAAAAAGGTACCTAACATCAACGCACCGATAATTTTCCGCGTTGGGGAGCAAACAGGGAATTTGACAACAAGGATCAGTTTTCAAAAAAATATGCAAAATTTTTTGTCCAAATTTAACGTCAAGTACACTATCTAGATATTTTTCGAGTGTATTCTGTATTGACAAAGCTAATATTTACTCAAAATTTGGCAGGAGTGTTGGTCAACAGCAGCGCCACTACGTCATACAAACTTTTTGAGATCTTTATTTTATCAAATATTATTTGTAAAGTGTCAATCAGGCATGGACACGGGCCGAATTTTGGTGGCGCGGCCCGGCCCGCCTCTTTTTAGTCTTCAGCCCGGCCCGGAAGCCCGGAAGCCCTGCTTCAAATATACTCAAAAAAATTTCGACAAAAAATTTCAACAAATCTCGGAAAAATACCAGTATTTTTCTCAATTTTGTAAAAAGTACGCTGTTATGCACTTTTGATTAGAGAACATACTAGAAATATACCGGTATTAATCTCGGAATTTCGAAAATTGGTATTTTCGGCAACCCTACGAGGGAGCTTTGGTTGGGTGTTTTAGGCGGAAAATTCAATGAGAAATATAACCGGGCTTCAGGGCCGGGCCCGGCCCGGAGCTTTTTCGGGCCGGGCCGGCCTGTGTCCACCCTGGTGTCAATAACAAAAAAATAGCAGATATTAAAAAACATACGTTGAAAATAACCAACAGCATGACCGAAATCATTTGCATGCGAGATGACTACAAATATGAAATGGGTTCCAAAGAGTATAAGATCTCTAACCAACAAGAATTCAAGCAAACCCAGTGAGAAATTGAGATCCAAGCTTTAGGTACATTCTTTAGAAACTGCCACCTTTGGCCGAAAACAGTGTACAGTCGAACCTCCCAATAGTGTACACTTCAAAAGTTCGTTCCCGCCTAGGGTACGACACTTTTTCATCTCAATTTTCTAATTTTTCTAACACCATTAGGAGGTTTTACTTTTTTAGAGAAAAAATATATAGGCAAATGAAAAACAATCGGCAAAATCGGAATCCTTACGATATTTGCAGCCAGACTGTCAAAACAGAATCAGCAAAAAAATTGAGATGAAAAAAGTGTCGGACCCTAGGCGGGAACGAACTTTTGGGTGTACACTATTGGGAGGTTCGACTGTATAACAAGGATAACAACTGTATAACAACTGTATGACAAGATATTTACGGTCACAATAATCGGATTGCCGAGGACATTGCTAAAATCCCCTCGCTGGAGGAGATATACAGTCGTTAGCCAATTTGCTAGCCATCAATCCTCCAGGATCGGGCAGTGGTCAGTAGGGGTGTGAGAACAGATGATAAGTAATTGTGTTGTGGTGTGCAAACCAGGAGGTTGTTGATCCGGAACAAACAGGCGGAATATATATCTCTCTTTTCCTCACACTTTTTGTTTCCCTCAGATTCATCGCGCCTCATCCACCTCCAAAACACAACAAATTAACAACCACAACAGAAGTCATTGGATAGCATACAGGTTTGCAGCAGCATCAGGCTGGTCATGCCACTGCTCCTTCATGCATACAAGCAATTGCCACTTTTTGTGGTTGCAGGGGATAGGAGGAGAAAAACGAGTGGTCAGCAACATCACCAAAACAATAATGCATGCAATGGTTGAGGGGGAGATCAGTTAAAGGTATGGGATGTAAAGTATGGAACAAATGGTGGGCGCCGCAGGTAGGGTTCGAACTTGCGTTGTGATAGAAAATAGTTTGATCAAAAAAAAAAGATGCATGCCACAGGTGGGACTCGAACCTGCATGCCTTTCTGAAACTTGAAAATTGGTCACTAATTTGGTCTAGAGAAAAAGTGCCACTTTTATGTGAGAGAGTGCCACGGTTTTTGATTTCAGTCAAATGGGAAAAAGTGCCACGTTTTTGAAATGAAGTGCCACGTTGAGAAGGAAAAGTTCCATGATTTGTTTAGGAAAAAGTGGGTTTTTTTCCGCATAGACATATCACTTTTTTTAGAAAGTGTCATTTTCAGGTTACATGCATTTAAAAATAGGGGCAATTTTGGAAATATCAAAATTGCATGCAGGTTCGAATCCCACCTGTGCCATGCATTTTTTTGATCAAGCTTTTTTGGATAATTTTGACTAGAGATATATTTTTTGAGGTAATTTTTCCGGTTTAGGTGTCTCAAAAAAATTTAATGGTACCAAAAACAAAATTAACGATCTACTCAAGGACAAAAAATACAATATTTGTGCCTAAAATGCTCACATTATATAACTGTCGAGCAGCATCAAGTTAAAACAGCATACCCACTAGAAATGTAGTTGAGTGAGATGGAAGTTAAGTGAGGCGAATGCTGATTCAAAATAGGTAGGAAGAATACAGGGGATTGCGATGGGAACAAACTTTGGAATACACATACTTTTCAGGCGGTGATGTAAAAGTGGATTTAAAATGTTACAGTTTTGGAATAAAAAGGATAGCAATAGCAAAAAAGATGAAAGATGAGATGTTTCTAATAGAAAGAAAATCAACTCAGAGAACGGGCACAATAGTTAGGTGGTATGGATTCTTCGCTGCCGACAAAATGAGCTATGTGTGGGAGCTTGGAAGAAAATATGTGCATTTACCTACTGAAAAGCTTGGTTCGGTGGGCATTGAGCAAGGAGAAATAATATTCAGAGGTATGACACAGAAACGAATTTTGTCGATGATCAAAATACAGTAGAACCTGGATATAGAGACATGTGTTGGTAGTGCCCCCGGAAAAAACGGCCTTGGTCCCCCCTGATCATTTTTTTTACAAAAAATTTTCTCTTGAAATCTCAAAAACCGTTGATTTTTTTTTTATTATTTTTGGCGAAATTATTTTCGATTTTTTAAATTTTTTTACTTGGCCAAATTTTTTTACTCGGCCAAGACCAGCACACTCCACATTGCAAGGAATTGGATAAAATGTGTTAAAGTACAGGAACAACATTTTCCCTAATCCCTTGAAATGCAGAGTGTATTTCTCTTGGCTGGGACCCTGGCTAGCTGCAACAGTCTGTTCAATATCTGCGGTGGACCCGTAAATAGATACGGTTATGAATATATGCTGTATTTTCAACACTAAAGAGTCACAAAGAATCACATAAGAGAAAAATTTTTGCGTTAAAATGGTAAAGGAGCAAAAATAAATGTTTTTTGAGATTAAAAGAGAGAAAACATTTCACAAAAATTATCAAGGGGAACCAAGGCAGTTTTTGGGTAGGGGAGGGGCATCACCAACACATATATAGAGCCGAAACAGCTCGAAAAGTTATTTTTGTCGTACAGTCCGGCACTTTTTTATTCCGATTGTCGAAGACTTCTGCAAGTCCTGTATTAACAGTCTGGTTTAAAATATCGCAAGGATGTGGATTTTGCCGACCGTTTTTTTTGATGATCCTGCCACTTGAAACACAAAATCTTAATAAAAACGAACCGTGTTTTCAAAGAGTGATATCGTTATATTGACGTTTTGTGTTTGAAATGGCAAAATCATCAAAAAAAAATCAAAATCGGAAGGGCGAAACTTTTTTTCTGTCGCCAAAACACTTTTTATTTCGCCAAAGAGTATTTTTCTTATTCAAAAAAGTTTCTTGTCAAGACAAGCAAATTTTTTTGAATAAGGGAAAAAACTATTTTGCTGCAAGAAAAAGGGTTTTGGCGACAATTTTTTAGCGATAGAAAACAGTATTTTGGCGACAGAAAAAAGTTTCGCCCAAATCGGAATCCTTACACTATTTGAGATGAGACTGTTAATAGAGAATTAATAAAAACATTCCAAAGTCAGAAGAAAATGTGTCAGACCCTAGGCGGGAACGAACTTTTGGTGATATCTTTATAGAAAGGTTGGGCTGTATCGAGAATTCAGATAAAAAATTTGGCCTTATCCAACAAGGGGGGGGGGGGTTTGCCTTGGTCCTCTGTTGATTTTTTTCGTTCTTTTTTAGGCTTAGGCTCAGACAAAGATAGGCCATCGTCTGTTAGGACAGACTCAAAGATAAGTCTGAAATATGTTTGAGTCCGTCCTAGCATACGCTGGCCTACCTTTGCCTATTCCTAAAACCTCAAATATGAAAAAAAACAACAGGGGGGACCAAGGCAAATCCCCCCCCCCTTTGTGGATAGGGGCGAAAATTTTTACACTTCAAAACTTCGTTTCATGCCCTTAGTTAACAAAAACGAATATCAAAATCTATGATTCACAACATCTATTTGACCTTTCATACAACTAAACACAGTCACAAAATCGATACTATCACAAAATTTATCTTCTTACAGGCAAATTATCTGCTGCTGCCCTACTTATACCAAAATTCAGAAACAAATAGAAGAGTAAGTATAGAAATGTAGAAGAAACTGCTGACTTTCGATACTTATATCTTGCTGCAGTCCAACACAAAAAACATTTGCACTTTGAAGAATATTTTGCGAGCCCATCTAGTAGCTGACTAACTGTGGGATTTCACTTTTGCTGTTTCATAAGCAGCAGATGTGCAATAGAACAACGGAGAATTTTGATAAAAAGAAGCTAGCCGATTACGTTTTTCCTTTCTTTAAACAAGGACTCAAAATATATTTTTATTCTCCCTTGTTTATGGTTTGTAGCGATTCAAATGTTACCAGTCTTTTTGGGGCAGATTGACCTTGGAGTTTTTGAAATTAAATATGGGGGTTTTGAAACTACGCCAATTTGATCTGGATGTTTTGAAGGACAGATAAAGAAAGTGGGTCATCCTGAGCGGACTACAGGGTGTGTCGAGAAATTCTAGGGGTTTAAAATGGCCGTAACTTTTTTCTAGGCGGATTTTTATAACTCTGTTTTTGCCAATTCATTTTTCTTGCCGACAATATTTTTTTAGTGTACAAAGTCTCAAGTACGATTTTCGCTTGGTCCCCCGTGATTTTGGCCTCACCCATCCAGAGTATGGACCAGGAAAAAATCATGTTATTGACATAATCCACAGAAAAAAAATTTTCAGCAAGGAACACCTATCGGCAAAACCATAATTTTTAAAATCGCCTCGGAAAAGTTATGGTCATTTTGAAAAATTTCGAATTTCTTTACACATCCTGTATATTTTTTGGTCATAAATTTTCAAATTTGTTACATCTTGAGAACATTTTTGGCGCATAAAAGAGAATTTAGGCAATCGAGCATATGATTTTTTTATAACACGAAATAACACGAAATTGGCATTTACAATCGGTGGCACCACAAAGCACAATGCCGAAGTGTCGAGCGAAAATAAGGAAATATGGAATAAACTAAAATTCGCTCAAAAAAGTCGTTAGCCAAAAATGATTCACCATGAGAAAATTTTTTTTAAGTTAAAAGAAAACACAAGTCAAGATCTAAGCGAAAAAATGCGCCGGATTTTTTTTAAAATTTGAACATTTACACATAGTTGGGGTCTCCAATAAAATAGTTTCCCAACTAAAAAAACATAAAGTAAAACATTTGACTGTAAAATTTTGACTGCCTGATAATTTTTTAAATTTTCATATTATTTTTGGAGAATCAAACCAACTTTATTAGGAGAACTGATGTTAGTAGTAGAAGCTCTTCTTAACCCCATAGATTTCTTCTCGGGTGAGACCACCTGCACGGGCTTTCGAGTTCTCGGATGGTGTGCTGGTGGAGATGAGGAGGTAGTAGCAGTGTTGGTGATAGTTGACACAGCCGCTTCCGACATTCGACGACGATGTTCCACTCCAGTTGCTGTGTGCTGTTCCATGCGTTGAAGAGCTTCCCGTCTGGCCATGCCTAGTATGCGGATGTCTTCTATTCTCTCGGCTACCTGAAATTGAAATTTCAGTAAATTTCAAAATATTGACTGATTTTAGTACCGGCTAAACTGCAAAAGTTTAACTGTAGCTTTTTTTAAACTGTTATACTATTGAAATATGATCATAAACCAGACACTTATTTTGTGACCGATTTTTTTTCAAATTTTACGCCAAATCTCATTTTTAGCAGCAAAAGAGCTATAAGCGGAACTGGTTCACAATGTGGACCCCAAAAATCTGCCTTGTTCCCCCCTGTCGTTTTTTTCTCAAAAAATGCCTTGGTTCCCCCTATTGTTTTGAAGGTGATCATGTCCAAGGTGATATACGGTGATCATTTAACTACAATCACCATGATCACAACATGATCACAAGGTCCCCCCTGTCCATTAGAGTTATAATAATGTTGTGATCATGGAGATTATGGTTAAATGATCACCTTGAACATGATCACCTTCAAAACAATAGGGGGACCAAGGCAGATTTTAAGAAAAAACAACAGGGGGTGACCAAGGCATATTTTCGGGGTCCACATTGTGAACCAGTTCCCTATAAGCACTGGATCAAATATCAAATGTCCTTATTTTTAAAAAATTTTGCCCTGTCATCAACCCATTTTTAGCACGATTAGTTCCATTTTTTGTAATTATGTAACAAAATTACGCAATCCTGATGTTGATGTTTCTAATATATGTTTCACATTTTGAAAGGTTTTTCAATATTACCACAATGAACTATTAACTAAAAATCGTTTAACTATTGCATTAACAAAAAAGTAACAGCCGAACTTTATTATTGATCAATACGTAATTATTCAAATATTTTAATCTTTTTATTGACAAAATGTGAAATTTATGCAAATGCGGATCAGATAAAAATCGATTTTCGATTTTTTAGTATATCACCGTATTTTCTCTAATAAAAGGCTTCTTTTTAATACTAGACTCTCCTAGATGTTAATTGAAAAATATTTCGAATATAAGGCCCGCTGGAAGGTTATTTCATCCACACTTTGTAAAAAAACTGTGAAAAAATTGTGAAAAAATTGTTTTTTGGTTTGATTTTCTTAGGTACTAAAAGGTTGAAAACCACAAGGCTCTACTGCAGTAGAAGGCCACCCTCTAATAGCAGGCCACCCTAGATCCGAAATGAGAAATATAAGGCAAAAAAACGGTATGTCAAAAAGTAATTTTTTGCTGACATCTGGGATTTGGGTCTTGCGCAATCAGAGGTCATTTAGGGTCCAGATAAAACGCAATCTTTTTTGCAAAATCAGCATAAAAAATATAACCGAAAAAGGCGAAGAAAAAAGCGAAAAAATATTTGAGTAACAGTATATAGTTAACATCCTCAAAATTACCTGCGCCAATAAACTAGAAGTTTCCGTAGTAGTCAGCAGAATGAGATTATTAGCATCCGAGGGTTGTTGTTTAAGTGAGTCCAACTGAAGTGATTGACCATCCAGCAAAAATTCGTCCAGTTTGTTCATAGCATTGCAGCAAGCCACACTTGTAGAAAAAGAAGTTCCAAGTTCCGGAGAAGTGATCGAAGTCAGCAATTCTACACCCTTCCTGCACCACCGATTTGCCTGAAAGATACAATAGTATTATTGATCTATCCAAAGTGGAGCAAGAAACAAATGAGTAGACTAAGGGATTGACCCTCAAAGAGGGGACCCTCCCTCGGTTTACAGCTAGCCTATCCCTATTGCTACAATACTTATGGGAGGTCATTGCAAATAAACAAGAGTCCCCTTTTGGTCTTAGTTGAGGCAAAATCAAACAATTACTGGGGAATAAGAAAGAGAAGAACCCCACAACTTCCGCCAATCCTATTGATGAAAACAGGAAGAGGAAAAAGGAAATTATTAGGAAGAAGAAAAAAGCGGCATTTTTGTCTTGCTAGGAAAGAAAATTTAGGGAGAGAGCATTTAATGAGTGTCATAAAAAAGATTGCGGTGAGGCTAATTTGCCAGAATTGGGTGCCTTAGGGGATGTCTAGCTTGAGGAGACTGACACTTGAAATGAAATTTTTGCAATCACAGGGTGTGCCAAGAAATAACTTTTTGTTTTGACACAAATTTGAAATTCTGTAATTTCAACCAGATAAGAATTTTCTGGTATACAATGCGCAAAGCACGATTCTAGTCCTTAGCCATTTAGAAGCCATTAAAAGTCTAGGACCCGAACCTGAGGTGGACTAAGCGAAAATCATGTTTTGAAATTTTATACAAAAAAGATCGACCCCAGTAGCGAATGACCGACTCCTAAAATTTTAAAGTAAAAAGCACCCAAATATTAGTCCCAGACCCCAGAAAAAGTGCGTTTTTTAGTCCTTGGCCTACCCCTGTGCCTAAGTCCTGAGCCCAAGCATTATCTTCCAAAGAGTGGTTATAGCTATTTTGGGAGGGTCAGATTCTTAGGGGGGGGGCTGGTTGGTATTCGCTAGTAGCGCCAAAAGAAATTTCAATTTCTAAATCGATTTTCGTTCACATAACTTCGACTTCGTGTTAGAACAAAAAGTTATTGCTTTTTAAAGTGTTCATATTTTTCGGAACGCAGAATTCCCACTATGGCTTTCTATTCGCTACTAGCGCCGGCTTTTTTAACGCTGAAAGACCACGTTGTTTTGTGAATATTCAGATTTTTTTGGACTTGTAGTTACCGTATTCTCTCTAATAGGCCGACACCCTCTAATAAACCGACACCCCCTACTTTGAGGGACCGTATCTCAGTCCGAAGAAAAAAATTACATCGCTGTTTATTGCGTTTTCTTAGTTCCCACGAGCTCTATCGATTCCGCTTTTTCGATTTTGGATTTTCACCCGAAAATGTCGAGTTCGACCCAAAATTTTCACGATTTTTGAAGGGTTGAAAAATAAACCGACATGTCGGCCTATTAGAGAGAATACGGTATAACCATAGCATCTTTGACCGGCGATAAAATTGTGAAAACCCAAAAAATAGCCCAGAGTCTTTTTGTCATTTTGAGTGGTCATACACTGATGGGCGATTAAAGCTGGCATTATCGAAAATGTAAACCCACAGATGCTCGTTGAAATTATCTGACCACTTTGTGGTCAAAGTAAGGTTGACTGTAATATCTGGTCATTTTTTTGTTTTTTTCACTTTGGCCTAAATCGGCTTTAGCAAAAAAAATCATGACAAAAACTTTTTTCTTAACCAAGTTATCAATAAAAGTAAAAGAGGCAACAAATGTAAAAGTTTGGCCTGCAAATAAAAAACCAAACATATGGACCACAAACTCCCAAAATAACCCTCTAACAAATCTGTGGTGTGGGAACAAGGGAGGACAAACGACAACAATAATTGCCTGCCTAGTAGCAGTAGTAGACCCAGCAGTAAAAAATAGTGTGGGAAAGCCGCATAGAATGGGGGCCAATTCGCCAAGGCTGAAACAAAAGGCGAATTAAGGGGATGAAGGAGAAATCTGCCTTTGTTCTTTTTTGCTTGAGCCAGGCAATGAAGGTCCAAATCTTTATCAAATTATTGATCTTTTGGTTTGGAGGAACCCAGTTTTATTTGTGTGTGATTCAACCTTTTTTAGAATGCCTGAAAAGCTTACGAAAATCAGTAGTCAAAAAAAGGAAAAAAGCTGGTCGCAAAAAACTTTAGAAAGCTAAAAATCTTCCGAAGAGCATCATGCAATGAATGGTTGAAGGTCTCTAACGGTGAATCGTGTGGAAGATAATAGAAAAAACTGGAACGGCTCTATTTATCTTTAGGGGTAACATTTTTGCCTTAGTCCCCCTATTGATTTTTTTGTGAAAAATAGCTTGGCCCTGTCTATTTTGGTTATGGTAATAATGTGATTATGGTGATCAAGGTGACTATAGTTACCTTATAGTTCGGCACCAGATACGGAAAGGAAATACACTCCCCCTTTAACATGATTACCTTAACCATGATATAGTTAACATGATCACCTTAACCGTAACATAGTTAACATAATCGCCTTAACTATGAAATAGTTAGCATGATCACCTTAACCATAATATAGTTAACATGATCGCCTTAACCATGACGTAGTTAACATGATCACCTTAACCATGACATAGTTAACATAATCGCCTTAACCATGATATAGTTAGCATGATCGCCTTAACCATGATATAGTTAACATGGTCACGTTAACCATGACATAGTTAACATGTTTACTTTAACCATGATATAGTTAACATGATCACCTTAACCGTAACATAGTTAACATGATCGCCTTAAATCTTCAAAACAACAGGGGGCACCAAGGCATTTAAAAAAAAGCAGGGGGGACCGAAGCCAAAATTTTGCCCCCTAAAGATGAATGGCCCTTATCCTGTGGAAGATAATAGAAGAAACTGGCATTCCCACGCAGACTGTAGACTATAGAGACGTCAAGTAGTTGAGAGAGGGTGGAACGTCAAGTCTGGCAAGCGACATCAAGTATTTGGGATACTAAAGGCAGGTAGCTAGCAGCTCGTTAACGAAGAAATTTGCCGAATTTTCACCTAGATTTCAGAGTAATGGCCATTTTTTTAAAGACAATTCTAAGATTTTTGGAGGGTTTGAAAAAATGACCAGTGACATTCGGGTTCCGGGACGTTTCACCTTCTCTGTGTTTGGCCTCTAGTCCGTTTGAAGCCCGGCCGTTTAACTCTCTGCTGAGGTGTGTATAAATTAAATAAATTAATATCTGAGTAACACAAAAAAGTTATTCAAAATGTTCGACCACGTTCTAACGTACGCTTCCATAATCTAAGCCTATGCAGAAGACAAAAAGAGTGAGCTTTTAAAATTTGAAGAATATAGACATATTCCAAGGCATCAAATAACTAGGATACTAAACGGCCGGGGGGTCAAACGCATAGGGTGGCCAAACGTCAGGGAATGAGGGACCAAGCATCCTGCGCTCATCAAAACAGTTTCTAAAAGAGATTTTAATGGCACCTTTAAATTTTTAACAGAAATGACGGTAACTTGATAGTTGCGCGATCTGATAATAAAATTGTAAAATTGAAAAAAAATTCCAAATATGAAATTTTTGCTATTTTTTTGAAAATTTTTGTTTCAAATGTAGATTACAAAAGCAAAGTAAATGTAAGCAATGAGGACTGTCTGGTTAAATATTGTCTAAAAAATCCTAGCCCAAAAATATGCAGAAGAGAAAGCATTATCTAAAACAAAACTCTCATTAAGGTCAAAAAATTCCATCCCTCCTTGCAAAATTAACAAAAAATAATTTATCTTGTATCGACATCTATTACCGCTACTTGTTGCAAGAGCACACCCACGAAGAAGGATCTTTTTCCCTTCCACCAATAACCCTGACTTTGAGCATAGAGGATGTAAGACAAACAAGCATAGGATAACAAGAGTTGTAGCTTTTTCAAACGTAAACTCACTTGACTGATCTGTTCATGCATATTTCGGCTGAGCCGCAGCACCTTGGCCCTTCTTTCTAGTGCGTTTGCCAGAGCTTCAGCCATCCTGCTTAGCTCATCACATTTAGGTAGGAGGCTGTCGGCGGAGAGAACTTCCAATTCTTGACTGTTGATCAATTCATCGCCTTTTTCTTTTAATGCTCGAGCTAGTTGAACGTCTTGCTAAAAATTAAACAAGTCTAAATGAAAAATATTCTGAAGTTGACATAACGCTAGACTGGTTTGCCTTTTTTACCATTTCTACCAGTATATCAGATTTTAGTATTTATGTACCGTATTCTCTCTAATAGAGGGGTCGACCCGTCTATTTTTCAACATCCAAAAATATTTTTGACTTCATATTAAAAATGCAATAAAACACGGTTTACCCCCCTAGTTTTGGTCTCGTAGGGGACCCGTCTATTAGAGAGGACCCTTCAAATAGAGAGGACCCGTCTATTAGAGAGAATACGGTATGCGGTCAAACCTGGGTTGCACACCAACTCATTTACACGTCACCTTCGGTTAAATATGCTTAATTTGGCTGAGGTTGGCTTGTTCTTAGTCAGTTGACACCGCAGTTATACGCCACTTTGCTTAGACGCTACTCTAAGGTTGGTCCCTTAAGGTGGCGTATAACCCAGGTTTCATTCTAATAAAACGGCCCTCTTCATTCAAATTCTTATAGTATCTTTGACCCATTTCTTTAAAATTACTCTTGTGCGATTAACTCTTCAATTCGTAGCTCATCTCAGTTGCTAGATGCTGAGTGTGAATTGTTCTAATAGCAATTTTCGAGTTCACGATTTTGAAAAAAAAGAGGGCCACTCTATTAGAGGAAATATGGTACGATTCTCAAGCTTTGCTTTCAGCAACAGATAGTTCTGACAAACTGATAAAAGCACAGAAGAAAAATTTTTCACAGTTTTCCCAGATAACTAATGAAAAATTCTAGTAGAACCCTAGTAGCAAAAACCAAACACCATTCCAACCCACCCACCTCCCTCCTCCTGAAAATTCTTTCTTCATAAAACCTTATTCAAAAGTGCACAAATATTATTCCCAGACCCCGAAAATAGTGCGTGAGACATATTTTAGTCTCGGCTTACATACGCTGGCCTACCCTAAGCCTGAAAAAGTAGTTACAGGGATTTTAGGGAAATCAAATTTTCAGAGGGAAGAGGTATTATTCGATACTTGCGCCAAAAGTCGTTTTCAGCAGATTAAAATAGGTAATACCGTATTTCTTCTAATAAGCGGGCAGTCTCTATTAAACGGGCACCCTCGACTTTGAAGGCGTATATCTCAGCCCAGAGTAAATATTTCGCAAAGCTGTTTTATGCATTTTCTTAACTCCCACGAGCTCTACCGATTCCACTTTTCGGATTTTAGCTAAGCACCAAAAAATATCGAGATCGAATTCAAAATTTTCCGATTTTCGGGTGATTGAAAAATAAACGGGCATGCTCGCTTATTAGAAGAAATACGGTAAATGCTTTATGCTTCACTTCAGCAAAAAAGCTTAAAAAAATCTGCTTTAGTATCTTTACTATTTTTGGTTATTGTCCAAAAAAATCAAATACCGTATTTCATCCAGTTAAAGCACCGGCGTGTTTTTTTTGGATCCCTGAAAATCGAAAAAATTTGAGGTGGATTTCGATATTTTTGGGCGAAAATCCGAAACCCAAAAAAAAACAGAATCGGTAGAGCTCACGAGAGTTAAGAAAATGCAAAAAAGAACAGATCGAAAAAAAATTCTGCTCCGAGATACAAACCATCAAAGTCAGGGGGGGGCGCTTATTAGAGGAGGCGCGTTAATTTAAAAAAAATACGGTAAGTTAAATTTAAGAATTTTTGTAATTACTATTTTTATGCCTTTAATATAAATTTGAATCTAAACCAACCATTGCATTGTCGGTATATTCCTGATGTTCAGAGGCCAACCTTTCAACTGTAGCAACACCATCCCCGACCTCTCTGTGCTCTTCCAAATATAGCATATGTTTGGCGAACGAAGATTGCAGCTGAAAAAAAATAAACTAATTAAAAGTAAGTAATTAGACACACACATCCAAATGACGTCACCTAGCCGAAACAATAGCAATTATTTAGCCAGAAAAGCAAGAAGAACCTCAGTACAATAAGTGGGCCGACTGATGTGTTTCAGTTAGAGTAAAAGGGGTGCTAGAGATCCGGAAACACGAAAATACACAGCCAATCTGTTTATTTGCTTATCTTTTTTGCAGTAGACCTACAGATTTGTTAGGGATTTTGAAAAAAAAGATGGGTTGACAAGCTAGTGATTAGTGAGTGCATGTGTCAAATTTGAAACAGCAAAGAATTTTGAGGTTTTGAAAAGTGTCAATTGGGGTAAACCACTTTTCAATCAAGTAGATCAATGGGGTTTAGACAAAAAATAGTAAAGATAAAGTGCAAGAAAAATATGATAAATTAGAAATAAAATTCTTATTCAAAATTTTAGTATTTTTTCTTTCCTACAGTTAATTCTGTTCCGAGGTTGGTTTTTAGAAACAGATCGTTGATTTGGAGTTTTGAACCCTCATTTAGCAACAAAAATTAAAAAATACTAAAAAATTTAATAAAATCGAGTTTTGCTTAATAATCTGTGTGCTTGAAATTACAAAAAAATTCCAAATTCATTTTGGCGCCAATAGTTATTTTAAGATTGAAATTGTGCCGTGAATCTGGCCGTAGCGGTCATGCTGTCGGCGACATTCCTGGTTTTCGTTTCAAGGTCGTCAAAGTCGCAAACACGTCGCTGAATGCTCTGTTCCGTGGTGAGAAGAAGCTCCAAAGAAGCTAGAAGTCAGTTATCTTCTCCCTTTTGTTCCATTTTTTTTCCATTTCTCGGCTGAAAAATCTGTTTGAGTGAAATTTACTCAAGAGAAAATTCGACGCCAAAAATGTTTTTTGAAAATTTTCAATTTTTTCAAAAACAAATAGGCGAAGGCAAATATAAATTTTTTAGATTTTTCTTCTGGCATTTTTGCTAATTAATTGGGATCGCAAATTCTGAATCTACATACTGTTGGAACAGGATCAATGGTGAGAGGGGGTTACAGTTAAGTAAAGACTTAAAATTTTCAAAGAATTCAAAAATTTGGAAATCCTAAAACTGACGTAGATAATTTTGCGCAAATAAAACTAATTCAAAATGATCGAAACCTGTTTAAGACAAAAATCTTGGCAGAAAAGCAGTTAACTGTGTAACGAAAATGGAAAAGCAAAATGCATGCATACAGAATGCTCGATTATCTATTCTTAGCCCAAGAAAATTGGTTTTAGAAGCGTTATTTATTGCTTCTTGTTCCACTATTCTCGGAAAATAAAAGCACCTAATTTGGATAAAGAATGGTCCCATATATCCACTTTTCCAAATAGCCATTATAGCTTTTGGAAGCTAAGAAAGAGTGAAATGCAAATTTTACAAGCTCAATTCAAGGGAACTCTTAAAGCAAAATCTAATTTGCCAGTTTGCCCTTCAATTGAGAGATGTTCCCTGCGGGTGCAATGACAAGCTCATTAGTTAGCACTGCCATGGAACTGAAGGAAAGTCTTTTGAGAAATTGAAGAAGCGCTAATGTTAAAGAAGTAATTTGACTATTTTTTCAACAACAAGTAGTAAGTAATAAAGGATCAACAAATTAAATCGTTGGTTCAGTGTATAAAGCCATAGACTGACTTCTGTGGAGCCTTCAGGTTCAACTCTTGCTGGCGGATAAAAGACAGTTTGTAAATAAAAGTACGCATTGTTACCAATTTTGTTTGGCGCTATTTGTTTTTACAAGTCCCTTACCATCCGCGCTATCTCCTCCCAATAATAGCTACTCGGTTTTATAAGACCACAACACCATTACCATACCAACCACCCGCTGTTAAACCGAGGGTCGACCGTTTCGGTTTTGCATAATTTTTTTTGAAAAATGGTGCCCTCCAAAAATTATTGGAGGGGTATGAGTGGTATTAAAACCGAGTAGCTCCCAAATTTTTTTCAAATCTTTCTTTATCGTTCAAATTTCTGAAAAAAAATGCATACTAAAGTAAATAATTTTTTTTTGGTAAAAATGAATACTGTATTTGAAAGTACAAAAAATCCAGGAACTATTCTTTTATTTTCTAAATTTAACTCTCTGACTTTTTTATAACGTAATTTTTTATAGCACCTATTTAAAAAAAATACTAAATCACATTGAGGATTTAAATCATTAATTTCAAAATGACTATAATAGGCGGCCACCCACGAAAATTCGACTCTCGCTGGTAGTAAAACCTTAGTATTCAAATATCTAACTTAATGATCTAAGCTCAATTATTATGAGAAGTTAAATTTCAACAATTGAGATTGGGGCTCAACTTTCGTTTTTACTGATAAAGCTGGTGTCATCGTCCAGTTAGCAGAATAATACCAAACCATGCTAGAACTCTTATAAAAGAAACGCTAATACTTTGAGCAGCAGAAGCACAGCTAAGGTTTGGAGCCTAACCAACTAGCAACACATAAATGCAAATGAGAAATGCGGCATGAATGTTTGTTCTTGCCTGCTCTGTCTCACAGACACCAGATGAATTAATTAAGGGAGCAAAGGGCAAGAAACAATACAACCTATTTTTTCCGTCTAAAATACCAAAAATGCTAATACGCGTAGCATAAATGAAAACTTCACTGGTGAATTTGCCGGTAATTTACTGGGCACTCTAATTCATCCAAAATCGACAAAATAGGATTTTCGACAATAATGATACAATACAATAATTGTCGAATTTCAATGATTGAACGACTATCAGTTCGTGACCATTTTGATTCGTGACTATCGATTCGTGACCGTATCGATTCGTGACTATCGATTCGTGACCGTATCGATTCGTGACTATCGATTCGTGACCAGATCGATTCGTGACTATCTTATTAGCACATTCCAGCTTGTCTTTCTTCCAGCCATCTCTAAGGGAACGACATCCAGTGCAAGCGTAGTAAATCAATTTAACTCTATCAGAGCGGGCTGGTTTCTTCCCAAACACCGACCAAGTGTAACATTTGCTATCCTTGTCTGAAAAGAATTCTGTGACAGCCAATTTTTTGTTCCCGATTCTCTTTGAATAAGCAAAATTTATTCAAGACATCTGAAAAAAAGTATATAAGAAAACATTGTTCACAATTTTGTAGATACAGAACTGAAGAAAGAGAGCGTAAAAAACTGTACGGAAGTAAAAAAAGGCAGACAACAAAAAACAAGCTTAAAAATGAAGAAGTTCAAGTCGAGAGTAAATAGTCGAAAACTAAAATACGAGAGAGCAAAACAAAATTTTAATGAAGTAAGAGTTGGACAGCAGGAGCAAAGAATTCACTGATTACAAGACAAGTCACGAGTCAATAGGGTCACGAAACCATATGGTCACGAATCCATAGTCACGAATCAATACGGTCACGAATCGATAGTCACGAATCGATACGGTCACGAATCGATAGTCACGAATCAAAATGGTCACGAACTGATACTTTACCCAATGATTTCCCATTTTCGAGAAATTCTACATATCATCATACAGTTATCGAGGTAGGAAAAATAACCCAAGAGGATAACTGTACAGGGTGTGTCAAAAAACTTGACCACTTAAAAAAAATTGGTGTACGTAACACCTTGCCTGGCCGATTTCCAAAATTTTCGGAAATCTCGGTGTGTATGTTCTTTGAATACAACCATGATTTAGTCTACCAGTTTAATATATTCTTTTCTGTACTGTTAGTTGATGGGTTTGAGAAAAAGGCTCTATGCTCAGAGAACTTATACTCTTTGTTATACCCGAATTTATATTGGGTCTCATGCACACTGTAAATGTTATTTTCTATGCGAAGAAAATCAGAGGAGTAAACAAAATATGAGTTGCGTTCAAAAATTGCTTTGAAAAAGCTGTTAAGATTGTTTTTGCAAAGTGGATAAATTTTTCTGACACACCCTGTACATTGAAAACTATAGAATTCTACAGTTAATCGATCATCGTAGATTTATCCAGGCAGGAAAACTAACTCAGAAAGATAACTGTAAGTTGACAACTGTAGAATGCTACAGTTATCATCGTACAGTTGGCTACCAGACAATTTCCAATATTTTTGGAAATTGTCACCCGACATTTTCCAATATTTTTTCGGTAAATTCGGACGAAACGACCGAATCGACCGAAAAATTTTTGGAAAATGTCGTGCGACATTTTCCAAAAATATTGGAAATTGTCTGGTAGCCGTACAGCTATAGAGGGAGGAAAACTAACCCAGGAGGATAACTGTACGTCGAGAACTGTAGAATTCTACAGTTATCAAAAACCCTAATATACAATTTTTTCGGTGCGCTAGGGCAAATTAATCAATATATTTACTGTTTCACAATCCACCAGAAAATTGATTAAAATCTATGAGAACTACAGAAAAACACACAAAAGAAAATAAGCCAGAAAATAATAAAAAAATTCTGGACAATGCTGAAAGTTTTTTTGCCAGCTATAGAAAAGCTAAGCTCATAGAGAAATAAGAAAAAAAGAGATACCCAATTCTATGAGTCCAAAACCCCTACTTCCTTTTTTATTCATTAGACATAAGGAATTGAAAAAATAGAAGTTGTTTAGGAAAGCCTTTTCATAGAGCTCCAGAAAAAATCAATTGAGAAAATGAAACTTTCTGGGGTCTTAAGCAGGCATCTATGATTAAATTTTTGTTTTTTCGTTCCAAGAAACGACAAAAAAACTACTACTACTAGGCCTTGTTGGAAAGTAGTAGATTGTAGTTTAAAAATATAAAAAGACTCAAATTTAAATAAACTCATGGCAAGAGATCGGAGAAAAGATTCAGATTATTTTTGTATACCAAAGTACAAAATTTTTGCTTTTTTGTGCAGTGAAATCTGCTGCTGCTAGCAATAGCCTATTTTATATCAACAGCAGAAATAAAAAATAAATAGAAAGAAATCACTATGGAATGCTTAGTGCCTGTGATAAGAAATTGGGGATAAACATGTAAAAATGAAATTTGGCTCTGTAAAGATATATTGGCAGAAAATGAAATTTGAAATCACAAAACAGAATAAGAGTCAATCTCTTAAAAACTCAAAAATTCTTTTCTGCCTAAATGTTTGTAGTCTTACTAGCGAATAGATCCTGAAATGATGTTTCACAACCACTAATAAGGTCCTTTTCTCTGTTAATTATTACAGAAAAAACCATCACATAAAAAATTAAAGTATATTAAGAAAGTTGAGAAATTCGGGTGAGAAAAAAGAAAAACTAAAAAAATGACTTTTAAAAATTTCGGAAGTCTAAGATTAAAAGCAATTGAAGAAGCAAATGTTTACCCAGAAAATGTACAGACGCTCATGTTATTGCACAAATTTTTTAAAAAAATCCCACCTTGCGAAATGAGTCCTCGAACCGCCTCAACTGTAAGCATCCAGTAAGTCTTTGCCTATGTTTAGCCAGAACTGATCAAAACTACGCTCCGTATCTTCAAGCTGGCCTAGCATTCTTTCTATGGCAGTCACATTTTGAAGACGGCTAGGACTTAGTTGCTGAACGAAAATTAGTTAGGTTACCAAAAAAAAGACCAAAATCATACCTCTGCTGTCGGTTTCTGCTCCAATTGTCGGACTTGTCGTAGAAGTGAAAGACCTTTTCGGATAGAAATACGGAAATCCTCCTGAATTAAAAATTATTTTAGTGATTTGCCAAAAGACGTACAGCCCATTTATAGGCGTGACCAAGAAAGATTTAGTTAAAGTGGTCTCATGGCGAAGTTTTAAAACTTTAACCTTGATTTTGGCCTAATTTGTACCTTTTTAGGCTTTTTATCTTGCAAATTTTGTCGGTTTCAAGAACCCTATCGATTTATCAGCCACCTCCTGTATACGCCGGAATTGCCAGATTATTATATTTTTAAGGGTGTGGTCTTTTTTCCAAGGTTCTGATTTAATTTTCATAGCGGAAAATAAATCTTTTGTGACAAAAATAAGGAAAAAGCGTCATTTTACAGTTTTAAGTTTACAGTTAAATGTTTTTTTTGACGCCAGTAGAATATGCACGCATCATGCCTAGTCACCTCCAGTCTTGTGAATAAAAAAAATTTCGCCGCCGCCGCCGGCGCCGAGCGCCGGCTCCATTTGTTTCGCCGCCGAGCGCCGACGGCGGTGAAAAATCGCCGCCGGACGCCATCATAATAAGGCATCATAATATAATCATAATATATACGTAATATCATAACATAAGGCATCATAATATTCAAAATTTATCCGCGTTTTTGCCGCTTTGGTGCCAAAAAAGAGGTGGTTGAAAATTAATTTTTTTATTTGATGTTATTGGTTGCATATGTTATATTAGCAAGGACGGACGTATAAATACACATCAAATTTGAATAAACTTCTCGTTGAAATTCATAAGCGCTTTTAGCTTCAATAATTTTGGGCCGGTCCTTCCTTTGTGTCCAATAGTCTTAAAGGTAACAATGGAAAATAAGCTTTCCACTGCAGAAGAGCCGCTGGGAATTGGTATAATATCCATAGCCATCTTATAGAGTTGAGGGTATGTCCAAAACTATATTTGTAGTAAAAGCTGAGCCGATTAAATGTTATTAACATATCTTATAAGTTTCTTCCCAAAACAGCGTCGTATCCTTATTTATTTTCTTTGAAAAGTGCCGCCGGCGCCGAGCGCCGGCTCCATTTTTTTCGCCGCCGAGCGCCGGCTCTATTTTTTTCGCCGCCGCCGCCGGCGCCGGCGCGAGCGCCGGCGCTGTTTACAAGACTGGTCACCTCCAACCCCCCCCCTCTCCATCCCAATAATTTTTGAAGAGTACCTAAACCACCATTTTTGAATTTTTTGAAAAAGCTACTAATAATAATGGCCAGGCCTTCTTAATTCTTTGGGTCTAAGCTATTCGGAAAGGGCGGCTTTTAAATTCCAGTAGCATTTTCTTTTTTTTTCATATGATATAGATTAATCTTTTTCTGAAAATTAAGTTAGTAATCCTACCTTAATGGCATCTCTTTCAGCACTTTGCACCTCCAATATTCTCTGCGTAGTTTCAACATCGTTTGGCAGCTCTGTTTCCCGCAAACACCTTCCGAATTGGCTCAACGACTCAGCGATTACCTAAATAAAAAGTTATAACGCTTGAATTATCTTTAAAAATACTTTCAACTAACCCCTGCAGAGCTTTTCATCCGTTCTATATCCTAGAAAATAAAATCGTGAAATTTTGAAAAAAAAAATGAATTAAAAATAAATTTTCTCGTAAAGTTGTTCATTAACTGATTACTCTCTAAATTTATTTATTTTTACACTGAACACTCCATTCTGTTTTTTGTTTTTGCTTTTAATAGTCCTTTCAGGTTTGTTAAAGGAAGTCAATTACAAATAAAAAAACAATACTAGACTTTATTTTAGTGATGTGTTTGTTTCTTAAAAGATCATCCGATGTTTTTTGAGTATTTGCGAGCCACTTCGTTAACTGTAGGGTTTCCCGTATATTTCTCGTTCTACAGTTCTTCGTTGTTGACTACAGTTTTTTCGGGTTATAAACTGTCGACTTTGAAATTTTCGTTTGACGCTTCACTCTGTAAATTTTTATCATTATACTCTCTAAATTTTGTTTAAAAATAGCAAAAGTTGGTTTGAAAAATCTGCAGTTTTCTAGCTAACATTAGGCAGTTATAAACAATTTCATTGACAAAAAATCTTTGAAGTAAATAATTGTTCATGATTTTTTAATTTTTTCTGCCAACAAGACAATTTGGCCAAACCGACTTTGCTCGGGCCCGCCATAGGGCTCAATATTGGGCTGGCCCTTGCCCAGCTCTGATTTCGACCAAAAAAAAAACTCACAAAACAATTTTCCACATCTTGTTGTTGTTCTACTCTAGACTTAAAAAGTCGAAAACTGAACGGGAACAAGGGCAAAGTCCCTTCTTCCTCATCATTATCAATGATTTGAGGGGCTTGTATAATATTATTAGTAGCAGAATTAGTGAATACAGGATTGTTAAAAGACTCCAATATCCTAGGCTTGGGATGGGTCTGCCAAGTATGGTAATTACTAGGACTATGGAAATATTTTTCTCATCATAAAAAAAGTTGACTTAAAGTCATATTTGAAAATAACTAAAATTTGTTAAGGTGGTCAAGCTGGTGAGAAACAGTTTTGCACACACATTTTGCGGTCTTTAGAAATAGATGGACAGCGCCACTTGAGCACTTCCCCCACTACAGGGGGAGACTCGAGGGAAAATGAGTCAAATAAAAGGAAAGTTGATTTTTTCTTTGACTTTTACAGGGTGAGACGAAATTGAGTTTGAATTTTTCGAATTGGCTTTTTCCGAATTGGCACTTTGGAAGTAGAAAAGTTCCTTTATACGCGTTGCTATTCGTTCTGACATAATTTTTGTTTTTTTTGATTGCATTGTTTTAAATTTTCATGCTCGAGGAGCTAGTCGTCCTATTCTAGCCAAAATAAATATTCACCCCCGAAAAATTATTTCTAGCATCAAAATAATTATTTCTGACCCTAAATTTTTTGTGTCACTGAAATCAATGTTTGGCACTGAAAACTAAAATTTGGTGCCAAACAGAGTTGATTTAGTGGCAGAAACAAACCTTTTTGCATGAAAAATTTTAATGACATTTAATTATTAATGCCAGAAACCGTCTATTTAGAAGCAAAGACTAGAACAAGTCGAAAAAATTGCCAATCCTGCTTTGTTGTTTTTGATGGCGCTGTTTGTGTGATAATATTATCAGTGTTGAATGTAATTGAAAATAAAGACAGCCGTGAACCTCTTGGGTCTAAGTTTTCGTCTTATATCCCAAATGCGGTGTGTTTAAGCCCACCCTGTATTTCCTTACTATTTTCCTTTCTGCAAAAGTCTTTTGTGATGGTAGAGGGAAAACACGCAGAATTACTGCCAGTTTACACACACATCCATTCAAGACACGTTTGACTGTGCAAAAGAAAGCTTAGATTCTGGAATAATCTGCAGTGCGTTTTATTCCCTTGTTTTGGTCTTTTTGTTTTTTTGGAAAAGAGAGCAATTAAAAGCTGTTGCTTTAGCACAAAACAATGAAAAGCTATTAATTATTCCACTTTTGTTTGTCAGAAGTGGACAAATGGATTTACGGGCGCTTGACCAGCTGAGGCAAAACTTAAGGAAATATATTTTAAAACAAGCATTTAAAAAAATTGCAGAAAAATTAAATAAATTAGCACTGAACACACTGAGATTCGAACCTGAGACATTTTGGATTCTTCTTAATAAAAGTGCTCTTTTGCGGAATGTTTTTGGGATGTCTGTCGGCATCTAAAATTTTTTACAGAGTCTGAATCAAAAAGCAGAATTTCGAAAAAAAAATTGCTTATTGATAAATGACCTAAACTTAAATGAGAGTCATACAAAATATTGACACTTCAGCCTCAGGTCATATCTCAGCACCCAAGTATTTTTTTTTAATTTTGCTTTTCGATTAAGGTTTCTCAGCAACCAGGCAGCGTCAGAAACTAATTATGCATAAATAGGTGCTTTTGTTGAAAAAATCATAATAAAAATTTCAAAAAAAAACTTTGACGACAGTACCCGTCCTCTACTATTCCAGCCCACTGAAAAATATCGCCCTATGATATTTTCCTTAAAAATTTTGGTATAAAAATTTGGCTGTTAAACTGACCATTCTGTGCTGCACCCACTCCAAGTGGTTGTATTTGATAGCTCCTCCGACGTCCATTGTCAAGCAGTCGGCGCCTACGAAATGACGCAATTCCACACAACTCTGGCAGATCACAACCTAAAATAGTTGAATTTATGACAATAAAATTTCAAAAAAACACGGGTCATATAAATAGCAGCGTCTATATAAGTTAACTATATGAAAGTAGTCAAAAATCTAATCGAAACACAGTGATTAGTCGAAATCATCCCCTCACCACCTACAGGTAACTACCACTGATTTTTACCTAAACTTCCCAGGAAATTTCCCTTTTATAATCCAAAAAAGTTCTAAAAGAATGCGACAAATGACTAACACCAATAATACCGCCTCATTCAAAGTACATAAAAAACCAAGTTTGAAGCAATCCATTAAAGCAAAAATAGGGTAGTTGACCTAGGAAAACCCCAATAATCGTTGTTATTATTAGGAAAATTTCTCAGCAAAACCCTAATAATTACATTCTTCCGCATTTTTGTTCCTTTTTTTTGCTAAAACATGTGTTTAACTGTAATTTTTTTCTTGAAATTGCCTAAGAAATAAAAGCTACAATTAGGTGGGTTACATAGGGTTAAATGGTCTAGGAAAAAGAGGTGACCTTGAATTTGTCGTTGTTTTCGGTGAAATTCCTGTAGCCCACTTCCAAAGCTCTTTGCAAAACTCCTTCTGGTTTCAATAGAAAGACAACACGCACTGGGAAATTTTCAGATAGGTTCTGAAAAAAATGAAAATTTATTGAAAAATCGAAAAAGTATAAGAATAATATTTATGACTACAGAAATTTGAAATTATTTACGTAAACGAGTATAATTTTTTTACTTCGGCGCCTAAAAATGGAGAACATGTGTTGTTATGCGTTGAAATTCTCAGGTTTGTCAATGGGATGGAAATACCGCAGTTGTAGATTTCGATAAAACTTAGGATCCCGCATCCGCATCACAGTGAATCCCGATAAAATTCTTTTTTCAATAATTTTTGCGAAAAATTCCTCCGTTTACATGAAGTTTTTTCAAAATTTCTCAAAAGTATAGCAAAATTTGCAAAAAACCCAATTTCAATACCAATTAGGATTGCCGTTTAATCTAACAGAAATCCTATGTCCAAGCCCAGAAGTCCTTATTGTTTGACCTGAAACCACATTTTGCCTTGACCACCAAAGTGTATTAATAAAATAAATTATGACTGCTGTTCCTGTAATTTATTGTGAATAAGCCAGGGATGGAAATCGTACTTTTTAAAAAGATTCTTACTTTTTTCGGGACCCCAAATCTTTTTTATTTTTTAAGTTTAACGTCAAAATCTTTTTTTCGCTTCAAAATGGCAATAAGCACTGGATAAAATGGCACTTTTTGACGAAAAATGACCAAATTGTACTTTTTTGGCCAAATGTACTTTTCCCAGAAATTTTCATTCCCATCCATGGAATAAAGCCAATCGAAAAATTGACTGTAGAAAAATTTTAACTTTAAAAATGGTTAAGTGTGTGAATTATTGAAAATTTAAAAAAGCAAGGTAATAGTTGATTTGTTAGCAATATAAACTTAGAATTGAATTTAGAATTGAATTTAAAATTGAATAATTTACTAAAGACTAAAAAATGACTTTTGCTGACTATTTTTGAAGTCATATAGCCAAGGAAAGCATTTGCCAAACGTCGCACTTTATAAGAATGAAAGATTTTAAAGACAAAATTTCTGAAAAGAAAGAAAGGGAAATTGAGCCGCTCTAAGAGTGAAGTTATACAAAAAAATTGTTTATTTATTTTCCCGAAATTACTCTTTCTTTTGCAAGAAAATGGCAAAGAAGATGTCTATAACGTAGATGATTTCCAGGAAATCGATCTCAATAATTTATAAATACAAGGTTAGCCGAGAAAAACCAGGATAATTTTAATTGCCTCGCTTATTTACGTATAATATCAGGGCTCCGAATGAAAATTTTCAAAAAAAGGACATTTGGGTGAAAAAAGGACATTTTTACTGTTTTTGAAGTAAAAGGGTCATTTTATCCAGTGCTTGTTGCCATGTTGAAGTGAAAAAAAAGATTTTGACAAAATTTTCAAAAATAAAAAAAGATTTGGGGCGCCAAAAAAGGACAAATCTTTTTAAAAAGGACGATTCGGAGCCCTATATAATATGCATCTAGTCCAAAATAAGGAAATTGTTCATGTCAAGATAGTTAACTGTGAGAATACGGATTAACTTTGGAACTGGTTCACAATGTGGACCCCAAAATCTGCCTTGGTCTCCCCTGTTCTTTTTTCTTAAAAAATGCCTTGCTTCCCCTTGTCATTATTATAACTCTAATGGACAGGGGGGACCAAGGCAGATTTTTTGGTGCCCACATTGTGAACCAGTTCCCATTCGTTCATGTGAAGCTAGTTAACTGTGAGAATACGGATTAACTTTGATGATAGGTGATGATAGTAACTGAATTTGAGTTAAGTTAACTGTGAAAAAAGTTAACTGTGAGCAAATTTAACTGTAAATATAAGTTCATAAGCCATAAATTGAGGACATATTTAGAAAAATTTGGCAAGGGCATCTTTTTACTTGAAATTCCGAAGATTTCACAATACCGGATGAATGGATTTTTTCATGTATTTTTAAATAGGCTGTAACCAAAATTAGTAGGTTAAAACACTATAAGGTTATAATAACAGTAGGAAATACCGAAAAAAGGTGACTGGTATAAACAAAAAATTTGATCACAAAAAATAATCCCGGTTTTATTTGTCCTCCTTTTGGATGGATAACTATGGATTTTTATCGACAGTTTACAAATACCTTTTCCATAATACCCTCATCCTGCTTTGTATAGATAGATGCGTAGTGATAGACGCAAATACAGTTGGCGGTCATTTCCTTTTCTATTTTATTATTTACTGGGCAAATGCTTTTGCTACTTTTTGCAATGGAAAACAGGAATTCTGGATTTTTTGTATTTTAAAGGAATAAAAAACGTGTCTGACCAAGAGGTTTGACTGTAGAGATATAAGCGGAACAAGATATGGGTCAGGATCACTTTGTGACGCCATAAATTTCCGAATTCCCAGTTCTCATACCCTTTTTAGTCCTATCCCAAACAGCAAAGTTAATAAAATCCAAATATTATTTTTACGATAATTGGGCCCTATCCAACAAAGTGGGGTTTTTGCCTTGCCCCCCCCCCCCTGTTGAATTTTTTTTTCCGTTATTTTTTAGTCTTAGGACAATGCAAAGATAGGCCAGTATATGTTAGGGCAGACTCAAATATAAGTCTAAAATATGTTTGAGTCCGTCTTAATATACGCTGACCTACCTTTGCCTAAGCCTAAAGCCTAAATATAACAAAAAACAACAGGGGGACTAAGGCGAAACCCCCCCCCCTTTGTTAGATAGGGCCGATAAATGTTTGCTTGCAATTAATTTTCTAAGTTTTCCCATTTGATTTAAAATCTCCACACACCATCAAGTAGGAAAATAGCACTCGCACAGAAGACCATTTGTCAGCTCGTCTGTCTATTAGCAACACATAGTCTTGTTTGTTGGATTGACTTGACATGTTCTGACACGCATCATAGTCGTCTTCCAACCTAAGGCGTAGAAAAAATTAAAACAAAGTAATTTAGTAATGTTGAAACGTTTAATATCAAGAACCTTTTCGATATTTTTTTACTACAATATAGATTCGTGTTTGACTTAAACTTTTTTCGTTAAATATATCTAGAAATCGGGAGCCGAAAAATCTGATGACTTTTTTGACACCCAAAAAATTAAGTCAGATCTTAAGCAGAGGCGTAGCCAGAATTATTTTTTGGAGATGATGGGGTCTAAAGTAGGGATGCCTTTTTCGAGACGGGATTAAAATTTTGAGACTACGGGACGGGGCGTCCCGTCCCGACCGTCCTTTATTTCTAGTCTAAAGTTTGATTTTCGACTGAAACACAGTTTTTGATATATTGCAATAATAATTCATAAAAAAAATTCAGGTGGGGGCTAAAGCCCGCTTAGCCTTCCTCTAAACTTCAGGTTGGATCGCTCACTTTACAAAAAAAACTCACGGTGGCACTTGTAGCAAATAAGAGATCAATAATTGGAATTGGTCAAAGTCCAGCTGAGTTCTATTGTCTGGGAAGGTTAAGATCGGGTGGCCGTCCTTCGTCCTCAGACCTGACACATAGCAAAACCCAGTAGCCAATATGTCAGACATTTGCCTAACTTTGACTTTTTGCTGGGCCACTTCCATGAATCCATCTAAAACATAGAAAATGTTAAAAAAATTTGCAAAAAAAAATAGTTTGAAGTAAATTTATGGATTACCCCAAAAAGTGTGGTCATTTTCAGCAGGTAAATCAAGATTTTTTGGATTTTCAAAGTCACCATCAGCAAGTTGACTGTATTCAACTATTTCTACTGCTTCCATTTAATTTGTTGTTATGAATAAAGTTTTATTGAAAGCTAGTGTGACAGAATTCCATGGAAAAGTATGATTATCCTGTATTTTATAGACTTTCATCTAAATTTGGAAAAATGACAAAAGGTTCAACAAGATTTTAAAGTTGCGGTGAGCAATTCTAACAACTGAAAAAATGATTACTACTTCTAGAAAGCTTCTATGCTACTGGCTCATCGATTTTTCCAGAAAAACCAATGGGTTCGAGAAAGTCCTCGCAATTTTTTTTGATTTTACAGTCAACTCTCGATTTAAAGGGCCTGACCTCTTCCTACTCGGTGGTCCCCCGCCAATTCAAAAATTTTCCCTTGATCATTGGACTTCTGTACGGATTTTTTCGCTAGGTTTCTAACAAAATTAAGCCTAAAATTTGATTTCAGGCCTAGTTTTGTTAGAAACGTGGCGGAAAAATCCGTGCAGAAGTCCAATGGTCAAGGGAAAATTTTTGAATTGGCGGGGACCACCGAGTAGGAAGAGGTCAGGCCCTTTAACGAACCCCTGGGACAGGCAAAGATGTTCGTTAAATCAAGAGTTTCGTTAAATCGAGAGTTGACTGTTCTAGCGATAGGCTTAGATCAGGGTTCTCATTTGTACTCTATTTGAAGATTTGTACTTTGTTTGGCACCCCACCCAGAATTTCCGAAATTTCAGACAAAAACTTCATTTTTGGTATTCAAAACTTAGCAAGCACTGGATAATATTGCATTTTTTGCTGAAAAATGACCTCATTGTCCTTCATTTGGCCAAATATACTTTATTTTGAAATTTTGAGATGAGAACCCTGCCTTAGATCAACCTGGTCGAAATCTCAATCAACGAGATTTTTTATTGCAATTAATCCTTCTTTAGAGCACTACCCATCTAAAAATTTTCAATCAGTTACAAAAACTGGCCCCAGCCTATCACTGTTTTTTTGAATAATTTGGGATACCCTGTAGTTAACTGTAAAATATACACATACATTATTTCATCTGATATGAGACCCCGCTAAACCCCGCTTTGACAATCAACCCGACTTTCTCGAAAAAATTAGAGTTAAAAAAAGCCGAGGGTACATATTAGAGGTTATACAAAAGTTAACTCAAAAAATTTACAACAAAAAAGACTTCGTTATAGTTAACTGTGAATCGACTTCACAGTTAACCACCAAAATACATTCGCCAGTCTCACAGATCAGTAATTAGCTTTTGTTCCGCAACAAATATGGATTAAAAGAGCAGTCTAAAAAAAACAAGTAAAAAATACATATCCAACAGAGCAAAAGGAAAAGAGGTGCGGTTACAATTGAGGCAGATCCCTGTTCAGCATAATTGTTTCCCACCATCCACAACCAGATCCCCACTTAGTCAGACAACATATTGTAGTGGTTGGACAGCAGCAATCGGTCAAAGGACAGGAGCCAGGATAATAACTGCAAGTGTGTTTAGTGTTGAGAGAGCCCCTATCTGACCACTTTATTCCCTAAAAGGGAGGTAGGACAGCAGGTAGGGGCAAAGGGAATTGAGATTAGTGGGTAAAGTACGTCTATCGAAAATAGTTAATGTTCGAGTGGTGGAGAATTTGCACTTATAAATACTACGCGATTTAGAAATGGCTCGAGGTTTTCGAGGAAAAATGTGCACATGACTAGAGCGCTTCAAAATTTTGGAATCAGTGGAAAATGCGGTACAAATTTTTCCTTGGTAACCCGTGTTGATTTTAGATGTTCACAACAGTGGGGACCAAGGCGTGTTTCGCGAAAAAATTAATAGGAGGACAAAAGGTAAAATTTGCAACGAATTTCACATTAGCGCCACTAGAGCAGTGCTGTAAATGGCACCAGTGCGGTGCGCAGATTTTCAGCGCAGAAATCCCAGTAATTCATCCATAAAATATTTGGAAACTAGACAAAAATAGAAGTTCACACCCAATTCCGCTGCGAGGAAACCTCAAACAGCTGATATTTTGACTTTAAAGGGCCTGACCTCTTCCTACTCGGTGGTCCCCGCCAATTCAAAAATTTTTCCTTGATCATTGGACTTCTGTACGGATTTTTCTGCCACGTTTCTAACAAAACTAGGCCTGAAATCAAATTTTAGGCTTAGTTTTGTTAGAAACCTACCGGAAAAATCCGTACAGAAGTCCAATGATCAAGGGAAAATTTTTGAATTGGCGGGGGACCACCGAGTAGGAAGAGGTCAGGCCTTTAAGGGCCGTTGCCGTCTCCAACAACGGTTGTCCCCCGCCAATTCAAATTTTTTTCCTGATCATTGAAGTTTTGTACGAATTTTTCAACTTGGTTTCTAACAAAACTATACCTAAAATTAAATTCTAGGCCTTGTTTTGTTAGAAACCAAGTTGAAAAATCCGTACAGGAGTTGAATGATTAGGCACAAAAATTTGAATTGGCGGGGGACAATTCAAAACAGGTGGAAATGGCCATTTAAAGACTGTAAACCATGTCTAAAAGTCTTATTTCAGATCAGTGAGGAAGAAAGGAATAGAATTGTTAAAAAGGATGCTGTTGGTGAGTAACCATGGAGAACCCTTGAGTGGAGGGATATAGAGGTAATAATTAGTGGTTGTTGAAGTAAAAAAGGTGACTCCTCCTTTTACTCACGAAATCTAATATAGCAGCAGTTGAAAAAGCAGGTTTGGGTACTCTTCACTTGGCTAGTGCTTATGCTGCTCTAGAACATAAGTTTGGAGATGATTGGGATCTTTTTGGGAGTATGAAGCTACTAATAGAGATGGTCATCTTATCGGATAATTCAAATTTTCACTCATCACAGTCGAACCCGGATAAACGGACACCCCTCGGGACCGACGAAAGGTGTCCGTTTATCCAGGTTTGATTGGACTATTTTCTCACAGTTAACTATTCAATAGTTAACTATTTTTCACACTTTTATTCTTTTCACAGTTAACGTTTTTTACAGTTAACTTAATTGGAAGTCAACTGTTTTTAACATGCTATTATTGTCAAATATTTCAATTTAGTACAAAATTTTTTATTTTAATCTCTTGATTTTCCTGTCTTTCTACATTTCCTAACCTTGAATTTTAATTATGAAAAATAAAAAAGAAATGTGTTAAAGAAATGCTACAAACAAAGTTACAGACTAAGTTGGACTTGAACATCAGGTAAAAAAAATTCATTGAGCAGAATCATTAACTATAGCGTGTCCAATAAAAATCGGACTATTTTTTTAAATTCTCGCCTTTTTACTTTTTCATAAAAAAAATTGACGCTACTCGTTTTGACAAATGTTTTTCGGTCCATATATTCTCCTTCTTGATGGATCTAGGACACTTGGCTACATGCACACTTGGCTACAGACAGTTGGCTACATTTTTCCCTTAAAATTTTACCGAAGAAATTGGAAAAATGTAGCCAACTGTCTGTAGCCATGTGTCCATGTAGCCAAGTGTCGTTGTACCCTTCTTGATTCTTTTTAGGTAACTTATTTTTAATGACGATCGAAACCTCAAAAACTATTATTTTTGTTATTTCACAGGGCTACGAAACCTTCGTAGCTACGAAAGCCATTGTCAAAAACATTCCAAAATGTTGCTGTTTTCATTGAACGCCTTGTACATTCATATAAAAAAAGTAGGTTTGGATATATATGCATGTATATAGAAAATATGAACAGTTGAAAACACACTGTCAACTCATAGTTCAACAATAAATTTTTCTCACAGTTGGCCAGTATATTTATTTAATATTGTCTACAAAATATTTCAAATATCAGAAGAGCACACACACAGTTGAAGGTTTGTTGGTTCAGCTTTTCGAATAGTTAGTCACTCTTTTAGCATTAAATATGCTGAATTGCACAAAAAGGGTCAGTTTGCTTTGGACTAGACCACAAAACAACCTATGCAACGAGCAACTCTTTTCACTTTCAGTTTTGTTCCCTGTTCTGTACTACTGCACGATTTATGGTTGAACAGCAGAAATAATTGTGATTTTTATAGTTTTATTTTCGTGTAGGGAGATGCTCTGGTTAATTTTTAAAAACAAATGACTGTAAAAAAACAGTTGAATGTTGTAAAAACGGGTTTGCAAAAAGTTCCCAATTTTTTAATTTAAAAAACCATTTTAAAGTACAGGGTGGGCCAATTTTTTCGGAACACTTTAAACGATCATAACTTTTTTCTATGATGAAATTTCGAAATTCTGTAAACGCCATTCGACTCAGAATCAAAAAACAATTTTTTTTGGTACATAGAGCTGGAAAAAAAATTTTTGGTCAAAATTTTCGAATTTTCCTTGGTCTCCCTGTGTTCTAAAAACGTCGATTTTTTGCACAACAACAACAAGCAGTGGCAAAAAATCGACGTTTTTAGAACACAGGGGGCAAGACCAAGGCAAATTCGAAAATTTTGACCAAAAATTTTTTTTCGAACTCCATGCACCATAAAATTGTTTTTTGATTCTGAGTCGAATGGCGTTTATAGAATTTCAGAATTCCATCATAGAAAAAAGTTATGATCGTTTAAAGTGTTCCAAAAAAATTGGCCACCCTGTATCTAACTAAACGCGTGAGGGCCCTTGTGTACTGAACTATGCATTTTGTGCAGAATTTCACACCTTCTTTGTTAAAAAACAATTTTTTTTCAAAAACTTTAACCCACCCCAAGAATCGTCAGCCTCTAGCTCATCATGAGATCCTGAGTCGCTCAAATTATCCGCAACCATCCATCCAGTGCCATATAAAGGCAAGCTTGTGTGCATCAAAGTAGGAACCTCCTGTTTTTTGGCCTTTTGCTTGCTGGACACTTGACTGGTAGTAAAAGTGTCCAGAACCACACTGCTAATACTGCTGGACCTGTAGCCAGAGTCCTGCAGAAAAGAGGCTGATTTAAGGGCATTTTGAAGGGCTGTCAGATCAAAGCTTAAGTCATAATGGAATTTAGGGGCTTCTAAGAGTTTGGCAGTAGTTCTGGGGGCTGGAGATACATGTTTGTAGAAATTGGCTGTGCTGCTGGGTAGGTGGGTGTCTGCCGAACGGGTCATCCGCCTAAAAATTGTGGTAATGATTTCGTTTTGCAATTAATATTGGAAATAAGAGTAATGATATTCAAAAATAAACTTTGTTCTTTGGAGTATAGGACTGGGTGGTTTGCGGGATAAGCAGGTGCGGACTCTACTTTTCATGTCGCAAGTTGGACACTTACATTAACCACGCCTTTTTGTGTCTTTTCTATTCCGCAGATTGACAAATGTATTATGCAAAAACTGAATTATAGACTTCTGCAATAGTTTAACTGATATAATATTAGTAATATGCGTACAATCTCTTCAGTTACGTTCAGTTTAGAAATAAAAAAAGAAAAGTTGAGAAAGAAAAATTAAAAAGAGTTTGCCCTTAGAATGCAGTACTTGGGTAGGCTCCCCTCATACTCCCGCGCAACACGAGTCGCGCAACAAAATTTCGTAGGGTTCTACAGGAACAATTATTATTTTCGGTCGCAGACATCTTATGCTCAAAATGACGGCTAGAATCTAGCAAACATTTTGGTAATAAAAATTTTCAATCTGATATAAAAATGTTTTAAGAATAATCACAAGTATGTGGCAAATTGGCTTGTTGCGTCACTTTCTTGCGCAACACGCCACATATTTGGACTAGAGATCAAACTAGACTCAAGACAACAGAACAGAAAAAAGACTCAAGACAACAGAACAAATAAAAATGAAAACGGCACAAAATCGAGTCAAAAATCGGTCTGATACAAGGATAGTCAGAAAGAATAAGACTGATTTCAAACACATACCAAAAAGAGTTCTATTTTGGAACAGTATTCGCTCAAAAATCTGACTTATTTTAAAACTTATTACGCCCAGACACGGTCACTAGCAGAGACAACATTTGTTTATTGAAGCATTTGCCACAAAAAAATCGATCAATTGAAAGTTCAACATCTAGCATGGCTAAATCTAACGCCCCTTGTCTGTAAGTCTAAATCGCCCAACGAGCTGTCTAGCAGGGCACGAATTGTCGTGAGATTGAGTGAAGCATACTCCGGCTCTTTCATCAGCTTCCTAAAGCTTTCGACGGATTTGTACTGAGCGATGCAAGTTCCCTGTAAAAACTGATAATTTCAAATCTCCACGATAGCTAAAAACCAACCATAAGTTTTTTTAAGCCGTACTCCTGGGCTATCAGCATTTTCTTAGCGAATGAAAAAGAAACAGAAGCAGGCAAATTCAGCAAAAACTGTTCACAACGATTCAAAACAGCATCCATGACAAAGCGATCAGCTAGCTTGATGATGAATCCCACATTCCTTGCTAAATGTCATTTTCTCTCATACAGATCATCAGGGGGTGAAAAAAGTCGAAAGATTACGTGAAACGGTCTCTTGCAACGAAGGGTAGATTGTCTGAAGAAGTTGGCAGAATTCGGCAGCATCTAAATCCTCCACAGCTATTTCATTGCAATGGTTTTCCGAAAAGCCGCCATTGAAAAGCTTGTTAAAAAACTGTGAATGCACGGACAACAACTAAATTTAGCAGCAAGGTCTAAAGCAAAGCGACCAACCAAATTGAAATACCCCTTTACTGACGTGAATTCTTTTGCCATCGATCAGAAGCACACAGTCCGAAGGAAAGGAAGTCGCAGAGCAAAACTTGTTCACCACTTCCGGAGATTGACTAAAGCAAAAAAAAATACTGTACTGCCTTCAAATAGATAATCCAACTTAGCGTCAATGGTTTCGTAGATTTTCAAGTCGACTTCAACCGTAAAAGTTGCACCGTTGCTAAGCTGAGAAAATTGCTTCCAAGTCATAATTCCATCAAAGCCATGTTGGTCGAACCCACGTGCAATTTTTCGGAAGCGAAAAGTGAACTAAAAAAAAGCTATGAACAAACTGATCTACTCATTTGATTACCTCTTTACTATAAACCTTTTGCGCTCCGTAGAAACTGATTGTGAAGGATGTATCGCAGAAATCAGCTCCACCCTCACAATTGCAACGCAAATAAATGGAAAAGTCGAACCGACGAGAATTGTCAAAAAAGGCATAAATACTCCTGGAAATTGAGGTGGTGGCAGGAGCACACTATACGGCCAGCTCGAAAATGCGCAAAATCGTTTTTTTGCAACGTTTCATTCGTGTTTTAAGGGCGCGGCCGAGAATTTTTGATGAAAAACTATTCACTAAAAATTTGACTTTTTGCCTTGGGGGGCCAAGATAACTTAAAGTAAAGGTTACGTAGATGTGGTTCAGAGATATTCTACTACGGTTGGCCAACTCTATATTCTACTATGTTTTTCGGCTGTAGCTTGGCGAAAAGGACTCTTAGAATACATTTTGTTAAAATCCTTGCTCAGATTCATATCTAAGGTAAGTCTGCGCGCACATCTGTAACCCTTCAAGCCTCCTGCGTCCACTTCAGAGGACCATAGGATGAGCATTGTATTTTCAAAAATTTTCGGTAAAATTTTTTTCAAGAATACTCAAAAGTGCAAAAAAATGTCTTTTCTTAGTTTGGGAAGCCAAAATAAAAAAAAAAATGATTTTGGACTTTTAGAGCTGGGTGCTTTAGCCAAGATGTCACAAACCAATCTCTATTAGCTACTGCTTCAACGGGAGACACCAAGACATAACTGTTGCTTATAATCGAGTTCCGATCGAACGAGAATTTAATGGTCTTTCTTGCCTGCACTGAAATAAAATACCAAGAATACATGCAAGCATGGAGAGTGATGAAAGTCTAACCTGTTCGCACCAAACCTTCTTGCATCGATGGAGATAGCTCAATTTTCGACTTGTGTTTTGGATTCATAGCCGATTGCTCCAATTTCGTTTGAATAGACTTCTCCAACTGTTGAATCTGCTCTTTGTTTTCGATTTTGAGACTTGTTATGGCCTGCTCTAACTTTTCGAAACGGTTAGCATTGTTTGTTTCTCCATCTTTGATCGCTTTTTCCAATTTGTCCAAAGAATCGCTCATTTTGCAGTTAAGGGACACCTAGAAATCAAGGACAAGAGAAGCGGGTGGGGAAAAATGCTGAAAGTTTATGGCAGGCATTCACATGAGCATGTATGAATACCGTGTTTCTCTATTAAATCCCCGGGAGTTATTGTTCAACCTCCCTCGCAGAGGGGGGAGTTATGGGAGTGAGGGAAGTTATTGGAGTGGGGGGGGGGAGTTATTTTTCAAAGGGAATTTACGAGCAAAATATTTTCTGACTGTCTTTTTGTTTTTTAAATTTAATGTTTTGCTTTAAAAAAAATCACCGAAGAAGACAATCAGAAGTTATTGGTTTTGGAGGTCGCCTTGCATTGGGTCGTCGGGGCGTAGGAAGATCTTTCAAATTAAGCCATAATCAAATCGTTCAAAGATATTCAACAGAATTTTGTTCATTGTTTCATGGTCAAAATAAAAAATATCTAGCAGTAGATACCATATTCACTCAATTAACTCCCCATGGGTAGTGATTTTTCAACCCCTGAAAAATCGGAAAATTTTGTGGTCGCTTTTTAGATTTTCGGGGGCTCAACAACAGTTTAAAAACTGGAATTAGGTAATCTAGTAATAACTCAGAAAACGCAAAAAACAGATTTGCAAAATGTTTGCTTCAGGCTGAGATATGGGTCCGTAGGGTGGGGACTTATTAGAGGGTGGGGAGTTAATAGAGTGAATACGGTATACAAAAAATTACAAGAGTTACGCCGATGTAAGTGCGAAAAATACAAAGAATTTTTCCCTTGGATGATCTCCAGCAATGCAATGCCTGTTCAGTAATATACGGAAAACATTCCAAACCGATAGAACTTGTGCAAAAAAGGGGCTTGAGTTCAGAACCCCCCACGGGGACTGATCAGGTGAAGGAGATAACTTCATATTCGTGTTTCTCGATCCCGATTTCATGAGAAAGACCCCGAAGGGGGCGCAGGGGGCTTGAGAGTTAGAGATGCGCGCACTCACTTACCTTAGACATGATTCCGAGAAGTACTCTTCATCAAAAATGCATATAGAGTCTCTTTTTGCCACGGCCCAGTTGAAAAACATAGTGAGGCAGGCGAAGAATACAAAAATTTTGAATTTTTAACGTTCTGCCATAAAAGTGGCCCCTTTTATTCCCTTCCCCTCCAAATACAGCCCCCTTATTCCCTTTACAATTCAAAAGGCGCCAATTTAAATTTTTCAAATTTTGACTAAAAAACCATGATACCCCCCTGTGGTTCGAATTTTTTTTTCTCAGAATCAAAAAAACGCGTGGCTTTCTCATGAAATCGGGGTCGAGAAACACGAATATGAAATTATCTCCTCCATCTGATCAGTCCCGGGGGGGGATTTGTCACTGCAACCAAAAAAGGTGCACAAGGTAAAAAATGATTAGATATGTTTGATTTTATGATCTGTATTTAGCGTCACACTATTTTTTCAACACTTCAAATAAAAAATGTTCACTAAAAATGGCAATTAAGATTTTGTATGTTCCTTTTTGGGTTCATACGTTTTTGGGTTCCAAAGTTTGTTTTCTGCACTAATTAAAGCGTTCTAAACATGGTTTGACAGTAGCCCGGCTTTTCAAAACGACCGAAAGTGTGTCATTTAGCTTTTCAAGCGAATTTCGCGGGAAATTAAAAAACTCCTCAAATTTGACTAGAAAAACGTGCTTTAGACTTGAAATGGCTTTTAGTTTTATAAAATCTGTATTTTGAAAATTCGATCTGTATTTTCTGCAAGCGGAGATTCTCAGCTTTCTTTTGGTGTATAACTCACCCTCTGAAATACAAACCTCGCAAACCTTATACTAAAAGAAGTTGCGTTTCAACTTTTGCCTTGTATTTGACATAAATTCTGGACTTTCATCGGACCTGTACTCAAAATTTTATAAGAAAAGCTGAAAATCTGATCTCTAATTTTGGTACTACCACCTGAGTACATCTTTCTCTGTGTTACCACCTCAATACTACTGGTCACTTACTACAGCAATAATTAAAACAGAAGACGACCAAATCGCCTGCTTTGAGACAACAAAACAGGAAATAGTTCGTTAGAATACGGCAAGAGACGGTCCCAACGACTTGTAGAATCTCGAATTTTGAAAAAAAAAGCCAGCTGGACAAAGAAATCGCAAAAAATGAACCTTAAAGATTTTAATGGTGGTGAATATTGCTATGTTTGCTTCACTTTCTTTACTTTCTTTCACATTCTTTTACATTGAATCATTATTTGTGTGAGTGAAACGTGAACTCAAAAACTGAGAAAATTGATTTTTTTATAAATATAAACAAGGTGTAGCGAAAATCACCTTTTAAGGTGAGGGGAGTTATTAAAGAAGGCAGGGTTATTTTTCAACACCCCTTGGAGAGGGGGAGTTATCAGAGAGGGGGATTTAATATTATTTATTTAATAAGTTATTTATTTAATTCAGCGCAATAACTTGCGAGTATTATTGACTTCACACCAGTGCTGTAACGGCATCGCTGTGACACCGGTGCCGGTGCGGTGCCTGTGCCGAAATTCTGAGATTTACAGCACTGCTTCACACATGCTTGAATTTCAAAGGGATATATCAGTATGGCCAGGGCTGTGCAAGGATCCGGCTGCGGTCGGCCTGGCCTGCTTGATTGCAAAATCTATTTTTAGGTGTGATGATTTTTTTTGATCGGTTTGACACTTTTTGTAAAAAAATTGTTAGTAGATAGCGTTTTTAGCACCGCGAATGCCAAGTCCGCAATTGAATGCCAAGTCCGCAATCGACAAAAGAAAATTCAAATTCTGTGAATTACATTAGGCTAATTAATAATAGTATATAGTGCTGACGACGATGCGATGTATCGCATCGCAACATCGCATCGCACGCAGCAAATTTGGGCTAAAAACATCGCATCGCAACATCGCACGCAAACTTTAAAAAACATCGCACATCGCAAATTTGCAATGACATCGCTTTGCTTTTTCAAATTTTATTTAGTCATAACATGTAAAAAAGTCAAACATTTCGACTCTAAAATTACTTTTGCTTGTTTCATTATGCCGTTTTTTGCTCTATTTGTTTTTTCTCTGTTTGTATATTTGTCTAGTTGGTTTTGAGAATGAGCCTCGTCTGGAAAATAGTGCACGAAAGCGGCGATCTTCTCTTCACAAAGTTGTCGCCAACAAAAGTTTAGTGCAATGAGTGTCAACAGCCAATCAAAACGCCAAATCGTGGGCCAGCCAATTTGAAATTCCATCTTGCCACTCATCCGCCTTACCTGAAGCAACTGGAAGAAATGGAGAAAGCTCGGGAGACAAAAAAGGAGTCAATGCAGAAGGGAATGGCTAAATTCATTGTCCGTGGAAAAGGTAAAATTTTATTTCGTTTTTCCGCCAGCTTTTGTTTATCTTATTTTTTACAGGAGAACTCTCAGTTTTCGACAAAAAGATCATGCATTACATCGCCTGCACCAATCAGCCATTCGCCGTTGTAGAATCCGACACGTTTAAAGCTCTCCTCTCGTCAAGTGATCAAGCAAATGTCAAAGGCCGAGAACACTACACCAAATGGGTCATGCCGAGAGTCTACACCGCAGTCAGAAAGAAAGTCGTCGCCTGCCTCGACAATTGCTCTGCGCTCTCCTTCACATCGGACATTTGGTCGGAGACGGACAGTTTCATCAGGTGAATATTTTTTGTTGGATTGAAAGTTCAATATTCAACTTTTTTGTTTAAGTCTCACTGCGCATGGAATCGACTCCGAATGGAAGCGTCACAAATTCATCCTCTGCGTCCGTCACTTTCCCGGGAGCCACAACTCGGAGACAATTAGTGCCATCGTCCAGAAGATGCTGAATGAACGGGGAATTGTGAAACAGAAGCAGCACGTCTTTCTGCGAGATGAAGGAGCGAACATGAAAAAGGTAAATGTATTTTTTATTTGGAGACTGTTATATATTTATTTTTTAAATGTTTATTCAGGCGTTTGAAGACGGCGGGTTTCTCCATGCTGATTGTGGCGCTCACAAGCTCAATCTGGTCGTCAACAACTCGCTCTTCAAGACGGATGAAATCGAAAGCCTTCTGGAGAACTGTCGCAAATTAGTGGGCCACTTCAATCATTCAACTCTCGCCATGGACAGACTGAAGGATGAACAAGTAGATGCCAATCTCCCACAACACAAACTGAAGCAGGTTTGATTATTTGCTTATTTATGAATACGTATGCTTAATCGTTTATTTATAGGACGTACCAACTCGATGGAATTCAACATTTTACATGGGGGAGAGACTGCTGGAACAAAAGGTCGCCGTGGATCTCTCCCTCACTCGTCACAACAAACGCTATTTGGAATTGAGAGCCGATGAATGGAGACTGCTGGAGAAAGTCGTCAAGGTCCTCGAGCCAATCGAAGAAGCGTCAAAGCAGATGTGCAGAGCCGATGAACCAATCTCCGTCCAACTCCCAATCGCCACAGCTCTTGACGCTCACATGGCAGCAATCACTGATCCGGAGCTCCAGCACATGCGCAACAGAATCCTCAATCTTTTGGCCGACAAGCTCAATTCGGATAATGACAAGTAAGTCCTTATTTATGTTTGGAGACTGCCTGTGTAATCCGTTTTACTTTAGAACACACGCTCTGGCCATGTTCTTAGATCCTCGCTTCAAAGACCGTTTCGCCGTCAGCAAAGTCAAGTTCAACACCAATGTGGCCACATGGATCCAATAGGAGTGCGAAAAGAACATTAATATCGGCGACACAGGTTTGCACAACTATTATCGGTTATGTAAATAAAACCTTTTTATTCAAGAAATCCACTCTCCTCCGATCAAGCGCTCAAACTCATTTTTCGCCCGACATGCGGAGACGTTCATCGATGAAGACGGGGCGCAAGACCAGAAAGCCAGTACTGCCATGATTGAAATGAAGGCCTACAGCAAGCAGAGGTGCATCGACTCAGAGAAGGATCCTTTGGAATACTGGAAGGTATGTTTTTAATTTCAAAAGGTTTTTATTTTATTTGTGATTTTTAAGAACAACAGCAATACGTTTCCGGTCCTCGCCATCCTCGCTCACCGATTTCTCTCAGCGCCAGCCACCAGCCAGCCTAGTGAACAGCTCTTCTCGGTCGCCAGGGACGTCTACGATTACAGAAGATCCAGTCTGAATCCGGAAACAGCAGAACAACTCATATTTCTGAACAAAAATCTCCCGTTGTTGAAATTCACTTATTAAATTGTTTTGTTTGAATGAAATTTTTGTTGAATAAATGTTTGAAATAGGTCTGAAATTTTTAAAAATAAAACCATCGCACATCGCAGCGATGTATCGCACGCAAATGTTTCAAAACATCGCACATCGCATCGCAAGCCAGGAAGGTCCAAAAACATCGCATCGCAACATCGCAAAAAGGCAAATCGTCAGCTCTAATAGTATATGACTCAACGGGAGTCAGTCAGGTCGTCCGATCTGGCATTGACAAGCAACGTTGGGCTCGACTAGTAGATGGTTCTTAATTTTGAACGGCTGTAAGTAGTGCCCCCGTCAAATTATTCTTTTTTTACACATTTTTATTTTACACAAATTAATTTTTGCGAAAAAACGATTGGCCGGATCAGAATTTCAGGCTTTCGGTGGTTTTGAGTGATCACGGTATAGTTGTGGGGCGATTAAGCCCACTATTTTGGACGAATTGACTTTTGGACGAACTGAAATTCGGAAGAAATGTCATGGCACCGAAAATAACTAACAACACTGTATTTCAAGCTAACAGTTGCCTTTTGGTCAATGATCAACATTGTAACAGTCAAATAGTAATGACTGTCAAAATTGCCGTCAAAATAGTTAATTTTATAAGGGATTAAACTGAAATGACAGTCAAAATACTTGACGGTCAAAATGGTGACGGTCAATCACACTGTACCCCTTGGTTTCGGCCTTTTTTTTAGAATAAAGCATGTTGATGAAAATAACTAAATCTCACTTGTCCAAACTGGTGGTAGCCCCTCCAAAAGTCTCATTATAGGCGGCACAAGTGCTCCGGGAGGTGCTTGGCTGGCAATCTAGTAAGCCATCTTCCTGGTCTTCCAGACTGGATGTGGAGGGCACATGGGTGCACAATGCAGGCAAGTAGGAGGACTGAAAAAAGGGGTTGGAGATCGAGGAGTGCGCCACGGCAATGGATTACTGATGATAATAGACAGTAGTAGCAGTGTGTGTGAATGGATCTCTCGCTGTTCTGTAAGTAAACAAATAAAAAAGGTTATAAACACGTAAGTGAGAACATAATAGGGCAGTGATCGTGACCGTCACTGCAAAATAGTGAGCGACAAATAATTGTGTTTGCATTATGCAAACACAACCCCCCCCCCTACATGGATATTTGAGATATGGTCAGCCATGAATATAATAGGGGCTGGGCTCAAAACTGCTAAAAATTGGTTTTTAGAGTTATCAATAGAGTGGGAATTGATAGAGTCGAAATCGAGTAATTTCGAGTTATATTCAAAAACTTTCGAGTTTCGAATATCGAATTCAGCAAGATTACACTATTTGACAGAAGCCGAAAAACACGTTTTAACAGTGTCTAAGCACGTTTTAGATGCTGGAAACGATTAAAAGGTGAGAAAATGAGTGGGAAAGCACTTTTCAGAAATTTTTTTTACCAAAATTTGACTTTTTGCATTGGGTGACCAAGGTAAACCACCTGTGGAGGGTACCTGGATATCCTAAGAAGTTATATAAACTAACATATTGAAGGGTACTCTACCCTGCATAGAATTTAATAATCAAAAATGTGCTCGTGGATCACTTTTTTTTGGCTTTCTTATGCCTTATCAACTTCGAATGGTTAAATTTTTATCCAAAATTTCGACCAAAAATTCTACTCGAAATCGAGTAATTTGGAGAAATTCAAGTCAAGCAAATTTACAATTGAAATTTCTCCTATTGTTAAAAAAATTTTCTGAGAATTCAAATTCCCACCGAAAAACGCAATATTCTCTAAATGTGATATTTTCGATTAATTCTAAAATCAAACTCAAGAGAAAAAGTAGGCACAGAATATCAAATTCAGAGAATTTTTATGAAAAAATATTTTTCGCGCAAATTTGAGTTCATAATTCTTTTTAGAACACAGTGGACGAAGTCGAAATTTTTCGTTTTTTTGTTTTTTTTTGATTTTTTTATTTTATTTTTTTTTGATTTGTTGTCCGAATTGACAAACTTGACCGTGCAAATTTGTAAATTTATAAAAAAACAAATTGAGTTAAAAATAGGAAATTCGAGGGTTTCATTGTCAAAATTTGGCCGGCAGCAATCTGATTAACTCAATGCAGTCAAGCAAGAAAAAGTGTCAGACAATACAAGATAGTCTAAAAAAGATGTGGAACCTAAGTGGGATCGAACTTGACGGTATTTTTAAACACTAGTACAGTCAACCCCCGCTATAGTGACACCCCTCGGGACCGGCCTTGGGGTGTCACTATAGCGAGGGTGTCACTATAGCGGGGTGTCACTGTAGCGAGGGTTTTCAAAAAGTTTCTTGAAAAGTGTCACTATATCGAGGGTTTAGCAAATGGTAATACAGTCACCTGTCGATTTTATGTATAAACCAAACGCTCATACCGTCTAGGGTCTAACAATTTTCAACCCAATTTTCAAAGTCCTTTGACAGATCTGATGCGTCAGTATAATCTAAAACATGTAGATTTTGCTGGTCGAAGGTTAGTCAAGGAAACACTATAAATTCTCCATTTAGACTCGCAATTCTGGAATTAACGTACACATTTTTTCAGGCTCTAAATTGATGGTTGCGGGCCTAAATAGCGAAATAATAGTGTTTCCTGAGAGAAAACCGAAATGAATAAATTTCATTCAAGCAGTCACAAGAATAATGCCGAGAAACTGCACTACAATTGCAAATATTAATCAAGACTGTAGGACATATTTTAACTGTACTACAGCTTTTCGGCATTATGTACATCATTGGGTTAAATATTGGCAGCAAAAACCACTTAATTAATATGGAAAAAATTCACGGAGAGCTCGAAATTCGTTTTTAAAAGAACTTTCACTTAAAGTTGCAACTTTAATTAACAAAACTTGACATGTGTCACTATATCGAGGGTATTTTTATTTGTTGGGACCGGCCTGAGGTGTCACTATAGCGAGGGTGTCACTATAGCGGGGTGTCACTATAGCGAGGGTCTAGTCTAAGGCGTTTTAGACAAAACCAACCAAATCGTCTGCGAGGTGTCACTATAGCGAGGGTGTTCCTATAGCGAGGTGTCACTATAGCGGGGGTTGACTGTATAGGTTTTCAAAAAAAATTTGAGCTTCAGAGTTCAACAGCATATAACAAATATTTTTTTCTCAAATTATTATTTGCCTACCCACAAGTGTCAAAGAAGAAAATAATATAGATATCATTATTTGTGGTTGTGTGTGTATAAATTTCAGCTTAAATAGGTGCTTAAATTCAGTTCTTGCCATCTATTCCAAGCATCTTCATCGCAAACATCAACATAAAATGCATATTTACAGCTTGGATGTGACGCAGGCTCGATTCCGTAGAGGAAAAATCAAAATTTTGTATCAAAATTTTTAGCAGAGAGGGTGAAAAAGTTTATGAGTTTAAAAAAATACGAAAAAATTAAAAAAGAAAATACTGAGTCCAAAAACTAAAAACAAAGCATTTTTTTATACAAAGTTCACAAATTTCAGTACATAAAATAAAAGCAAAGATTGACTTACAGAAATTTTTGGCCAGTTGAAAGTGGCCAAAAATAACAGGGGGACCAAGGCATTTTGGGGTGAAATTAGTTTTGCCTTGGGGACAAATACGTGTTTTTTGGAGGTCACAGGTTCGAATCCTCATGACAGAAAACGTCATTTTTTCTCGGTAACTGATCCACAAATGAGCCCAAAATGACCAGTAAGTAAAAAAGTAGACAGCCAATTTAAAATTCGCGGTCAACTTTAAGAATTTTGCAGATATTTTTAGATGAAATTACAGTCGATATATAGTACCATTCCACAAAAATAACACTGAAAAAGGAGTCAGATGGCTCTATCTTTCAATAAAGAGTTTTTTTGCGTTAGCCCTTTTTTGTTTTTATTGTAATTTTTTAGGCTTAGGCAAGGGTTGGCCAGCGTATGATAGGATGGACTTAAACATGAGTCCAAGATATGGTTAAGTGTGACCTAACATACGCTGGCCATCTCTTGCCTAAGCCTTAATAGTCCTTCAAAAACAACAACAGGGGACCAAGGCAAAAAAGGCCCGATCGAGAAATAGGCCTGTTGAATCCTAGGGCTAATCGAATATATACAGTCAACCCACGACACTTTTTTACCCTGATTTTTTAATTGTTTTGTGAGTTGTCTATCGCGAGTCTAGTCCGAAATATCGTAAGGATTTCGATTTTGCCGATCGTTTTTCAAATAAAAAATAATTTTACCAAAAATTACCAAAAAGATTAACGGCGCCCTGATCAGAGGTCCGTTAAAACGAGTATCCGCGGATTTTTTTTGGCAAAATTATTTTTTGTTTGAAAAACGATCGGCAAAATCTAAATCGTTGCGATATTTCAGACTAGACCAGCCATAGACAGCTCGCAAAACAATTAAAAAGTCAGGGTAAAAAAGTATCGGACCCTAGGCGTGAACGAACTTGAGGTGGGCCGTAAAACCGGGGGTCGACTGTATTTCAAAAAAACATTTTTTGAAAAAATAAAAGAAATAAAAAAAATATATATATTCCAATATCTCACATTTTGATTCCCAATTGCCTGGAATCAAACCACACATTTTTTGCCTTTTCCACATAAATCATTGCAAAAAACACATATTGCCTGCAAAAAAAGTTAGTTGCAGCAGCACAAAGATTGTTTTTGGTTGTTTGTAGAACGTTATGTTGTGTGGGAAGACAAGCATTTATCAATGCAACACTACACAACAATGTGTCTGATGTGTCTAATGTGTCTTCGCAAAAAAGGCGCAAAAGGGTATACCCAGGAGATCCACTATTCAAATCAATCAAAAGTCTTCTTTAACTTCCAAAACAATGGCTGCATAGATGCAAAACTCTGATGCACCTTATGGCCAGATATTTTAAGTCGTTTTTGCAATAAGGAATATTGATAAAAAAATTGTTACTTTTATTTATTCGAATAGAACAGCCCATAAATTCAAAAAAAACGCGTTTGTGGCATTGTGTTTTGACCTTTTTTCGAAGCCTGTTCTCAGGCAAGTTACCACTCGTTTATGAGCTCATCTAACTGGCTGCAAATATAGGGTTAATTTGACTGTTAGCAGTTTTCAAAAAATAGGTCAGAAACACAATGCCAAGAATACGATTTTGAATCGCGTAATATTTAATTTTGTCCCCAAATTGCTGAAAATTGTCCCCAAATTTTAAATTGACATTTTATTTTAATTTTTGTGTTTCTTTTCCAAAATTTTTCAACTATCGTGTAGCTCAGAATCTCAGCTTTTTATCGACCTATCAATCTTCATTGAATGACTTGAAAAATATAGATCTTTAGAGGCTTTGAAAAATTGATGATTTAAAAAAAAATATCTTTATCTGTATTTTTTAGTCTAAATCTGAAATCATGCTATAGAGATTGATATCTCGATAGAAAGCTGAGATTCTGAGCTACATGATGGTTGAAAAATTTTCGAAAAAGAAACACAAAAATTAAGAAAAACGTCAAATTAAAATGTGGGGACATTTTTTAGCAAATTTGGGGACATTTTTCAGCAATTTGTAACAAAATTAATCATCACCTTTTGAATCAGAGGAAGCCGTTCTATTAGAATAGATTTTTTGTTAAAGTTTTAAAAATAATCGTAAAAGTTTTTTTTTCTCCTCAAAAGTGACTACTTGAAATAAGTTATTTCTAATTTTTTATTAGTGAATACAGACTTTGATTCTAAATGCATATAAATAAAAAATATAAATAAAATCGTGACAAATTATGCAAACCCAATATGCAGGTCACAATACAAAATTCTATAAATTTTTCCCGGCTGGGCAAACCCTTCTTAATCACAAAGTAATCGTGTTTAGCATGGCTGATTTACTAAAAAATTGCTCTTTAATTCTTAGAATCACGTCTTCATTCTAAATTCCGCTCGAGACAACAAATATTTAAACTTTGAAGAATTTGAAAAATTCAGTGTTCGAATGATTATTGTCTCTAGTGGAATTTGAAATGTGACAGTCAAATTTTTACTCAAGCAGCAGTTTTTATGCAAACCAACTAAGCTGATGACGAATCTGTTGCCAGAAATTAGGGTTTGCCTAGCGCGTAAAAGGTTAGAAAATGTAGTGTTGCGATGTTGTATATAGGCTCTTCTCCGAAACTTTTTTTTTAGCGGCACCTTTTGAAGACTACAATTTTTTTGATAATAATGACAAATAAGAAAGCTTTGGCTTTCTCCCAAAAATGTATAGTTCACAATAAAATGTGGTGCTGATGGTGGTTGTATATAAAAAGCAAGACCAAAAATAACCAGGCTGCTTATTAGGGCTCAACATCTCCAACAAAGGCTAGTCTCAGCAGTCGCAATCTGATTAGCTGGCAGCAGCTCTATGGCACTTGAAAAATCAGAAAAAAATAGTTTTATATAGTTAAAAAAATTTGAACAAGCAGACAGGAACTGACCCGGTCTTAGTCGAATATCTTTTGGTTTTTGAGTCAACAGCCCTAGTTATATGGAAAAAATCATGATCCAGAATCTTTTTGGTCACTTTTTGAGCATTTCTGGCAATATATTTAGTAGAAAAGACGTTTTTAATTGCTGAAAAAATATTTTCGACAAAAATTTAATTTTTTTCTGAAAGTTATGTGATTTTGGTCGAAAAATAAATATTTAGCCAAAAAATTTAGCAAGGTTCTTTTTTTCATAAGATAATTTTAGCCTCTAAATTTTTTTTGAAAAATATTGGAAAATAATTAGTACAAAATGATTATTTTGATAAAATGTAAAAATTGACTGAAAATTTTGTACACCTGAAATACAGTCGTTTCAAGACAAATACATTGCAAGATTTTAGCATTATTCACGATAAAATTACTTAAAACCCGTACAATTTCAAGTTGGGTGGCCGTGAAAAATCCAACCTTTGAAACGCGAGATAAATCCGATTAAAAGCAATTTTCTGGCTGGTGTTCCAATACTCCAGTCTGCTCAGCCAAAAAATAATTAAGGCAAAAGAGGCGCTGCTCAACCAAAAAAGTAGGGGATGAAATGAAGCCTCGGTAGTTGAAGACCATTGTTTTTTATTTTCTCTTCTTTTTTTGTGTTTTGGCTAATGAAGAGCCAATAAAATAAGGGGCAGTCCACACACACAGATATTGCGAAATAGTTGATGCACACGCAACAAGCACAACGAAATTCGGCAAAGTCACACTTCAAACACATTTTTTTTGGGATGAACACTAAAAGGGTAGAGGGGTACAGGATAGGTTAATAAAATGATTGACAATCAATTATAGTATTTGGTTAGATAGATCCCATTTCTATCTTGGGAAACTTTTGACCCTCTTAACAGTCTCTGGGAACCTGCGGCGACGAGATATTCTGGTATGGCCGACGGTAGGGTCCGGTACTGCCTCCAAATGACCAAAGAGTATGTATTCTCTGAGCCAAAAGAGGCAAAATGCCAGTCTCTTTTTGTGACACGGGCGGAAACGTGAGTCACGTTTATGCCAAATGATGGTCTGAGACATTGACCCCGTCTTAACATTCGGTCCTATTGATTATTGACCTTTAGGTGGCAACTTTTTTGCCTTGGTCCCCCTGTTGTTTTGAAGGTTTAAGGTGATCATTTTAACTATATCATAGTTAAGTCGATCATGTTGACTATATCATGGTTAAGGCCATCATGTTAACTATATCATGGTTAAGGCCATCATGTTAACTATATCATGGTTAAGGCCATCATGTTAACTACGTCATGGTTAAGGTAATCATGTTAACTATATAATGGTTAAGGTGACCATGTTAACTATATCATAGTTAAGGTTATCATGTTAACTATGTCATGGTTAAGGTAATCATGTTAACCATAATTTAAACTATTTTACTATCACTAATACAGTCGAAACTTCTTATAACCTGGGTAAACGGACACCCCTCGGGACCGAGCAAAGGTGTCCGTTTATCTGGGGGTACGTTTTCCAATAAATGTCGTTCACTTGACCAAATCGGGTGACTATAGGGTGTCTGTTTATCCAGGTTTGACCGTAAGCCAATATGATGAGATTGGACAGCATAAGACAGATTGACTGATTTTAATGTGAACTACTTTATAGTTAGCTGTTCATTATAATGTTAACTATCTCATGGTTAGCTGGTCTGACAGGCTCTGTCCCCGTGTTAACACGCATTTGGAAAAGCAAGCCGTGAAGACCTTTTTTCGGTAAATGAAAGACAATCTTGAAATTTTGACACCGGATTCACATTCAGCATGGAAAATTCACTTGTGCGATGGTGTTTAAATTTGAAAGTGAGTGAAAGTGAAATTCCACCCAAGAAAATAAATATTGAAACGAATTTTTTTTCCGAAAAATAAAATGTTTGAACATTTGTTCCTTGAGTGGAATTTGAAATTGGACAGTTACTTTTTAATTTAAAGAGCAGTTTACAAGTACATCGGCTACGCGAAACGCTAAACGCGAATCCGGTGTCAGAATGTTAAGATTGCCTTCATTGAACCAAAATCAGCGGAATATGGCTAAATCCCGATTCTCTAATTGTGAAAATCATAAATGATTTTGAATATAAATGATTTTGAAAATATCCGAGTTTTGGCAATCCGCTTGATCCCAAAATTTTGCCTTATCTTAATTTCCACTAAACGGTTTTTCAACCAAAATTCCGAGTCCCAGTTTTAACTTCTCACATCTTCTCAAAATTCTTGCCACATCATTAGAGACATCCAGCCTAAACTCAAACAACAACACAGCAATGAATAATAGAGCAGGAAGAAACAAGAAAGTAGCAAAAGTGGTGATGCCCTTTCCAACCACAAAATTATCTTCTCTCTCCGAGACATCCTGCAAATGACTGCCATTCTTCTACAGCCAAATTACCCATAGCCCTGCGGGTAATTCATTTATTTGGCAAAGGGGTGCAGCGCAGACTGGGTGGATGTCTGGCCGATGGTGGTGGTGGTATAGGCATTTCATTTGCCTCACTGCAAATAAGGAAAAAGGTCGATTATTGGGTGGTGGGAAAGCAGTGGTTTTCCTTACATGCCCATCCATCATGGAATATTTAGAAAAAAGAAGGAGAAAATCATTAAGCCTAATTTATTGAAACTGCATAGTTAATCTGAGCTTTGAATAGTACTGGGTTGCTTTTCAATTTTTGGTAAAATTTTTAAATTGTGACGCTGAAAATTTACAATTTTTCGTAAGTTAGATTATAAAAAAAGTCATAGAAAAGCAAAAAATTTGAAAATTCGATTTTTTTTGTCTTGGACACCACTGTTGTCAAAATTGACAAAATGTTCAAATTCCCACCAAAAATATATTTTGTTTTTGAAACCAGGTGTAAAGTAAGGTGAAATATTTAGGTGAAATATAGAAATATTCATCTTCTTATTGTTTTTATGGATTTTGGCGGATAAATTAAAATTACGGTAAAAGTGACATCCAGTTTAACTTTGCTTTTAAATATCATATTAAATAATATCCGTAACTTGACATGATGCCAGTAAGTAACCCGGAGTTATAATTTTTTTGATTTAGTGCATTTATTCGGTAAAAAAAAGCGAATTCGCTTTTCTCTTATAGTTAAAACTCGATGTAGAGACCTAGGATGCCACTTAACTGAAAGGCCAGTGTATCGGAGTCTCAAATATTTAAAAACTCAAGCAGGTCAACATATCGAGCTTTCATTCTACAGTTGACTGCACAGTTAAGTTTACAGTTAAATGTAAATCTAACCACAGTTAACTGTGGTTAAACCGTAGTTAACTGTGGTTAACGGTATTTACTCTTACTAAATTACTGATTTTCGGTAAGTTTTACAGGTTGTGGTAAGTTACCAGTAACTGACCGCCTCCCAACCCTAAATTTTACAATTCTCGTTTCTTTTAAAATTCATCATAATTGAAATGAGACTAAAACCTTAAAAAAACAAGCAAATAAAAAATTTCTTTTTGTGGTGAGAATTTGACAATTTCGGCGTTTTAAGAGAAAAAGAAGAGACCAAGAAAAAAATTAGAATTTTCGACCCTACCGGAGTATAACCCCCCCCCCCCCCCAAATGAAATTTTTTTAAAGTGTTTTTAAACACCCTTTATCGACCCAAAATTGCCTCGGAAGTTCAAAAAAGACATTACTTTTGAGTTCTGGTTAATAAAAATTGAGTTTTGGACATTTTGAAATTTCGACCATTTGCCTGTTTTGGCATGTTTTGGTCACTGGAGCTGGGCAAAAATAGTCTCTAAATGCATTTTTGTTCAAGAGTCTTCTCGGAATTATGTCTAAGGTAAGTGAGTGCGCTCCGAAACTCAATTTTTTATTGACTAGAACACAAAAATAATGCCTTTTTCGAGCTTCTGAGGCAATTTTAGGTCGATATAGTGTGTTTGGAAACACTTTAAAAAAATTTCATTTGGGGGGGGGGGGTATACTCCGGTAGCGCCGAATTTTCAAACTTTTTTTTTTCACTATTATATGACTTCCTTTATTGGTAATCCGAGCATAAAATGCGAGTCATGAATATCAGAATCAAAAACTTTAGTCAAAAAATTTAAAAATAACCAACATTATAAAGTTATATACCCAATATAAAGGGTCATTTTTGTAGCCTGCCGCCACAAAACCAGAAATGTTGCCTTAACAACAAAACATCCAAGTTGCGCTCCTCTGCAAGTCCTATTTGTGCCCCAACTGGACTATGGAGTAAGAGGAGCAAGAGTATTATTGACAGGCCAATAAAGAATGGGAAGGCACTCCCTTCAGCAAAAAATGAAAGGAGAGAAAAAGCCTTTTTGGGAGAAGGAGGCAGACATAGCTCCCATGCTTGGAGTGTGTGGAACAAATCAATTCTAGGGCGGAAATATCCATGGCCTACACTGCCTTTTTGCCTTCCTCCTGCAGCTATAGTCAGCTCGGAAAAAGTTGGGCAGGGGAGCAAGAGAGTACCATTGATCTAATATGTGGCTTGAGTAGCCAGTAGTATCTATGTAGTGGTCATTAATAGTAATAATTCATAAGCACAGCTAAAAATAACTATCTTGCTAATTAAAAAAAGGTCAATTCAAAAAAGAATTATTTTAAAATACAAATTCGGGAGGTATTTAGTTTTGCCCCCTAATTACTGAAAAATGCCCCCTAACTACTGAAAAATGCCCCTAATCAGAAATTAAAAGTTTTTCTTTCTTTTACGTTAACTTTTCAATTTTTTTGACTATCGTGTAGCCCAGAGTCTTAGTTTTCTAACGAGGGGCAAACTTGAATAACACCCTACAAATTTGTGGAGTTCTCTCATGGTTATAAGTAATATTTTCTTCAAGTCTGGCTATTGGTTACCACGGCTTTTCTAAATGCCCTTAATTGTTTGGTTTGCGTTGTTGGCCGTGTTTACATGGCGTAGTGGTATAGTGGTATAGCTTGTTGTCAAAGGATTTCACATAGCAAGGAAAGCTCTATCCTTCGATGTCACGAGTTCAACCCTGTGGACACACCAGATTTTTCTTATTCGATATGTCCGATACTTTGTTGACCTCCTTACTTTGGTTGCTGACAGACCACCGTGATTGCTAAATAACTCGCAGTCTTCAGGACATTTTTGTTTGTGGTTGTACTTGTCCAATTCACGAGCTCGCTAAATGAACCGAAAAAGCAGTGAAGAAATAACTACAACTATCACTGACAAGGGAACCGTTTGAACTGTAAAATGTAAACCATTAATATTTTCATGCACTTTTAACATTTTCCCATGTTTTTCGATACGATGAATATGAAAATCATACGCATAACCATCCCTGGGATTGACCCTAAAAATTTCGATTTTCGGATGCCTTGGTTCCCCAAGCTGATTTTTTAGATATTTGAAATCTTAAAAAAATCAGCTTGGGGGACCAAGGCATCCGAAAATTGATATTTTTAGGGTCAATCTCAGGGATGGCTATACGTATGGTTTTCGTATTCAGCGTATCGAAAAACAGGAATTGGTTCGGAATATGGTACCCCAAATATTTGACTTGGTCCCACATGTTCATCATGGTTATGGTAACACTGTGATTATAGTGGTCAGGGTGATTATGGTTAACATGATCATATTTTACATGATCATCTTAAAAGCAACAGGTGGGACCAAGGCGAATATTTGGGGCACCATATTCCAAACCAGTTCCACCAAGGCGTCCGAAAATCGATATTTTTAGGGTCAATCTCAGGGATGGCTATACGTATGATTTTCGTATTCAGCGTATCGAAAAACATGGGAAACGCTAAAAGTGCATGAAAATTTTAATGGTTCACATTTCACAGTTCCAATGGTTCCCTTGTGAGCGGATGATCAAGAAGGCGATGTTCTAGCGTATTGTTGAAAATAAATAAAAATGTACACTGTGAATAGTTTTGTAAATTAAATATCAACCTAAACCTAATTTTAGTGCGAAACTTTTTGACCAAAATAAAGTTCTACATAGTCTAAAGTGTTCAATTTTGTGTGAATTTATGCCAAATATTCAAGAAAAATCAATCGAAAAACATCTAGGTTATAATCTTTTCGGAAATATTTCGTCTTCTGAACTATTAAGAGTAATATTTTACGTAAACAAGAGACTGGCCCCGTGGTCTAATGGATAAAGGTATCGCCCTCCGGAACAGACTTACTGGTGACAGGCAAAGATGGGGTTCGAGTACCCCGGGGTCTAAGCATTTTTTTAACTTGTAAAATAATCTTTCTAATGCAGAGTAAAACACTAGTTTCTTTAGGGAAACTTTATGAATTTTCTAAAAGTATTCCCAAACACCTTATATCGACTCAGTATAATCTCTAAAGCTCAGAAAAAACATTTTTAGGGGGTTCTGGTCTATGAAATATTAAGTGTTAGGCACTTTGAATTTTTGATTATTTGAATGTTTTACCATGTTTTGGTCACCGGAGCTAGCAAAAAGAACCTCTTTATGCATTTTTTATCACCAGTCATGCTCGGAATCTTGTTTGAGGTAAGTGAGTGCGCGCATCTCTAACCAACCAAGCCCCCTGCGCCCCCAAAGGGGTTTGTTTTTATTCTTTGACTGTTTTACCGTGTTTTTCAACCGGGATGTGGCAAAAGTAGACTCTATATGCATTTGATGATCAAGAGTACTTCTCGAAATTATATTTAAGGTAACTGAGTGTGCGCACCTTCAACCGACCAAGCCCCATGCGACCTCTTCGGGGGCGCAGCGGGCTTGGTTGCATAGGGTTGAGATGCGCACACCCACATACCTTAGACACAAATCACTCGAAAGCGACTCTGGATGCATGAAAAAAACATGCATACCAGAGCTGTAGGCCCAGTCAACAAAACTATGTTCAACATATTGCTTTTCACACAGAAGTTGACCATATTTCGTCATTTTCATCCCCTGACAACCCTTTTTCCCTTAAAAATTGCCGTTAAATGGTACTTTTGATTGACCCTTAAACTTAATTTTTCATAGCCTAGAACCCGAAAATAATGTTTCTTTAAGCTTTAGAGATTATACTGAGTCGATATAGGGTGCTTGAGAACACTTTTAGAACATTGATTCGGGAGACAAACTAACCACGAAAAATCATGGCGAACTGACAGTCTGGCGAACTGACCGTACATCGTTTTTTGAATTCAAATTTAAAAGCAGTTAGTCATTAAAAAATTCTCCTGCTTTATAACCCATTATTAAAAAAATATGAAATTAGACTGATATTCGATATTTTTTTCGTTTCAAGATCAGTTCAATGATCGCTTATCAAAGTTTTTCTATTTTTTTCGATATTACAAATAATTACATTCGGATAATTTCGTTATTTCGATTATCAATTACCGTATTTGCTCTAATTGATGGACAGTCTCTAATAGACAGTAACGCCAAAAGTCGAATTTACCTACACTTGATGCTTTTTGTAAATTTTTCAAAAAAAGAAAGTTTTTTGAACTTTTCGTTCAAATTCATGCCATTTTTATCTGCTTTCAATTTGAATGCTCATTGTCAGTTTTCACTTCAGATGAAAAGTTCGACTGAAAAGTGCTCAAATATGACTACTGCTGCTATTCCGCCAATTAAGCTTGTGGAGTTTGTGAAAAACAAGAATGGCGAAGACTCTTTTTGTATTGGAAAAGACGCTATGCAAAGCCTGGAAGTTATGCTGCTTTCTCCTTTGTTGGCTAACAAAAAGGTTTGTTTGAGCCATTTTTATTATAATGTCTCAATTTGTCTCTAATTTTAAATTATTTAAAAATCCGGCGCTACTTGCATATAACCACACTCCCCCCCCCTAAATCCACTTTTTCAAATGTTTGAAAATACCCTATATCGACCTAACTCAAAAATTGTCAAAAAAACTCTCAAAAATTCTGGTCAATAAAGAATTGAGTTTTGAGATCACCCAAAAGTAGCCAGTTTGACTATCTTTGAATGGATTTAGGGCCGCATTAGGGTGGAAATAAACCAAAAAGGAGCTAATTTTGAGCAAAAAGTAAGATCTTGAACATAGTTTTACATATTAGGCCCTACCGCATAAATAAACCCTGGTATGCATGCTTTTTCCTGCATCCAGAGTCACTTTCGAGTGATTTGCGTCTAAGGTATGTGGGTGTGCGCATCTCGACCCCAAGCAACCAAGCCCCCTGCGCCCCGAAGGGGCGCAGGGGGCTTGAGAGTTAGAGATGCGCGCACGCACTTACCTTAGACATGTTTCCGAGCAAGACTCTTGACCCAATATGCATGAAGAGATTCTTTTTGCCCAGCTTTTTTGCTCAAGGTAATTAACCTTGGTCCCCAAGGCAAAAAGTTACATTTCGGTCAAAATTAAAAAAAAATTCATTTTATTGCCATTTAAAAAAAAATTGAACTGGGGGAGGGGCTGTATTCAAGTAGCGTCAAAAATCCTATGTAACTTTTTCAGGTATCCGTAGTCTGCTTCACCGGCGAAAAGAGCAAAAGCTGGCTTCTTCGGGCATCAATCGCGTTTTTAAACAAAAACAAAAAAGGTAATAAAGAAAACTGGGAAGAAATCGCTCTCCGTCAAAGTTCTTACAAGTGGGGCAATGAGCTGGAAGCTCATGCTAAGCCGGGCATTCTCTTGTGGCCTGAACCATTTTTTTTGAAAAATGTGGATGATGAAGAAATCGTCGTGCTTTTGCTTAATGCTACTGCTTTCAATGACAAGGCTGGTGTGGTCAACAATTGTGACATTTTGTCGCTGTTGTTTTCTTCTGTTCAGGTGCTTAAACTTTTATGTTATTAATACTTTAAGGACGCATGATTATTCAGATTTGCAATGTGAACAGCCAGATTCACGACTGGCTTCTTCAACGACTCGAAATGGCTGGAAGCATTGCGAAATTTGCTTCGGAGAAAGACGGGAATTTAAAGCATTTTCAGGTCTTTTTTATGAATTAAAGTTCATTCACAGGTATTAATTTAGTCCTTGATTTTGGCTGTCCAAGCCTGGGAAGGAAATTCGGACGCAAAAAGTGAGAAGCAACATCTTCAAGACTGTCTGAAGGTCTTTCAAAAGCTCAAGGTATTTTGTTTGAACGTTACAGTCAAACTTTTTTGACCCGAAACCTCCATAACCCGAGAACTTCGATAATTCGACACCTCCAGCTCGGGTTGGTTGGCCAGCAGAGAAATAAGGCGAAGTAACACCCCTATAACCCGACACCTGGATAAGCCGACACCCTAGGCCTTTCTGCATGAAGAAAATTTCCCTCGATAACCCGACATCTCACTTATTTTTTACTAGAAATTTTGGCCCTATCCAACAAAGGGAGGGTTTTTTTCCTTGGTCCCCCTGTTGTTTTGTTGTCATGTTTTAGCTTTGAGGCTTAGGCGAAAGTAGGCCAGCGTATGTTAGGACCAACTAGTTCGGGTAACATCTTCGAGCCCGTCCTAAGACACCTACCCTTGCCTAAGCTTAAAGTCTGAAAATTGCAGAAAAAATTGTTTTGCCTTAGGCAAGGGTAGGCCAGCGTATGTTAGGATGGACTCAAAAATACTTTAGACTCATGCTTGAGTTTGTCCTAAGATACGTTGGCCTACCTTTGCCTAAGCCTGAAAAATACCACGAAAAGTTCAACAGAGGGGACCAAGCAAAACCACCACCTCGATAACCCGACACTTCCATAACCGACATCCTGAAGCCGGTCCCCTGGGGTGTCGCGTTTAAAAGGTTTGACTGAACCACCCTAAGTTCCATAAAAAAATTATTTTACAGCCAGAAGATCGTAAGAAAGACGTTGATTTTATGACTGCCAGCTTCGCAAAATCTTCCTGCTTTTTGTTCCCATTTCCGGGTACTAATTTTTCTTCATCAATTTTTAATTATAGGATTTACAGAGCTTGAGGTTGCCAGTCCATATTTTGAGCGTCTCAAATGCTTTGTTTCTGACCTCTTTTCCCCAGATAAATTGGTTCTGAAAAAGCTTTGTGGAGAAGAAACCACCTGCACGGACTTTTACTTCTACGCCATAGGAGCCATGAAAACTTTTGAAAAAGCAGCTGCTTTTGAAGCTGATGGAAAGGCGAAAAATATTTCTGAGCAAGCAAGTATTAAATTATCGAAATTTTCAATACAAAGTTCGTTTTCAGATAATTGCTAGGGCTAGTGTGGACGCTGCTGTTTACAAGGCTCAGACTCATTATCGGACAAAAATGGAAGAGGTAAAATTTGGTAATCTTGATTTTTGGAAATTGAAAATTTTGGCGCTACTCGGTTTCACACCATCCCCTCCCAATAAATTCAGGCTTTGGAATTAGGCTTAGCCCTTGGACTCAGGGCTAAGAGCCCTAGGCATTGGGCTCAGGGTCAACCTGTACCAATTTCAGCATTTTCAAAAAAAGTATCGTTTTTGGGTACCCGAAAAATTATTAGGAGGCGGGGGTGTTAAAAAGGACTAGCGTCGAAAATTTTATAGAATATGCTCGACAGCTCAATCAACTGCTTGTGTGCTGTCCACAAGGCCTGTAAAGCTGAGGCTTTCAAAGCTTTTGATGACGCAAAGAAAAACGACGATAAGTTGGCTAATGAGTATCGGGACAAACTTGATCTGAATATTAAGGTAATAATTTAGCATATCAACATAATGGGTTAATTGTCATTTATAGCAAGCTCATCGAGATTTTGACATTTTAACAATAAGAAGAAGCAAGATCAAATAGATGCTTTGTTGATTCGAATCAAGAAACTTGAACAAAGGTTATAGATCATTATTAAAATGAGCTGCTAGTATCTTGCTTTTTAGACCATCTAAGAAGCAGTTTATGTTTGTTGGTGATAGTCGTTTTGCAAGCTACCCTGAATTCAGAGTGTAATTGTTTCATATACAAAAAATAAGATATCTAACATACTCCATAAGCGGCGCTACTTTGATATACCGCAACAAAAGTGGCATTTTAAGTTCTATAAAACGCTTGATTTGTTTAAAATTTTTGGCATTGTGTAAAGATCTTCTAGTTTACTGTATTTTCGTTTAGGTTTCTGTTTAACGTCACTTTTGTAGTCACTTAAAATCAAACCAGAGAAAGTGGATATAGTGTTTTAAAATAGTTCAATAGATGGTTTGGGCTTTCTAATAAATTGTCGCTGGGGTCTTTTTGTTTATAAAAAAATTTTAATCAGCTCTTTTCAAAACCGTCGATAATTTTACGGCACTTGTTCACTTGGGAGGGGAGGGAGTGTGGGGTTGTTTGTGGCGCATTTTTGTAAATTTGTGTAAATCGTGTTTTTATGTGCTTAAAACAATAAAAAGCTGTTTTTTTAACACTTTTCTACACAAAAAATCGATTTTTGAAAAAAAAAATTTGCCCAATGTTTGACTTTTTGGGGACCAAGGCAAATCAAGTTTCTGGACAAGTTTCTGGTCAAATTTTTGTCCAATTTTTTTTTTTCGAAAATTGGTTTTTTATGTGAAAAAGTGTTAGATAAAAGCTTTTTTTTTATCGTTTTAAGCATATAAAAATTACTTAGGAGTCGTTTAAACACGATTTACAAAAATTTACAAAATGCAAGTACAAGTATCAATTTTACAATTACCCTACATTTAAATTTTCATAAAACATGTGTGTCAAGTTAGAAATTTATTTTAGGCAGGAAAAGGCTAACGCGGCCAAATGGCTGAGTATTGTTGATGCATCAAAGCTTGACTTGATTGTATTTGTGAACTTTAAAAACGCCACAAGTATTAAATTTCCACTTACAGCGACTGACGTCCCTTTCCGCTCGATTCAATGGTAAAAAATAATTTTATTTACAAAGGAACATCATATAGTGTCTTCGCGATATTGAAAAACCGGATATACCATTCGATAGGAAATTAAAGTAGAATAGTGACATAATAGTCAAAATCTGCTAACGGAGCCATTTTCTAAAGTAAAAATGCGTTTTAAGTTGGCTCGTGTAGTTCAAACTAGATAAAACTTCGAACTAGATATAACCAGATAAAAAATATAAGTTCTCATAATTGACTTCTTCATCCACACCCTATAAGGATTCATCTCACTCGTAGAAATACTTATATTTCATCGGTAATCAATATTATGTTATTTAACGTAATTTGACGGATAAAAGGAATAAAAATAAGAAAATTATTTATAAAACACTGATGAGCAAAACAGTCAAAATAACTGTAAAAACGAAAATGCAGCCACGTGGACTCGAACTCGTGACCATGAAATGGCACCTAACGCTCAACCACTCGGCCACGCCAGATACCCAATTGTACCAGAAATACAGAAAAAGAACTAGAAAAGAATATCTGATTATCTGATTTTTCCCGCCCTGCATCCCTGGTATATAGGGTTTTCAATATCGCGACGACACTATGTGATGTTCCCTTGTTAGACCAAAACTAGTTGATTTAATCAAGGGATCTGCTAGTCAGTATACAGGATGGAAATATGGTTTGTCAGCTCAAAGAAAGTGGTTCATGGTCGCTACAATGCAAAATCACATTTCGTATTACCGATAAAAAGGAACACCAAGTTGAACAGGTTAATATTATAAAAAATTTATCACAAGGGATAATTGATTTAAGGTTCAATATTTTAACTTTTCTCCGAGTAATTCGACCGCCAGTCATACTTGGAAGCCTCCGTCACTCGTTTCACTTGACCTCGACGAAGAAATAATCGTAACAGCTAGTCTTTCTAGCATCACTTCAATAAGTCATGGGTGAGATAATCTTTTGGAAACTTCAATATAAAAATTGATTTAAGGCACATTGGAACAATTTCAGTCGGTACCTGCTAAAGAATGTTTTCGCAGAAAATAAATATCAATGTTCTATAATTTTTTTTGTTATATTCCAAGTTATACACATCATGGTTTTTATGTCACCACTCACGCTTTCAAAATGTTGAAATATTCAAGTTGACTTTCAAACATGTTTTCAGATTTTATTGTATTTCTTGAAATAAACGACTTTTTACAGGGCGCGGCAAATATTTCATCATACTTGTTTTCGGTCATAACTTTTTTATTTTGCGCTATTCTGAAAAGATTCCTTTTTTTCGATGGCTGAGACTATGGGAAAACAAATGGTACCAAACTTGTATAGAAGTATTTATTTGAAAATCTCCACGCAATAGCAAACAATAATAACAACAATTTCACTCAATATTTTTGTTCAACACTTTTTCCATTGACTTCAAGGCAGTATTCGTGGGTACTTGTTGGGCTGAAGGCCCTTTTTAGGTCAACTCAAGGCAGGGGGCTTGGTAGGTTAGAGATGCGCGCACTCACTTACCCTACACATAATTCCGAGCAAGACTCTTGATCATACATGCATTAAAGACTCTTTTTCCCAAGCTACAGTGATCAAAATGTGATAAGATACTTCAATATAAGGTATTTCACTTTGGAGGACCAAGGCAATTGTTCAAACTTCGGTGATCAACTATTCTTGAGAAACCTAACTTTTAGTGTGGAAGTTGTTAGGAAACATCTTTTTTTATCGTTTTTAGCTCATGAAAATCATTTGGGAGACGTTTAAACCCTATTCACAATTAACCAAAAAAAGACCCACTGCCCAGCCCAACAAGTACCCATTCGAGACGTGTTTGATAGAATTCGAAGGCTCTATTGATGATTTCTTACAGAATTCTGATCCAAACAATTGCGTACAGCTAGGGACCGATAAGGAGGGGTGCCATCTTGCATAAAAATCACGTTTGGATCACCTACGAATAAACCAACAGAAACTTCAACAAAATGTTCAACTCTCTAATAAACCCACACTCTCTATTAATCGCACAGCCCTGAGGGTGATCGAGTTATAATTTCCACAACGCACTAGTGGGATCATTAGATAGAATACGGTAGTATGAAAAAGTTTTCAAGCCTTAAGCTGATTTGACAGGGGGGGGAAGGGGTGGCTCAGGTTCAAGTGCTCGCATCCCTGTTCACAACTATAGTAAAAAATACTTAAAACTAGTAAGCAAAAAATATGCAATCGTGTTGCAGAACAACACTAATATTCCTATTCATTTGCTATATGTTTCCTTTTACAAGTCCAAATGTATAATGTCAGGAAAAAAACAACTTTTTTTTATAAAAAAAACATATCTATAAGCTATTTTCTAAGATTCTGATGGAAAAGACAAAGTAAGCAGGAAAAAAGCATTTAAAAAAGAAACAAATCAAAAGTAAAAAAAATTTTTTTCACTTTGTAATAAAAATTGGCCAGTCTGGTTTTTTCTGAATTTGTTTGTCGTTTTAAGTAAAAAGAAGCCGCAAAGAAAACATCAATGAAAAAATTTTGAATTCTATTTGATTATGCAATTATTCCAATAAAATTGTATAAAAAGAGATAAATAAATAAAATTATCTATTTTAGAATGCTTTTCTTCAAGACTATTATTTTCCTTTTTGTTTTCACCTTCTTTTGGGAACCACCAGCGGTTGGTTTTTTTCAATTGGCTAAGTTAGCCTATTGCCACAGCACTCAGTTAACCCTATCCCAAAAAAATTTAATTTTGTGTCCCAACCATTCTATACCACCCCAAGTCAGCCGAAATCATACTAAAACGTCCACAAAAATACTTGTCTACTAAACAGCCTGAATCAGCGTAAATCATCTACACCCCTGCCCTCTCGAAGACTAATTAAAATCACCTGAAACCACCCCGAACAGTTCAAAAGATCCTCAACCACAAAACCAAATCTCGAGATCGACCTTTCATTCATTAACATTTTTGAAAAACTAATTTATAATTAACTAACAAACCAAAAAAGAAGTGTAGGGCTTTTTTCTGGGACACTCTGTGGACTAGACTTATTAACTTTTTTTCCATATTTTTTTTTTTTACACCTTTGTCCTTGAGACATTTTTTTGATTAAATTCAGCAATTCGATATTAATGAGCTAATCTAACTTTTAATTTAAAAAAATTGTCAGACACCGCAACACCGCATTATCAACAAAATATGGTTTTTAACTGCATTTAACTTGAGAAAACCTGGTTCGCCCAGCAGTCACCACAGGAAGAACAGAATGTGCTGAACACGCTGTTTTCACCTACTTGGTCAGACATCGAAGAGAAAAGGACCCGCACCATGGTGTTCAGCACATTCTGTTCTACCCGTTGTGACTGTTGGGCGAACCAGGGTTACCCGTGTTAAAAAAAGGAAATGTGAAAGAAATTTGTGTCGAGTTTATTTCCTTAACAGCTTTCATCCTCCCTTTAAAATATTTTTCAGACATCCTACCCGCTTTCAACCAACAACCCCCTCCCCCTCCCATTTCAAGATGATTCCAGGATACCGTATTTTCTTTAATTATAGACCTCTCCTCCTTTTCAAAATCGTGTTCTTGGCATTGAATTTTCGACCCACTTTTTGAATACTTCTCTTAAAGGGGCATGATCGTGCCCGATGGGGAGAAAAGGCGCGAACCAGCAGTTCTTTTCTTTCTCGATAAATTTTTACATTCGTTCTCGTCTGGAATTTATAAGTTTTCTGTCTAGTTTTTAAAAGCAGTATAAGGTCATCTATATCAAATTTGACGCAGAACGAGTAAAAAATGGGACGATTCGAAAAAATTCGAAAAAAACTGCTGGTTCGCGCTTTAACGCACGGGCATGCCCCTTTAAGCAGATTGCCTCTCATTTTTTAGCCAATGAGATGAGCTACAAAATTAGGGGTAACTTTTACTTACTCAAAAAGTGAGTAAAAACACAATGCCACAAACATCTTTTTGAGTTTAGGGGGGGGTTTATAATTGTAGTAAATACGGTAGCTTGGGTGGTTCAGGGTGATTTAAGCACATTCTGAAAATGGTGAAAAATATTTTCCTTGGTCCGCCCCATTGTTGAATAAAGATTGACTGAGTGCTGGGGGTACTGGTTAAGTGCTCCTTTTTATAAGCTTTTTATGGTCAATGAAAACTTCAGCTCACGAAGGCGATGTATGCACAGTGCAGGAGCATTGTGATGAAGGCGAATCATGTTATGGTGGTTGGCAAGGGGGCATTGCTGTATGTTTTCAAATTTTTATTAGGGGGAGGGGTGGATTTTGATAAAGTATAAAGATTTTGACAAGTACTTTAGTTACACAGTGTGGCTCATAAATACTGCAGCATGTTTTTTTCTAAAGAGTTTTGAAGTCATACCGTATTTCTTCTAATAATTTTAAATAATATACTTAATCGATTGTTGGTGTTTGAAAACGATGATTCGAATGCTGTTTACTCAAAATTCCCTACTGTCTGATTGATTGTAGGTCTTGTTATCATGAAATTTGAATAATTTTTGGGCCCTATAGTAGAGAAGGTACCATTTTTACTTTCGTTCCTTTGTTGATTTTTCTGAAAAAAAATTGATAAAGTTATTTCAACTGACCAAAAAATATACGAGGGACTTATGGTTACAGTTTTTCACCATATATTTTTTGTTATTGACTAGAGAGAAACGAATAAACAATACAGTCCCCTCTCGCTATAGTGCTACTCTCGGTATAATGCACTTTTTCTGCGTTCCCGACCGAGAAAGTGTACTTTTTATAGCTTCTTTTTCTAGCTCCTCCAAACATGTTAGAGTTGTGATGCAGGGCCAGCTGTTTTTTTAGGACTTTTTAGTCTTTAGATTTGATACAGTGCGACTGTCATATTTATTACAATAACAACGCGAGTGACTTTATAGTCTGGAGCAGAAACTTTAAATCACGCTTGCGTTTTTCTAATAAAATTTTTAGCGTTTTAACAAACATTTTTTAAACGATTTATTAAACAAACATCACTGGTTAAGAAAGTATTGGCTGGTAGTAAATTAATAAGTTGATAAATGGTCTGATATACAGTCAACTATCTCTATGAGGTCAACTATAATTATACAGTCAACTCTCCTAAAACCGTCAACTACTGCTACATAGTCAACTCTTTTTTACAGTCTAGTCTCGCTTTACAGTTAACTCTCTCTATATAGTCAACTCTCGCCATACAGTCAACTCTCCCAAAACCATCAACTACTGCTACATAGTCAACTCTTTTTATACAGTCTAGTCTCGCTTTACAGTTAACTCTCTCTATATAGTCAACTCTCGCCATACAGTCAACTCTCCCAAAACCATCAACTACTGCTACATAGTCAACTCTCTCTAGAGTCGACTCTCACCATGGAGTCCACTCTCGCTATGCAGTCGACAATAAGCACTATAGTGCGACTCTCGATTAAGTGCGGTTTTTTTGGCGTCCCCGGCGACGGAACTATAGTTAGAGAGGACTGTAACCAAGATTCGAAAAAAGTTAGCAGAGATGACCAGAGGCAAACATGGCACATATTGTACAATAAAGCCAAATTTTGTTTGTTTTGACTACATTGAGTCTGATTTTCTTCGGCGCTAAGTGTTTGAAAAAAAACGTCTCCGCTCCAATTATCTCCTGCGCTTTAATAAACGACCGGAGCGTTTATCAGAGGAAATACGGTATGTTGTGGGAAACCCGGGTTTCGATGTAAATTAATCTTCCATTTGAAGACTTTTTCTTCCAACTTTTTGAAACTTTATTAAGTCATTTAACTCATGTAACAGCTGAGATCCTAGGCTACACGATATTGGTAAAAGAATTGAAAAACTAGTACAAAATTCAAAAGAAAAAGTGAATTTAATGAGAATTTTCGTTTTGATGGCATATTCCAGATTTTGGCAAATTCAATCATTATAAGCCATTAGGAACATGAAAACCGTAATTCCTCTAATAAGCCGGCCCGCCCCCTGTGATTCAAAATCGTGTTCTTGGCATTGTGTTTTTGATCCATTTTTTGAAGACTCCTCTTTGGCAAGTTACCCCTCAATTTGTAGCCAGTGAGATGAGCTACAAAATAGATGGTGACTTGCCTAACAGTGGTTCTCAAAACATAGGTCAAAAACACGATGCCAAAAACCCATTTTTTGAATTTAGGAGGGCTGTCTTATTAGAAGAATTACGGTGTAAGAATATTATAATTTTTTAAAAAATTCCCTGAAAATCAAGATATGATATCAAATAGATTGCCATTGATTTTGCTGAAAGCGCTTCATGGGCAAAATGTTTTGGCTTAAAATTATATTTCTTATTTAAAGGGCCATTGACGTCTGCAACAACAGTTGTCCCCGCCAATTCAAGAACATTTTTCAATCATTGAACTTCATACTGTCTTGCCACCTCGAGCCCTAGTTCAATGATTAGGAAAAAAAATTAAATTGGCGGGGAATAATCCAGAACGCGTAGCTATGGCCTTTTCAAAAATTAGATATCTTGCCAGAATTTAGCATATTTGTTAAGAAACAAATAAATAACTATTATTTTTAGCGTCAAATGGAAGAAAATGATAAGAACAGGATTTGAAAAGAAGCTGCAAGATAATTTTTAATCGTTTTTGCAAAAATAAAGAATAATGATAGCTAAAAACATATGAACACAAATTTTTTAGACAAAAAAATTCACAGAAAGAATCATTAGAAATAACGGATGTTCAATAAGTTCCCGGACAAACTTTAGGGTCTCTGTTAGCCATTAAAAATGTGTTATGATAAAACTCAAAAAACAGTTTTGTCGCGCTTTTTCGCTTCTTCAAATTCTACATCACATTCCCCATTGTGTTAGAAAAAGGTTAGTAAATCACAACAATAAACAAAGGGACCGAAGAATAATAGTAGTACCGTAGTACAATTCCAGTCATCAATTTTTTTCAAAACTTTTGAATATTTTAAGTTTCAAATAGAGTAACAACTTTTTTTAATGAAAGGCATACAAAATTCATGATGTAGAAGCTGATTCCGCCGATTTCCAGCGAGTAAAATAACAGACGTTGGCATACACACTAGAGACATTAATGAGGGCGTTTTTATTCATTACGCAAGAAAAGTGCGTATTACAGAGACATAGTGTACTATTAAGGCTCCTAATTTAAAATTTCAAAAAAGGACATTTGGGTAAAGAAGGACATTTTGACTGTTTTTAAAGTAAAATGGTCATTTTATCCCGTGCTCTTTGCCATTTTTAAGCGAAACAAAGATTTTGACTAAATTTTCGAAAATAAAAAAGATTTGAGGTGCCAAAAAAAGGACAAACCTTTTTAAAAAGGACGTTTCGAAGCCCTGTGCGCTATTGAAATCTGGAGGTTCTTGGAGGACTGGCTTCTTTGACCGCTTGGCTGGAGACTTCGTTGGTGCTGGAAACGACTGGCTTAGGAGCTGACCCATTGGATGCTTAGACGGAGATGAGAACGAGACTGGCGAATTGGCTGACTTCCCTTTTCTTGCGGATTAGAGACTACGTTTGGCCATTCGCGCTCAAGTCGCAGTGTGCGGCTCTTTATCTTGAAGCCAGAGAAATATGGATCTCATGAGAGGAGATACGCCTGAGATCTGAAAAGGTACCTAAGTGCCTATCGGAACCTTAGTCTGGATGTGCCCATCAGACTTGCCCTTATTCAATGTAAAACCCTTAGGATCCGCTTAGGTGTCACCGTAGCCCCTTTCGGTTGTAGTCAAATTCCAATCTAACTCACCACAGGCTCCTGAAGATTGGATGCGGACCGAGGATTAAATGAAAAGAGGATTAAATGCTGAGAGATGAATAACGTATTTGCTATTTGGGTCAATTTAGGTTAAATAATAATGAGAGCGTCTAAAGCGCTTGTGGTTACTTTTCGTGTCAAGATTTGGCGCGAATTTGAATAAGGTATTTGTTGAACGATTGATGCAAGCCATGTTTTAAGTGACTTTCGATTTCAAGGGTGGTTTTGTCCAAACCACCGTTGCTCCTACCTTGCAAGTGACAGCCTGTCATCTTTTTGCTTAGGTAATCCTAAGGTATTTTTTTTCTCATTTTCAGCCTCCGGTTAAAAGTTTCTACACATCCCTGATCACGACCATGGTAAAAGCAATTGTCAAAAATTGTCCAACCATCGTAAAATATTACATGTAACTGAAAAAGTAAAAAATATGCAACCCTGTTCTAGAAAGGCACAATTACTCCTATTCATTTGCTATATATTTTCTTGGACAAGTCCACATGTATAATGTCAGGAAACAAACAAACAATTTTTTGATGAAAGACAACATATCATGGCTATTGTGCAAGCTTTTGATGGAAAAGACAAAGTAAGCATGAAAAAATCATTTAAAAGAGAAATAAATCGAAAGTGAGCAGCCAATTTTTGTTATTTTTTTATTGCTTGCTGGTGAAAATTGGCGAGTTAGTCAAGTCTTTTATTAAATAGTTTGGTATTTTTTTTAATAAAATTATTAATTAGCGCTAGTGATCAAATCAGTTGCTTCCAAACAGCTCGGTCCCCTTATTTGTAAAAAAATGCCTTGGTCTCCCTGTTGTTTTTTTGTGAAAATTGCCTTGTTCTCCCTATTTTTTTTTATAAAAAATGCCTTGGTCTCCCTGTTGTTTTTTTGTAAAAAATTCCTTGGTCTCCCTTTTTTTATAAAAAACACCTTGAATGTCCATATACACGTTTCAGCTGAGTTTTGGCTCCATGGAAAGACTTATTCCTCTTTGGGTCAGCATTTTTTTCCTTATTGTGTTTTCGATCTTTACTGTGGTTGGAATGATAAGCAATATCTTCAAATGGCTGAAGATCACCTTTTCCACCCAAAATAAAGCAACTGCTGCGTCTAAGATCCTCTACACATATTTGGCAAGTTTTTTTACATTAATTTAAAAAAAGATAAATTTATCAAACCGAATTTAGTCCGCTACTGACCTCGTTCTTATTATTGTGCTGGCTGGTGGTTGGCTCCCTTCTCTGATCCACGGAAGTATAGGATTTTTTATTGAACCTAAGCTCTGCGCCTACAATCTATTGTTAAAGAATTGGTTATTATTAGCCTCTTCAGCCTTCTATACATTGATTTCGATCAATAGGTATAGTTTTAGTAGTTCAAAAATATACTAGTGTCATTTTTTGGGTGAATGATTTTGAAAGAAGAAGGCTGGGATGTTAAAAAATCTCTATATAGTATTTGGGATGTGTGTCCTGCTTTTTTATAAATCTGATTTTAACTGCCCTTTTTATTGGTAGTGGGGTAGTGGTACCCAGCCACCGGTACACAGATGGAGTTACTTGGGTGGCGGTATTCGGGGCAGGAGTAGTATGCGCCAAATCACTTTGCGACAATTCAATTTGGGCCAAAATTATTCGCTATATTCGGTAAACATTTGCCGAATATAGCGAATAATTTTGGCCCAAATTGAATTGTCGCAAAGTGATTTGGCGCATACTACTCCTGCCCGGTATTCAAGTGGTGGTACCCAAGGTTTAGGCATCCAGTATCTAAAATTTCAAAATTCGAACGAGGTGCCGATTGGCGCCTATGCACCCTTGTCGATTAATACTAAAAATGTTCATTATGGTTGCCATTCAAAAACGTTATTAAGTTGAAAGTTACTTCTTTTGTTCACCCGGGGCTACACAGCTTTAGAAAAGGGTAGAATGGGGAGTTGAATCAAGAGTCACCCCAAAAAAGTTTAGCTTTTTTTTTTTTCAAAAAAGTTTCTGCGCTCACGCAACATAAAGCAGAGGGTTTGATTGAGTCTAGCCCCCAGACACATGAACCTGAGCCTGTCAACCCCCAGTAAAATAAGCTTGGAGGAGCAAGGTATTTTTTGACAATTTTTTATAACAGTAATGTTTTTTTATCGAGAATACAGTGTATTCTCGATAAAACGACGATCGATATAACGTCCGCTCGTTATAACGTCCCATTTTGGTCGCTCCCTTGAAGGAAGTTATATTGAGCGTCGACTGTATTTTTTAAAATAACACCTACTTTTTTCAAAGTGATTTGTTCTCCCACTTTTCAATATTGTATTCAGCCAGTTGATAGCTCACTAGAAACTAGAGACTCAGGGCTACATGCTGGTGCAAAAAATGAAAAAATTGAAGAGCAAACACTGAGAACAAGAAGTTTTAAAAATTTGACGGGAGATTTAATCATTTTGACGGGAGATTTAATTATTTGGCGGGTGTTTTCACCTACAGCCTTTCAATATATTTATAATTCCCTTTTTTAGTATAGAAAGTATGTTTTCAGATATGCCACAATTGCATATTCGCAACATGTGGCAAAATATTTCAGCAAGGCAAAGTGTGCAGCATATGGAGTTCTTATCTACCTAGCTGCATTTCTTGCTCAAACTCCATACCTATTCTTTGTCAAGGGCACTTACATCCCAAAAGACAGTAAGTTTATAAAAAAAATTGAAATTTAATGTAGCTGATTTGCAGAAGGAGTTGTGTCTTGTACGAGTGAAGGTAGTTGGCAACTGACTCTCTTTGAGATGGTCCACCTGTCGCTGTTTTGTGTGCTGCTAGTGGTATCCGTGTCCATGTACTTTAAGTTGCATTCAAGACTAACTAAACCAGCCATTCCACTCAGCATGGCCAACGAAAATAGTGAAAGAAAGAGAATCAACAGGTTTTTGCATATTTTATCAATACAGTAAAAAGTTTATTGACAACGGAAGGTATGGTAGTGTCCGCCGCACACGAAGAAACTCTATATACCATTCGATAGAGCACAAAGAAAAATTATTTGACATAAATATTCTTTTGTGCTATCGGTAGAGCTTCAAGGTCTGAAAATGCGTCTGAAAATTCGCGAATGGCCAGCAGGCCAGGTGCCCTCCACCCTCCAAATAGTATTTTCTCTAAGCCAACTTTTTTCATTTTTCACCTGTTTCACAACTTTTGCGCCGACAATACCAAGGGTATTTCGGCGAAGACCAGCACACTACACATTGCAATTCGCAATGAATCTGAGTGAAAAAATCAAGGGAACCGAAAAATGTAGGGTTAGAGAAAAATACTCTTTGGAGGGGGGCACTTGGGCTTTTACGGCGCAGGGTGTTTTTAAATCGTTTTTGTGTTGAAAAAAGTTTATAAAGTTTTATAGCAGTTTTGAATGTCGATCTAAACCAGCTTTATTGAAAAATGGTTTGCAGATTCAGATTTTTAAAAATTTTACACCAAATTTTTTTTAACCGGCTTAACAGTTCGTCCTTCTCGTGTTAAAAGTATTTTTTAGAAGATTTAACATTGTGAAAATTTTTTTACAGGACCAGGCGTAATGCTGTGTTGCCAGGACAAACAGGTATTGAAACCGATATGTTTTTTAACAAATTTTTAATTTAGATCGATTTCATTTGCTGCTCTTTGTGTCTAGGCAGAGCGCTAAGCTTATTTGTTTAAGCACATTGATAATTGTAGATATGATAAAGTTTGCACATCCGTGAGTGGTTAACTTTTTTACAAAACGTAGTATACAGGTTAACACTTTAACGGCTGAGCACTGAAATAGGAAGGTTGGACCCAGAATTCAATGCTGAATTTGAGTCTGCGAAGAAATTGCCAAAAAACATCTCTGTGGAGGTGAAAACCTTTATCAAAGAAGTCAAAAATACTGTGTGCATACACTTGTAAGTCTTTATTTCGCCAAATAATGAATTTGTGAACAACAAGCAACCCCTTATTAAAAAGAACAAGAAATTTGATATCAAATGCGTTCTTTAGTTTTTGTCCAATCCTGATGAAAATTAAAAATTTTGAACAATAACAAAATCTTCTTTTTTTCAAATTTAAACTTCTCACCAAAAAATGCTTGTAAAATCTTGTAGAATCGTGAAATGCAAAAACAATTATAAACATGTGAAAAAACACAAAAATTGGTGTCAAAAGTGCTTTATTCATATTAGAATATTATAGTGTGATAAACTTTTGGCGCTATTTCAAAAAGTGAAAATTTGTCAACATTGAAAATTTGTTAAACAGATACTACCACGAATGGTGACAAATTTTCACTTTTAAAATAGTGCCAAAACTTTATTACAATATAATGTTCTTTTCATAAAAAAGCACTTTTCAAACCTATCTTTCGTGTTATTTCACATGGCTATAATATCACGCTTCTGCAACATTTTACAAGCATTTTTTGTTGATAAGCCAAAATTTGAAAAAGGAAGTGTCTTTGTTATGGCTCAAAATTTTAATTTTTATAGGGACTGGACAAAAACTGAAAAACGCATTTGATAGCAAAATTTTTTGCTCTATTAAATGAGTGGTTGCTTGTTGTTCACAAATTCATTATTTGACGAAATAAAGGGTTATAAATGTATGCACACAATATTTTTGGCTTGTTTGATAAAAAGCGGTTTTGAACTGAAGAAAGCTTTTTTCCGGCAATTTCTTTGCAGATTCAGCATTTAATTCTGGATCTAATCTACGGCACGTTTTTCGAGCACTTCCGAAAGTACTCTGGATCTGCACAACGGCACAGTTTAACCTATTTCGTCGCTCAGCACTTTGAGCACTAAGTGAAAAATCCGGCACTACTGACTTATAACACCCCCTCGAAAAACAGCTACTGGCCGATAATACGGTGAGTAGACGTTTGGCTACAAATGTAACATTTTTGGCGTTCTGCCCTATGTTCTGTTTAAGCCACTTAGGCTTATTTTTTCAGCCATTTTGTAGTTCGTAAGACATTTTTTTGGTCCCTAAGCCTAAACCTAAGCCTAAGGCCTAAGCCTAAGGCCTAAGGCCTAAGCCTAAGGCCTAAGCCTAAGGCCTAAGCCTAAGTAGGCCTAAGTGGCTAAAACAGAACATAGGGCAGAACGCCAAAAATGTTACATTTGTAGCCAAACGTCTATACCCCGATAATACCTCCTCCTAAAAATCGTGGTCAGAACCATTTTTCAAAAGGGGAGGGTTTAGATCTGAAAAAGTAGCTTCCATGGCGCAGTGCGCAAGCGCTCGCGTTTTTTTTGGCCCGAAATGATGTTGCAGGTTCGATCCCACGTAGTGACATGCTATTTATTTTGGCTTGTTTGACTAGTTTTAGAGGTAATTTGGGTCGCTGATTCCGAATCTGGCATCAAAAAAGTCTAATCATCCCTAAAGCTGGCCAAAATAAGCCAAAATAAATAGTGTGCCACCACATGGCATCGAACCTGCACATTATTTTGGGCCAAAAACACTAACGCTTACGCACTGCGCCACGGAAGCCTCTTTTTGAAACCTAAATGTCTTCCTATCGGTTAAATCAAAATGTTGTGATAGAAAGGCTAGAGAAGACAAAATAAAACAAAGCAATAAGGTCAAAAATCTGTTTCCGCTTTTTCAATTGGACTTGTGTACCTAAAGTTTTTGAAATTCTCCCCAATTTTTTTGATACCTATAAAACAGGGCTGCATCGAAAATCTGATACCGACATCCACCCTTTTTTGGCATCCGATGTCTGATCCGATATTTTTCATAGCCGATGCAGCCCGGCTATAAAAACTTGCGGCCTCAAATATGGGCTGTGCTAAAAAGTCTTGTACCCGACTTTTATAAGCTCTGGTGATTGCCCTACAAACAGGTTTTTTTAAAACAAATGTGTTTAGGATTGTCAACAATCACACTCCCTCAACCCATTATATTTATTTGAAATCAGCATGACCCTCTGTTTCACTACTTTACATATTATGACTTCCAATCTGATCTTGCCTTGTTCTGTCACAGAGCCGACAAAAGGAGATCGAATCGTGGCAACCTCCACCTCAAAGGATTAAATAATCAAATGCAGATTATAAATTTATTTCTAAATTATTCAAATAAACTGTTTATAAATAGAGAAGTAAAAATAAAACCATTTATTTTAAAATGCTATTCTTCAAGACTATTATTTTCTTTTTGTTTTTGTCTTCTTTTGGGAACAATTAAAGGTTGGTTTGGTAACAGTTCACAATACAGTCGGCGCTCGATATGAGATATACCTGACAAGCAGTTGGTTAGTCAGAATTCCAGTCCGATGGGCTTAATCGCCCAGAATTCCAGATTTTCGGTGGTTTCTAGTGGTTCAAGGTGGATTTGTGTGGAATACTGGGTGATTAATTCTGATCCGCTTAATCGATTTTTGCATTTTTCGGCCGAAAAATTGAAGATGTTGAACACTGGGGCCTACCGCGAAAATAACTCTGGTATGCATGCTTTTTCGTGCATCCAGAGTCACTTTCGAGTGATTTGTGTCTAAGGTATGTGGGTGTGCGCATCTCAACTCCAAGCCCCCAAGCCCCCTGCGCCCCCGAAGGGGGCGCAGGAGGCTTGAGAGTTAGAGATGCGCGCACGCACTTACCTTAGACATGCTTCCGAGAAGCACTCTTGATCATAAAATGCATATAGAGTCTATTTTGCCACGCCCAAGTTGAAAAACATGGTAAAGCAGCCAAAAAAAGTGGCCCTGTGTTATTCCCTTTCTCCTCCCAATACAGCCCCTCAACCCTTTTAAAAATGTTTTTCTGGTCCTTTTATGGCAAAATTATTACATAAAAATGGTTTTTGAGTGCATATAAAAAGTTTGTTTGGGGGGGGGGGGTGTACAATGGAATAGCGGCAAACTTTCGATCACTCAAAGTGATTAAAATGCTAGTCAACTTCTCAAAATGAACTCAAAAGTGTTTGGAGCCGAATGGTGACTTAACCAAAATAATGAAGTTAATTTTGATATGTTATCTGGAAAAGAAGATGCAGGGCTACAAGGAAAATATATCTATTTTTAAATTATTGATTTTCCACTTTTTCGAGCTGGGCAGTATAGTGAAACTAAGTTGCTAACAATACATTTCTTAATTCGCAAAAATCTTTTTAGCACATGAAGGCGATGCCTGCACTATGGATGGACATTGTGATAAGGGCGAGGAGTGTTATGGAGGATGGAAGGAGGAAAATGCTGTATAATTTTAAGTTCAACTGAAAAACGGAATAGAAATCATAATTTCAAAAAAAAATTGGTACTTTTTTCAGCCCTCAAATGTTTTTTCATTTTCAGAGTTTTACGTCAAAATACTTTATTCGGACAATACTTGTCGCAAATCACCTTTTTTTGGCGCAAACTTTTGTTTTACCTGTTTCTTTCAAAAAATTTATAATTTTTTCACGGTTTTTGCACCATCAGGTCGCCCTACGGTTCTTTTTTCTGAACAAGTATCCTATATTGCATTATCTCACGAACATGTTAAACAATAAAATGAAAATATCAAAGAAGCTAGAATTTTATTTATTCTCTGACATTGTTGTTTTACAGTTTTGTGAGATAATGCATAAATAACACCTCATCAGAAAGTAGAATCGCAAAGCTACCTGATGTTAAATACATCTTGAAAAAATTATAAAACATTTGGAGATAAACAGGCAAAACAAAAATATTTGCGCCGAAAAAGTAGATTTGCCCCAAAAAAGTACCGTATTTCCTCTAATAAGCGCCCACTTTCTAATGATCCCCCGTCGCACGGACCTCATATCTCAGCCTAAAGAAAACATTTCACAAATTTGCTTGTTGCGTTTTCTTAATTAGTACGAGCTCTCCTGATCCCACTTTTTAGATTTTGGTTGAGTACACAAAAATCTCAAAATTGACCTCAAAATTTTCCGATTTTTGGAGGTTGAAAAATAGTTCCCATGGTGGTTAAATAGATAAAATACGGTATTGTCGCTTTTCGTGCAAAATAACAATAAGCGCTAAATAAAATGACCGTTTTTGGCTGAATTATACCCCAACCCAAAACTTGATTATACTTTAACCCCTACCATCAATTAGCTCGGAGGACCAAGGCAATTTGTTTTCATTTTCAAGCTTTTCTTTGTTTGCATGAAAAATGAGTACAAAATTTAGGAATAAAATACAGAGAATATAATTTCAGCTTCACATGGAGGAAAACGATAAGAAAGTGATCAAAGAATTTTTCAAAATAAACTGTTAAATAAACATTATTAAAAATACAAAAAATAATGATGTAGAAATTAACATACAAAGACATTTCCATTACTAGACATCTTTATATAGTATTTGGACTGAGTAAGTCACACTGTGTTTTGCTTCTTTTTGACTTTTCTCGAGCTGGAGTCAATGTGCCACGCTCATTCTTTTTGCAATCGGTAGAGCTAAGTGTGCTTTTTCGATTGTGATATCATAGAGCATTGTGACTCGAGCCGGTTTTGAGAATTTAACAAATTAAGCATTGAAATTGGTCAAATCATTGAAGAAAAAATTAACAACAAATTATTTTGAATTTGCGCGTTTTTCGAATATTCTTATTTTATCGCTGTATTTAGTAATTCAGTTAATCGAACCCCGGTGGTGGTACCCAGTTGGTGATACCTAGGTGGTCCTACCCAGTTGGTGTTACCCAATTGGTGGTCTCCGAGTGGTCGTGCCCAAGTGGTGTTCCTCAGGTGGTGGTAACCAGTTGGTGGGACCCAGTTGGTGGTACCAGTTGGTGGTACCCAGTTGGTGGTGCCCGGGTGGTGGTGCCCAAGTGGTGTTCTTCAGGTGGTGTTCTTCAGGTGGTGGTACCCAGTTGTTGGTGGTTCTTTAGGTGGTAATATTAACCTGCCCGATAGTACCTACCTAAAGTTTTGGAGTTTAGGTACGTAAAATCACACTTTCGACCTTATTAAAACCGATTCTCTACAAGATTCTAGAAAAGAAAAGATAAGTTGTTTTTTTTGTTTTTCAAGTAATTTAGTGATTGCGGTTATTGAGGTGGGTGTCCAACTTTATTGCCTACAGAATTGAAATCTTCAATAAAAAACAAAAAAAATTCATCGTCTAAAATGGCGTCAAGAATTGGGTCTAATAAGGTCTAAAATGCGATTTTACCTATCAGGATATCAAAACGATAGGAAGGTACTTTTGCACCTGGATGGCTGTTGTCGGGATATCATTTTGGTCAAACTCACTATTGGCGCAGCTCCGTAAAAGAAATGATTGCAGCTTAGACATTTGGTATAGTAGAAAAATGGCTCAGAGCCAATCGGTGCCAACAGAAAAATGGCGCCAAATCATTTGTCACAAACAACAAAATGACGCCAACTCGATCAGCGCCTAATTGAATTTGGTGCAGACTCATATTGAAGCAGCATCACATTGGCGCCGGATCGAATTGGCGCACAATTATTTTGGCAAGGAGACATACTACCATCAGGTTGTGGTCCTCAGGTGGTGGTACCCAGTTGGTGGTACCCAGGTGGTGTTACCCAGGTAGTAATATCCAGGTAGTGGTCCCACTTGGGGGTCGGCAATAGTCATAAAAATTTGAGGTAAAACAGATATCAAATCCCGTCTCTTGGCCGGTTCCTTGAGTGTCATAATTGAGAGGATTGACTGTACCATGATTCTTCACTCATAACTCGGCGCCTGTTAAGGCGCCAGTAACCCTAGTTATATAGTAATGTGCAAAATAAAAAACATCTAAAACTTTATGATGGAGCAGTTAAAGCAAACCCCAGCACTCGGGTAAAGCAAACTATATTTAAAATTCGTGAAAAACTGTCTATTTACACTTTTAAATCACTTCAATTCAAAAAAAAGTTTGTTGAAAAAAAGAATGAAATGGGGGAAAGCCATTTAGGTTTGAAAAAGTGGCCTCAGTAGCGCAGTGGATAAGCGTTTGTATATTTTGGTCCAAAATGGTGTGCAGGTTCGATCCCACGTGGTGACATGCTTTTTATTTTGGCTTGTTTGACCAATTTTAGAGGTAATTAGACTTTTTTGATGCCAGATTCGGAATCAGCAACCCAAATTACCCCTAAAACTGGTCAAAGAAACCAAAAAAAGTAGTGCATGCATGCGGGATCGAACCTGCGTATCTGCGTATTTTATAACCATAAAACACAGACGCCACCGAAGCCACTTTCTCAAGCCTAAAGGCTTGGCATGGCTAGATCTGCGGATGAAAATTTGCGAATACAACTATTGCGGACTTATTTTTGCGGATGCAACGTTTGCGGACTTAGATCTGCGGAAGACTTATGCAGTACGACATTTGCAGACCGCCATTTGCGGAGCGACTCAAGCAGAAGGATATTAGTGGAGCCACTTTTGCGCTGCATCATTTGCGGATTAGACATTTGCGAAAATAAAATTTGCATAAGCGGCAAAACATTTGCGGAACAACATTTGCGAAGAGGACATAACAAATAAATATTGCGGAGCGACTTTTGCGGAATCACATAAAAAATCATATACTGTATAGATGGTCGTTAAAAAGTACCATTTTCACTAAGATATTGATTTTTTTTTGGTGCAAATATTTTTTAAGATTTTGGTGCTGCGTTTTTCTATCAACTGTTTTTAACCCTTTTCAACAAGTGATAACACCATCAGTTAGCTCTGTGCATCTGGTTTTCAATGAGATATCATTCGCTGAAATTTCATCGTGAAATGTGCGCAAAAAGGGAAAGTATGGAACAAATTAGATAGATAGATATAGATAGCTACTTATAATTTCAAAAAAAGCAATATTAAATATCTGAAAATTATTCTTGATCGGCGAGAGAATTTGTCTATAGAGAATCCAAAACAGTTCTGAACCATTATTCAATAAAAAATTAATAAAAAACTACCTTGAGTTTACTTTTAACCGAAGTTTGGAAACTACAGTCAAGGCTCTCTATAACGACTCTCAAGGGACCGGCTAAACCGAGTCGTTATAAAGAGCGTCGTTTTGACTTGAATGACTTAGCTCAGGAACAAATAGTTCTTTTTTCCAGAGCGTTATAAAGAGCGAGTCGTTATAAATAGCGTCGACTGTACTCATATAAAATTTTGGTAAAGGGACGTTTCAGCACTTTTTTCAAATGAAGATAGTGCTGAAAGGCAAATAGTGATTTTTTTTTGAAAAAAATTGCCTTGGTCCCCCTGTGGTTCTGAAACCGCCAATAAGCAAGGTTTCAAAACAACAGGGGGACCAAGGCAATTTTTTTCAAAAAAATCACTATTTGCCTTTCAGCACTTTTTTCATTTGAAAAAAGTGCTGAAACGTTCACGCACCAAATTTCAAAAAGCATACTATATACCATTTTCTGAAGCCTATATGTTTAGTGTTGTTGAGGAAAGGACTCATTCGTTGACCATTTATTTGATTCAAATTGGTTTGACTCTTTCTTTTTCGACTTTGCATGTGATGGTGTCCGCTCTGGTTCTGCCTAGCTCTTCCACAAAGCCAACCGACTGAAAAGAAGCGGCAGCAAATTTAATGATGAAATTCAGATTGGGAACTTTCAAAAGCTTTTTTTTAAATTCAATTATTCCATCAAATAATCACGTACACCACGCTTTGATGTATATAAATTTTGTATAATTTTGTATAAAATGGAGAAGAAAAAATAAGTCTATCTACCGTATTCTCTCTAATAGGCCGACACCCTCTAATAAACCGACACCCCTACTTTGAGGGACCGTATCTCTGTCCGAAGAAAAAAAATTACATCGCTGTTTATTGCGTTTTCTTAGTTCCCACGAGCTCTATCGATTCCGCTTTTTCGATTTTGGATTTTCACCCGAAAATGTCGAGTTCGACCCAAAATTTTCACGATTTTGAAGGGTTGAAAAATAAACCGACATGTCGGCCTATTAGAGAGAATACGGTATTCTAAGATGCTTTCTTCAAGACTATTATTTTCTTTTTTGTTTTTATTTTCTTTTCGGGCACTGTCAAAGGTTTTTTTTAAAGGAAAATTTTCGATTATAAATAGTTGCTTTAGCGCATGAAGGCGATGCCTGTACTATGGACGGCATTGTGGTCCGGGCGAGTTGTGTTATGGGTATGAGGGGGGACATTGCTGTATGTTTTTCATTTAATCATACCACATAAGCTCTGATAAGCTACATTTCTAAAAGTTACAAAGTGTAGGCAAAAGTTTTTATTTTTACTTTCTTATCATCTCTATATACAGGGTGCCCCAATTTTTTTCCTCCTCCAATTTGGCCATAGCTTTTTTTTAAAGAGGGCGGGGGGTGTATTTCCTGAGATGACCCTCAAATAACATTGGTAAGATCAATTATACCCCAATACTCAAAAAATACCATACAAAACCTCATTTCACTATTATCAAACCATCTTAGGCATGCCTCTTGGGTAGTAATATTTTCGTTTTGTAAAAAACTTTCAAAATTTAAAATGTTTTTTTATGATCCAACTTCAGTTCTACTGGATGATCCGTGCACCAACTAAACCAAGTGGTCGTCCACTCGGATCAAAAAAAATAACGTTTTTCATGTTCCAAAACCTGTTTTCTGGACTAATTCGGGCATGCTGAAGATGGTTTGATAACAGTATTTGGTAATAAATAGGGTTTGTATGGTATTTTTTGAGTATTGGGGAATAATTGATTTTACCAAAACTCAAGAAATACCCTACAAAACGTATTTTACCATTATCGAACAATCTTCAGCATGTCCAAATTAGTCCACAAAACAAGTTTTGGAAACAAACCGATTTTTTTTTCACTCTCAGTCTGTTAGATAGCGTCATCGGGATGAGCACATGAAGAAGAATCGGGTATCCACAAACCGGTACTACGCTTAACTACCGAGGTCTATGCGGGATCCATAGTGGTTGAGGACATCCGACGATGGTGGTTTGGATAGGAAAATATAATCAAAAGCTTTCAATTATATGAAGTTCATCTTGTTAAAGTAGGTATTCATTCAAAGTATGTAACTACCTTGATACTGAGGTTTTGAGTAGTGAATTCGCTATTTCGGTATTATCAAACCATGTTCAGCGCACAATTTTGGTTAGCATACCATTGTTTGATACAATTTTTCTCACAATTCAAAAACTTCGGGCTCTGGAGGTGGATACCCGTTAGGGTAGGTAGCTACCTACCTTCGAGGTGGATAGGGGATGAAAAAGGGTTGTGGGTAAAAAGGGTGCTGCAAAAGATGCCAGTAAAAAGGCCATCATGTTCAACACATTCTGTTATACCTGTTGTGATTGTTGGGCGCACCAGGGTTTTTCGTATCAATTATGACTCAACCCAATATTAGAAATTTCTTACCACAACATGTATAACTAATAAAACAAAGAGTTTAATGTCTTATGTAACAATTCTATACTCCTAATTTTCAGCTTCAAAAGGAGGAAAACGCTAAGCAAGTGATTGAAGCTGTTTAAAAATAAGTTTTTAAATAAACTTGATAAATAATAATAATAATAATAATGATGCAGAAATAAAATAAATATATGAACAAATTTTGTATACAAATTCACACAAACATCACAAGCACTATGATATTTTTTTCAACTCCAGATTTTTTTCGGTAATAATTGACGTCGATTGCTGCTTTCTCGATTACTAAGGGAAAAGCCGGACGTCCTGAAGGTATATCACTGTGCAAAATTTCACGCTGCACATGATGGTAAAAACAAAATTTGAAAAGGCCAGTTTATGGTGGTCAGCTGCCTACCTAAACCAGTTAAGTCACGATTTTGCCTATGCAACTTCGACGGGGAGATCATGCCAATATTTTTATAGATCCATCTACCGTATTCACTCTAATTAAGGAACACCCTGCAATGAATGAGCACCCTCGAAGTGGGTTGAAAAATCAAGAGGCACCTTCAATAAAGGGTACCCTCGGACAATTGGTCTAAAATAGTGTAAAAAAGTTATATTTTCTTTGCCCCGCCTCGTCAGATTTTTTTTAAAAACGATGTAGGTGAAATGGCCGAAAAAAAAAGGTCTGGTGACCCGCTGTCAAAAATTTCTGGCTACGCCTCCGCGGTCAAGTAATTAATTACAGAATTGTTATTATGATTTGCGACTCATGCCTCACCGGTACTCGACTGTAGACATTTATTTCTTAGCTCGTGATCACATACTGATCGTTTTGATGTCCTGATAATAGTCTTTTTTCAAAAAATTTCAGTCAAATAAGAAAACAATTTATCCACAAAATAAATGATAGGCTATTGTTCTAGTTACATATACGGGGCTAACCAAAAAGTCTTATAAGGTATATGGTAATCTTAAATTTTTTCCTAAAATGGTTGTTCGAATTTTCTTTCTCGTTCATTTGGTGTATACTGTCAAAACCAAGTTTTTCCTTAGGTCTTTCTTCGGTTTGGGCATAAACCGTTTAAATTTTTTAGTTATGCTGCTCAAGCCGCAAGAGGTGTCGAGAAAACTTGTGGTTTTGACATTATACAAGGTGTTTCAAGAAATTTTATGGTTTTAAAACAGTCGTTACTTTTCGTAAAAAGCGATTTTCTCTCAGACAATATTTTTTTGGTGTTCAATGTCAGAAACACGATTTTTGCTTGGACTCACTGTGATGTTGGCATTGCCCACCCAGAAGCCATTCAGAGATCAGAACCCGAACAACAAAGAAAACAAGAAAAAATTGTGTTTTTGACATTATACGCCAAAAATAAGTTCTTCAAAATCGATTGACAAAAAGGGCAATTTCGAAAATTGCCCTTTTAAAAATGTTACGGCAGTTTTAAAACCCTGAAAATTCTTGACACACAATGTACCGTATTACCTCTAATAGCTCCCTCTGCTCTAATAACTCCCCCCCTCAACTTCGAGGACCTATATCTCACCCAGACTGAAATATTTTGCAAAGCTGTTTTATGCGTTTTCTTAACTCCCACGAGCTCTACCGATTCCGCTTTTTCGATTTTAAATTTTCACCCAAAAATCTTGAGATCGACCTTAATTTTTCCGATTTTCGGGCATCCAAAAAATAACCCCCGGGGAGCTATTAGAGGAAATACGGTACATCAAAAAAGCCGCTTCTTAAAAATTCTTTAATGCAAAAACCATTTTCCGAAATTGCGTCAAGAAAAAATACATGAATATTTTATGTTCATAAAATTAATTGGCCCACTATTTATACTAGCAAATACATAAAAAATTAATTTTTAAAAAACAAGGCCAGCTGGTTAAGTGGAGGTTGACAGATTCTAAGCTTGTTTATTTGGCGTCGTTTCAGTCTTCCTCCCTCCAGAATTTGTAGTCCTCTTCTGTTACTTCCTAAAAAAAATTCTGCGTGGTTATTCTGTCCTGCTATCACTTCTCACCATAAACAGACCTGCTCTATATGTGTTGGTGGTTCACTCAAAAAAAATATGCCTTGGTCCCCCCTGTTGACTTTTTTGGGTACCGTCCACCGTGTTGTTTGAAAATGTTATTTTTTCAAAAAATTTCATTAACTTAATTTTTTGCATATATCTTAAAATTTAATGCCGAAAAAAGATTTTTGGTGCAAAAAATCTTATTAAAACACAATATTCATTGTCTGTAAAAGAGAAATAAATAGCCTTGAAAGCATTGAAATCGACTATTAGCCTATTATTGTCAGTGAATTACATCGTCAAACAATCAGGATATAATAGAATACAGGAAAAAATCTTTAAAATGACCAAATACAAGAAAAAAATTTGGAAAAAAAGGGGGAAAAGCAGGGTGACCAACTTCCGCGCTTTTCCGAGCATTTCCCAGATTTGCCCTATTATTGCACGGTTTTTTTTTTCCAAAATGAAGGCACAACATGTAACGTTGCCCGGACATCGCCCAGAATTGCCCCAAAAAAAAACAAGAACAAATGCTTCGATTTATGAAAAAAAGTCCGAAAATTTAGAAATTGAGTTGGTCACCCTGGAACAAGGCATATTTTTCGGGGACACCCCTATATGGGGGTACATATATAGCCAACAGACCTGTCTATGATCCACAATTTCACGACCCGTGTCCGCCCGGACTCAAAAAATATGGCACGGCATAGCCCAAAGTTAATTTCAAAATTCGGGCCTTAAGATTTTAGGTCAGGAAAACTTTGATTTGAAGGACATTTTTGACGGATCCAGAAGGTTCGTTAACTTTGACAGGCGGATACCACGTCAATTCAAACGAGAATTATTTCAAGATAAATTTGAGTACCCATGTGAGTATATGAGTACCCCGCGGAGAATATGTAATCAAAAACCCTTTTAGTCTTTAATAGAATCGGTGGCCGAGAGGCAAAGCAGCGGCGTAGTGTGAAAGTTGGTCGTTGATTTGATTCCCATTGGAGGTATAATTTTAAAATTTTGTCTGAATTTTCCTGGTACGCGCCTTTCAAAATATTCCCGTCGGCGACAAGCATCCCCTATAAAAGGGGCGTGCACACGCTAATAAGAGGTGGTGCCGGGAATTACATTTTTTTGCTAATCATTGAACATATGCACGAGATTTTAACTTGGTTTCGATCAAAAACATACTTAAAATTACCTTGTGTTTTGTTAGAAAACAAGTTGAAAAATGATTAGAAAAAAATTTGAACTCTCGGGTACCACCTCTTATTAGCGTGGGCATGCCCCTTAAATATAAGATTGACTGCAAATAACCACCATTTCATTGATCAATATTAAGTCGGACCGCACAAGCCCACCTTTGGACAGATCTGATGCATACCCAACATTTCATGAGTGCTTTTCAGTTTAGTGATGAATAAACAACTAAAAAATTCTTATTTAATTTACCGGCATCTGAATAGGCTCATCTTTTTTTTCTACATAACCATCTGGAATCGGCTCCATTTCAGGAAACATTTCCAACTGCTTTTTGTAGTAGTCTAGAATTTAATATATAAGCCAAGGCAAATTAAATCTATTAAAAACAAATAGCTTATGTTTTTGAGCTCTTGTGAGTAAAAGTCAAAGTATTTAATCATTGATGCTACTCACCCAAAAAAGAGCCGCTTTTTTTTTCAACAGTAGACTTCCACCAAGGCTTGCCTGGCCCTGAAAACAGCTTTTTTAAGATATGGAAAGTTTGCAAAAATAGTGAAAATATGGGAAGTTATTGGGTTGGAGGGGGGGGGCCGGTTTTTCACTTATTTAAAAATAGTGTTTAAACGACTCCTAACTAATTTTTATATGCTTAAAACGATAAAAAAGTTATTTTCTAACATTTTCACACAAAAAATGGTATTTTTGAAAATAATTTTTTGTTTTTTTGCCTTGGGGAACCAAGGTAAATTACCTTGTATTAAGGTATTCTACCCCGTTTTGGTCACTGGAGCTCTTTATGCATTTTTAATCAAGAGTCTTGCTCAGAATTATGTCTAAGGTAAGTGCGTGCGCGCATCTCAACCCCAAGCAACCAAGCCCCCTGCGCCCCGAAGGGGGCGCAGGGGGCTTGGTTGCTTGGGGTTGAGATGCGCACACCCACATACCTTGGACACAAATCACTCGAAAGAGTGGCTCTGGATGCATGAAAAAAACATGCATACCAGAGTTCTTTATGCGGTAGGCCCCAGTCAACAAAACTTTGTTCAAATTCCATCTTTTTGTGGTATCCAGGTACCCTTTCAGGTTGGATTGCCTTGGGGGACCAAGGCAAAAAGTCGAATTTCAGTCAAAAAAATTTTTTTTCTAAAAATCCATTTTTCTGTGGAAAAATATCAGAAAATAACTTTTTTATCGTTTTAAGCATATAAAAATTACTTAGGACCGATTTAAACACTATTTTTAAATAAGTGAAAAACCAATACAGTCAACGTTGTCAATACAGTCAACTAGATCCACCTCAAAGTTTTACGATTTTTGAGGGGTTGAAAAATTAACGGGACGGCCCGCTTAATAGATGCAATACGGTAGACTTACTGTTACCCGACCTGAAAAACCCATATGGGAGAGAGTTAGTGTGATAGTGCGCAAAAATTATATATGCTTAATGGTAATAAATTTTACCAATAATACACCCTTCAAGATCCATGGGGATTGGACCAGATATGTTGTCTATCTTCTGCATGATGCGCAACTCGGCATAAGTTTCCACTTTTGCGTTAAAACCATACTGATCGACGATGCAATCAAATCCTAAGTCATTCAGTTTTGCTTGGAGCTCTTCACAAGACCATTTCTCGGCCTCGGATGAGTACTCATCAAATAGTTTTAATTTTTCAGCTGGCTCCATCATGAACGCTGAAAATAGAGAAAATTATATATTACACTAACGAAATAGCATTGCTTATAACTAACATCGTGAAATATTAGGAATGAATTTCCAATAATACTGTATAATACTGATAATACAGGGTGGCGCAATTTTTTCGGGTACATTTGTTTTGTTCATAACTTTTTAAATTCGCGGTCATTTTTTTTCGCTGACCACTCATTCAAAAGCCCTTTCTTTGCCATTTTGTTAAAAAAAAACGCGCCGATATGATTGAAAATCACCGAGATATGGCTGTTTTTGTGAAGGCGTTGGGTTTCACCATTTTTTCGATTTTTAGATGCCTTACTCCAATCAAGAGAAAGCGCGAATCTTCGTGTGGTGGATCGAGAGCCAAAGCAGCTATGCAGTGTTCAGGTGACGAGTGCGAAGGGAAATGGGTCGTCATGCCAAGTGCCAAAGCGAGACAATGTTATTCGATCCGATCTCCTATCAGCGACTTGGATGAACTGAGAAGAAGAATTCAAAACGCCTTTCGAGATTTGCCTCAGCAGATGATTGACCGATCAATTCAAGCCTATGAACAGCGTCTCAACCGGTGCATTGCTGTTGGTGGCAGAAGTGTGGAGCAAACGTTCATTGAGTCCTGGTTGGGGTTTTGTTTCGCATGTTATGATTGTTATCAATAAAAATGTCTATCTGAATTGTTATTAGAAAATGTGTATGAAACACATGGATAAACAGTCAAAACCCAACGCCTTCACAAAAACAGCCATATCTCGGTGATTTTTAATCATATCGGCGCGTTCTTTTTTTAAACAAAATGGCAAAAAAAGGGCTTTTGAATAAGTGGTCAGCGAAAAAAAATGACCGCGAATTTAAAAAGTTATGAACAAAACAAATGTACCCGAAAAAATTGCGCAACCCTGTACACACGTAATACTGAATATCAAATACCAAATGAAATATTTAACAAGAAACAATGAAAATACGATAATTGAATAGTTAATCTTTTTTTCTGTAGCTAATTTACTTTTTTTCGTGGCAAATTTACTTTTTTTTTGTGGCAAATTTACTTTTTTTTTGTGGCAAATTTACTTTTTTTTTGTAGCAAATTTATTTTTTTCTGTAGCAAATTTACTCTTTTTGTAGCAAATCCAATTTTAGTCCGTAGCACAAATACTTGGGCTAGTGTGCTTATTTATTCATCCTAAATTCTCGAAACTTGTATTCTAAGTCTATGAAAGACTTGGACTTGATGAAAGACAGGGGGTTAACAGGGATTAATTTGACAGGGGACAGCTGGGCTCTAGGTCTAATTTAGCACACACACCTGGCACACTCCCGGCTGCTTCATTACTCAACATCCTTTGATGGATCAGTTATGAAATTCTTTAAATTCAAGATTACCAGATTTACCATCAATATAATGCATGATGGTAATTCTTTGAACCTTAGCCACATTTTGCTCCACTATTTTGAGAAGAGCAACAGTTCAGTCCGTACGCTTTTGGATCTTAATGGGCTTTCTCTTGTGAAGAAAAGAGTGTTGGCCGAAATAGCCGCGTACAAGTGGGATCTTCTGCCAACTGCTTATGATATTTCAGGAATTTGCAATTTTCAGGTGCTGGGCCAAAGCGAAATTATTGGTTCGGTTTACTCGAAAATAGATTTTCAGTCTGAAAAGACTAAAAACGGTGTGCGGAATCAAGCGTATCAACATATATATATATGTTTCTGAGATTTTTAGAAATAAATAAGCACACTAGCCCAAGTATTTGTGCTACGGACTAAAATTGGATTTGCTACAAAAAGGAGTAAATTTGCTACAGAAAAAAATAAATTTGCTACAAAAAAAGTAAATTTGCCACAAAATAAAGTAAATTTGCCACAATTTGCCGCAACGCTCCTTATAAGATTAAAAAAACGCCACTATACTACAGGGTCGTCTAAATTTTCACCACTAATTCTTCCGCCAATGACTTTACGAATTCGTGCTGTTTTAAGAGGTTATTCGCAATAAGAGGCGCCAAGGCGGGGCGGGTCAGACTCATCAAAATAGAATTGGTGAAAGCCTTTAAAAAGCAAGTTAAAAAAGATAAAAAATTCAAAGATCATGCTAACCATAATCATCTTAATTACCGTGACCACTTTGATTAACATCACCACATTAAAACAACAGGGCAGGGGGGGGACGAATCCGTTTTTTTAAGAAAAAACAACAAGAAAATCAAGGCATATTTTGGACAAGGATAAAAGTATACAGGGTGTGTCAAAAAACTCTCTTGCTTAAAAAAATTAATTTAAATGATTTTTTTAAAAGAAATTTTTGAACGTAACTCATGTTTTATGCATTTATTTGCATTTTTTTCATATAATATAACATTCCTATTTTTTTTCTCAGAACCAAAAAAACAGCCGGCTTTCTCATGAAATCGGGGTCGAGAAACACGAATATGATGTTATCTCCTCGATGTGATCACTCCCCGTGGGGGGGGGGAGCGGATTCTATACTCAAGCCAACCCTAGGTTGGCTATATTGGCATCAGGTGGGTATACTATGGTAAAGTGATAAATCGTTCGTTTACGTCTGAAAGTAGGATTTTCGGAGCTAAAATATGAGCTGGTAAAACATGAGACTCGTAGAACTTTAACTCGTAAAAACGGTTTTCGAAAAACATGGAACTCGAGGACACGAGTTTTTAAAAACATTTTTATTAAGTCAACCTTGAACAATATTTAACCAGTATTAGACCGTGGAACTTGGTAGCCTAATGGTTTTCAGCTCAGTGTTCGAGAGTCTCAAGTTAAACTCAGCGTAGTAGTCTTTTGGATTTTTTTTCGCGTTACAGTCAACTATCCTGTAATACAGTCAACTCTTAATCAACAATACAGTCAACTATCCTGTAATAGAGTCAACTCTAAATCAACAATACAGTCAACTATCCTGTAATACAGTCAACTCTAAATCAACAATACAGTCAACTATCCTGTAATACAGTCAACTCTAAATCAACAATACAGTCAACTATCCTGTAATACAGTCAACTCTAAATCAACAATACAGTCAACTATCCTGTAATACAGTCAACTCTAAATCAACAATACAGTCAACTATCCTGTAATACAGTCAACTCTAAATCAACAATACAGTCAACTATCCTGTAATACAGTCAACTCTAAATCAACAATACAGTCAACTATCCTGTAATACAGTCAACTCTAAATCAACAATACAGTCAACTATCCTGTAATAGAGTCAACTCTAAATCAACAATACAGTCAACTATCCTGTAATACAGTCAACTCTTAATCAACAATACAGTCAACTATCCTGTAATAGAGTCAACTCTAAATCAACAATACAGTCAACTATCCTGTAATACAGTCAACTCTAAATCAACAATACAGTCAACTATCCTGTAATAGAGTCAACTCTAAATCAACAATACAGTCAACTATCCTGTAATACAGTCAACTCTTAATCAACAATACAGTCAATTATCCCAATATAGTCAATTCTCAGTCAAGAATACAGTCAACTATACCAATACAGTCAGCGTTGTCAATACAGTCAACTATCCTAATACAGTCAACTCTCAGTAAACAATACTGTTAAACGCTCCCAATACAGTCAACACTTACAATACAGTTAACTCTCAGTAACAATACAGTCAACGCTCTCAACACAGTCAACTCTCCGCTTATTTCACTGAAAAATATTCATTGTTTAGTCAGCGAATATTGGTGACTTATATTTAGGGTTGTCGAATCGAGCGTTCGATTTCGAACTTTTCGCTCGAAAGATCGAAAAATTTCGAATTTCGAGCGCTCGAAAAAAATTTCGAATTATGCTTTCGAATTTCGAGCGCTCGAAAAAAAAAATTTGAATTATGCTTTCGAATTTCGAGCGCTTATTTTCGAGTTATAGTTTGGAACTTGCAGCACACAAAAAAAATGTAATGGTGAATTTTCTTCCAAACTATTCATTGCGTTTTCTTAACTCCCACAAGCTCTACCGATTACGCTTTTTTAAGTTCTGGCTGATCACCCAAAAATCTCGAGATCCACCTCAAAGTTTTACGATTTTTGAGGGTTGAAAAATTAACGGGACGGCCCGTTTAATAGATGCAATACGGTACACTTACTGTTACCCGACCCTGAAAAACCCATATGGGAGAGAGTTAGTGTGATAGTGCGCAAAAATTATATATGCTTAATGGTAATAAATTTTACCAATAATACACCCTTCAAGATCCATGGGGATTGGACCAGATATGTTGTCTATCTTCTGCATGATGCGCAACTCGGCATAAGTTTCCACTTTTGCGTTGAAACCATACTGATCGACGATGCAGTCAAATCCTAAGTCATTCAGTTTTGCTTGGAGCTCTTCACAAGACCATTTCTCGGCCTCAGATGAGTACTCATTAAATAGTTTTAATTTTTCAGCTGGCTCCATCGTGAACGCTGGAAATAGAGAAAATTATATATTACACTAACGAAATAGCATTGCTTATAACTAACATCGTGAAATATTAGGAATGAATTTCCAATAATACTGTATAATACTGATAATACACACGTAATACTGAATATCAAATACCAAATAAAATATTTAACAAGAAACAATGAAAATACAATAATTGAATGGTTAATCATTTTTTTCTGTGTCAAATTCACTTTTTTTGTAGCAAAAATGTTTTTTTTGTGGAAAATTTTTTCTGTAGCTAATTTACTTTTTTTTGTGGCAAATTTATTTTTTTCTGTAGCAAATTTACTCTTTTTTGTAGCAAATCCAATTTTAGTCCGTAGCACAAATACTTGGGCTAGTGTGCTTATTTATTCATCCTAAATTCTCGAAACTTGTATTCTAAGTCTATGAAAGACTTGGACTTGATGAAAGACAGGTGGGTTAACAGGGATTAATTTGACAGGGGGACATCTGGGCTTTAGGTCTGCTCTAGCACACACACCTGGCACACTCCCGGCTGCTTCATTACTCAAAATCCTCTGATGGATCAGTTATGAAATTCTTTAAATTCAAGATTACCAGATTTACCATCAATATAATGCATGATGGTAATTCTTTGAACCTTAGCCACATTTTGCTCCACTATTTTGAGAAGAGCAACAGTTCAGTCCGTACGCTTTTGGATCTTAATGGGCTTTCTCTTGTGAAGAAAAGAGTGTTGGCCGAAATAGCCGCGTACAAGTGGGATCTTCTCTTAACTGCCTATGATCTTTCAGGAATTTGCAATTTTCGGGTGCTGGATCAAAGCGAAATTATCGGTTCGGTTTTCTCGAAAATAGATTTTCAGTCTGAAAAGACTAAAAACGGTATGCGGAGTCAAGCGTATCAACAGATACATATATGTTTCTGAGATTTTCAGAAATAAATAAGCACACTAGCCAAGTATTTGTGCTACGGACTAAAATTGGATTTGCTACAAAAAGGAGTAAATTTGCTACAGCAAAAAATAAAGATGCTACAAAAAAAGTAAATTTGCCACAAAAAAAACATTTTTGCTACAAAAAAAGTAAATTAGCTACAGAAAAAATGATTAACCTAATTGAATGCTTGAAAGGACAACAGGACAAACGTATTTAAAATAAAGGGCATGCATCCAGAGTCACTCTCAAGTGATTTGTGTCTAAGGTATGTGGCTGTGCGCATATAAACTTCAAGTTCAAGCTCCTTACGACCTCGAAGGGGGCTTGAGAGTTAGAGTTGCGCGCACAGACTTACCTTAGACAATATTTTGAGAAGTAGTTTTGATCATAAAATGCGTAAAGAGTCTCTTTTTTCGACGGCCCAGTTATAAAACATAGTGAGACAGCCTGACAATAGGCATAACCTTAAAAAATGAGCAAAAAGGCAAATGATCAAATAATCCAAAATAAACAATATGCCACTAGATGGGATTGAACTTTGCACGATTTCCGGGCCATAAAGCACAAACGCTCATCCATTTTGCCACCAAGGCCGAATTTTCTATCCTAAGTAGCTTATCGATCTCCTTTCAGTATTTATGTCGGACAAAACTTCAATTTTTCGAGCGATATAATGTTATGTTTCTCAGAAAGAGTATAGTATCCATGATTGCTCAAAACTATCGCCTCATGACAACTCTAAGGACTATAAGTATTAATGAATTTCAACTTTGATCTTTTATCTCAAAAATTTAGTAAAAAATTCTTTATTATCACAAATATCACAAATAAAAAATTCACATTAAAATACTTGTTAAGCAAACACGCAAGGCGGAACTTTTTTAGCTGACCACATTCCGTTCCAATAGTCTGATTTTTAGGAAAATGACCTAAAATTATTATGGTCATTTTTTTGAAAAGGCGGAATCATCTGAATAATTACCAGAACACATACCTCTAAGGTGGTGAGAGGTAATATTTAAAAAAAAATGGATGGACAAAGCCGTTTGTGTTAAGAAAAAACAGCAAGAAGACAAATGCATATTTTGGAAAAGGATAAAAGTATACAGGTGTGTCGAATAAACTGCCTCGCTTAAAAAAATTAATTAAAATTATTAAAAAAAATTATTGAACGTAACTCATGTTTTATGCACTTATTTGCATTTTTTCATAAAATATAATATTCAAAGCATGTTTGAAACATAACATGAAGTAATATGCAGAAATTTTCAAAAAATTCGGAAATCAGCTTGCAAGGCGTCAGTAAGTGAAGGAGTTTTTTCGAAACACTTTGCTTGGTGCCGACTTTTTTGATCTCATATGGGTTATCTTAAAAACAGTAAAACTATAATTTCTCAAAAACGACGGGCAAAATTGGAATGCTTGCGAGATTTTCGACCAGATTGACGAATCACATTTGGCAAAACATTTCAGAAATGAAGTTCAAAAAGGTGTCACACCCTAGGTAGGAACGAACTTCCGTGAGTATCATATATGGAGCGTCGACTGTATAGGGAAAACTAAAAAAGTTCCAACAGAAAAACACGAAATTAATGTTTGAATTTATATAAATTTCAATCAATTATACATACCTTACAAGATATAATAAATGCTAATTTAAAAAGAAGTTTCTGGCATTCTCTTTTTTCAGAAAGGTTTAAATTTAGTAATTAACAACAGGTTCTGATATGATTTATAGTCAGTGCCTATCCTAGCTGTAGTAAATGATTTGGGGCAACCAAAAAATGCCATTTTCAAGGTTTAGGTTATTTTTAAGGCCGCTTTCGAAAAGTGCAAGAAGGCCAATTTTCAAAAAAAATAGACTGCTTTGGTCCCCTCTGTTGTTTTGGTCATTTTTTGCCTTGTATTCTTTATGGTTTTCAGTCATTTTTAGACTTAAACAGCTTTGTTATACTTAAAAGATTAATTTCAAACATAATGTACTCATGCACTTATTCACGAGCTTCACAATTTTCAAAGCCGAGAAACAATATTTTTTAATATTTGCAATTTCAACAAGGTATACGATTGGTTGGCAAAAAAATACATATGTAAATTTTTTGAAATTTTGATTGTGTACACCTAAAAACCCCTTAAGCCCGTCCCCGGCTGAAGAATAACTGAAGATTTTTTCTGTATGCATAACGTAATGGAAATTTTTTGGCTCTATTTGTGTTCGCGACACCCTCTCTCCCACCCTAAAACTTGCCTTGGTCTCCCCTCTTCTCTTTTTGATAATAATTTCTCTTCAGAAAGTTTCAAAAATCATTTTCATAGACTTTTGAATCATTTTTATTGAAAATATTAGCAGGGGCTGCCAACACATGTAGAGCCTATTTTTTTCCTAATCTATATTGTTTTTCAGAATTTCGGTAGAGTTTGACGTTAAAGTTGTTGTTAGCTAACAACAAAAACATCTATTTTCTCTGGTCCGAAAAATGTGGCTGCACTTTGGGACTGATGCTCTGTTCATTGAAGATTCTAATCAATGACATTGCTTGATGTTCATCCATAGCTGTAGCACCTTCGTCGTTAGCCGCCAATATTACTGCCACACAAGCGAACTTCGAGAACTTGCCTCGCGAATTTCTGTTCGTGTTGAGAATTTGAAAGTAATCGTATACCTAAATTGAAATTTGATTTACCGAAATCTTTCTAATAGTACGGCATAGCATTTCTTTTTGAATTGCAACTTTCCCTGACCCTTGCTGTTCTATTAGAATATGATACAGTCAAAATACCTATATAGTGGTTTCATTTTAAGAATTAGAGGGCTACTTTTTAGATCTTTCCTCTTAACACAATCACTGCCCTGACTGTGAGTTTTGTCTAATACGGTAATCACCCAAGCTGTCTTCTCGGTGTCATTTAAAGATCTATTTAAAAAGTGTTTTCCATAATCGGTTCAGTATGTAAAATTTCAACATTTCGGCGGACAGCGAAAACAAATGATGAAGATAGGCAGCCACAATGTATTTTCTCTTTGGTTTTAGCCATTTTTTCAGCAAAAGTGAATTTTAACTCGAACTCCCGCAAATTTCGATAGCAAAATATTTGCTGGCGCTCATTATTCACAATAAATAAAATAAGACACACAATTTGTTCTATTAAAAAAAAACCACAGAAAGGGACATGCACTTCTTTTAGCTATCTCTAGCTGCTTGTCTTTTTTTTTCGCCACCCGCCGACAATATTCAAATTTCAAACACCAACAACAACTTCAGCATGTCCAACACTTTTCATATAGCTCTTGGAATCACATCTAAAACACAACTCGTGTGGTTCTCTTGTTTAAGCAAGCTACAGGTCAAGCAAGCCGCCAAGAATTACCAAAATTTTGCTAGTGGTGAGCCATCTTCATAATATTTTGCCTACTTTTACGATTATTGAATAAGCTGTTGCTTTAGTTACGTCATAATAACAAGGTGCATGCCCGTGCCCGACACGGAAAAAGAGCAGTTTTCTTTTTCAATCTAGTTTTACATGCGTTTTTGTCCAGAATATACAAGTTTTCTGCCTGCATAAAAAAAAAGGTGGCAGAAAAAAGTTAAAGGTGCCAGAAAAAAGCCAAAAGGTGGCAGAAAAAAGCAAAAGGTGGCAGAAAAAAGCAAAAGGTGGCACAGAAAAGCAAAAGGTAGCACAAAAAAGCCAAAAAATGGCAGAAAAAAGCTTTTTGACCAAAACTCGAAAAAGGTGGCAAAAAAAGCCAAAATGTGGCAGAAAAAAGCAGAAGGTGGCAGAAAGGCGCAAAAGGTGGTACAAAAAGCAAAAAATAGCACAAAAAAGCCAAAAAAATGGCAGAAAAAAGCTTTTTTGACCAAAACTCGAAAAAGGTGGCAAAAAGAGCCGAAAGGTGGCAAAAAAAAGATTTATCTGATCTGGATTAGTATGACGATGATGGCTCACCACTTCAAAGCACGTGGGGGCTAGCTGAATTTTGTTAATCAATCACTTTTCGGAGATTATTTCACACACTTGATTCCTCCTTGAAGCAAGAACCACGAGCATTGTCGTTTTAAACGCAGCTTGCTCATTATGCTTGAACAAAACTCAGAGTCGGGGTGGTAAACTTTATGTAGAAAAACTCACGTAGAAAAACTTACTTATGATTATTCTTCTTATGTATACAAAACTGAGTTATGGTATGAAAACTTACTTACAAACATACTTACTCAGACTGAGACTTAGAGTGAGATTAAAGGCTGTTCACGGACTGAGACTTGCAAGGAAACCACGGAAACTGTAAGAAGGGATTAGCAAAATATTTTTATCCCATCTCGTAAAGCAACCCCTTATCGTAGTCTACTTATCGTAGCCGAAAATTGTTTTCCATGAATCGATAAAATTGAGAGTTTTCAGCAAGAGAAACATGCAAAAATGCCTTAGCTATCCAGAGGCCACCCATAGACCAAGGCGAAAGCCACAGAAGTGACCAGTCGAAGATCGTATTTTTTGTATTTTATACCCAAACGATCGTCATTGCAAATTGAGTCGATCTGTAAAAATAGTATTTCAAAAACGAGTTCTGAAAAAACTTATTAGCAAACCAGAAAGTACTTTATTTATTAAAATACCCTGTGAAATCAATTTAAAAGAAAAGCAAAGAGAGGAGCAAGGCATTTTTGTAAATTTTCGCTGTGAACTTTCAATGATATTGATTTACGGAAAAATATTTTTGGCAACATTAAGTAAATTATGTAAACCGCATTCACTGTATTAAGTTTCCACGGCAAATTTTTTCAGCTCATACAAATCGGAATATTTTAAAATCGATTCTGAGATTTTCGGATGCTCGACCAAAATCTGAAATGTTAATTAAGGTGAATTCGTGCTAACCAAGAAAACACAAACAATTCAGTGCGAGTCTCACTCTGTGAACACCTTTGACTAAGACTTAAGCTAAGTTCACAATAAGTGAAAGACTAAGTGTGATATTTGGGGTATTTTTAACGCGGAAAGAGCTGTACTTTTTTTTTGACTTAAACTTTTTTCTGTTATTACCGTTTTGTAGCTAAGATTCAGGGCTTCAAAATAAGTCATTAACAAGATATATGTGATAAAAAATGTTACCTAAAATGCTTAGGTCCACACTCAGGTCAACAGCCGATAGAGTGTCAACTTGAGTGTGGACATTTAGACATTCACGAGTTTCAACAAATAAGGTTTTTGGTTAGGGTTTTCCATTCAAACTGGAGTTTTGAAGATGCTCGAGCAGATTGATTCCGAGCATATGCTCGAGCATTATGAGCATCCCGAGCATAATGTGCTAGCATATTGCTTATATCAGATGACCGTGAACTGTAGCTGTACAGTTGACTGTAAAGTCAACTGTATACTCAGACTGAAATAAATGAAAAATAAAAATCCACTGTTTTTAGGATGGTACTTTCTTCTTACCGCAAAACACTTGAAAATTACCGCAAATCATTTTTTTATTACCGCAATTCGAAACTTTTTGCGAAAATTCGATTGAGCGGATCAGATTTCGGGTCAGATCGGCTCAATCGCCCGCAACTCCACCCTGAACCACTCGAAACCACCATAAACCTGGAATTCTGAGCGATTAAGCCCATCGGACCCGAAATCTGATCCGCTCAATCGATTTTTCTCGAAAAGTTTACCCCCCCCCCTTTAGTAAACCCCGAAAAAACCAACTTTAAGGGGCTTCTGGCCATTCCGGGGTGGGATTCTGAGGGATCCAAGTTATTCCGCGGTAAGAAAAAAGTATTTTGCGGTAAGAAAAAAGTATTTTGCGGTAAGAAAGAAGTATTTTGCGGGAAAATCAAATTGCGGTAATAAAAAAGTATTTTGCGGGAAAATCAAATTGCGGTAATAAAAAAATGATTTGCGGTAATTTTCAAGTGTTTTGCGGTAAGAAAAAAATCCCTGTTTTAATCACTGAAAGCAGTTTTTTAAGTGCTGGGACAATTTCAAGTTGAAAATGAAAAAAAATCAAAATTTGGACTGTCTAAAATTTTGCTAAATACGAGAAAATCTGTAAAATATTGAGTTGACTAATAAGTCATTGCGTTTTTTTTTCAATTTGAAGTTTTGTCATTAACAAGATATATGTGTCTAAAGAAAAAAACTTGTGGCTGAGTGTCGTATGTCATTTTGTAGCAAAACGCTTTTCTTTCAACACGGTTTTTTTGATATTATGCAATTAATATTAAATTCTAGGTTTTTTTAAGATGGAGCTTTAAGTCAAGGAAAACTAACATCTCTAACATTAAGCTCGGAGTACATTGCTAATGTTTTAGCATCTTATTGTAGCGCTTCACAAGCATAGTGACCGCGCCGTCCTTCGCCGTCCTAATTTTTTTCAATCGCCGTCCTGCGTTTTAACCATATTTTTCATTATGGACAGCTTTTTTTATTTTACAACATATAATCAGTTTTTATTTTTATACTTAATTTTCGGGCGACCGTCCAAGTTTTCTTTCATTTTTATTTCAAAAAAATGGGGCCGTCCTGATTTTACACAAAAAATTTCAAAAAAGCCGGTCAAATTAGGACGGCCCCATTTTTTTGAAATAAAAATGAAAGAAAACTTGGACGGTCGCCCGAAAATTAAGTATAAAAATAAAAACTGATTATATGTTGTAAAATAAAAAAAGCTGTCCATAATGAAAAATATGGCTAAAATGCAGGACGGCGATTGAAAAAATTAGGACGGCGAAGGACGGCGCGGTCACTATGTTCACAAGAGCTACAAAAGTCATATTCCAGAATTTTTTTAAAAATCTGAGTGTTGAGATATGGCCTTGTGAAGATAATCAACTTCAGTACTTATCCCGTTTAACCCCCCACAAGGGTAGGCTAACGTATCTTAGGACGTACTCAAAAATGATTTTCAAAATTAAAAAAAAATAAGAAAAACATGTTTGAGTCTGTCCTAACATACGCTGGCCTACCCTTGCCTAAGCCTAAAATACACTCCAGGAAGACCAAGTTAAATAGTGGTAATAAGCCAAAGCACTAATATTCACCTATACATGTCATATTTTCTGCATGCGTAGGCCCTAAAAAGTCGAACTCATTAAAACTTATTAATTTTTTTCCATATTTGAACAAAATTTAGTCAAAAATGACCCCTGAAAAGACCATTTTGCTTTCATGAGTTTGAATTCAAAACTTTATAAAAAAAATATTTTTAAATCGGTAACTGTTTAGAAATGTTTCTTGCATCGTATTTAGCAGAAAAAATAGCGTAGAGCGTGTTTTTGAGTTATTTTTCAAAAATTTGGGAGTGTGGGGGTAACCGGGATAAGTACCTTAACTTCTTTAAAAAATGACTAAAATCCAAGTTTGTCAGATTTTAGTAATTTTTAAAAGAAATCTATTTTTTTCAGAAGCCCATACCCCAATACTTGAACTTTTAAAACGTTATCTCGAAAATAGATTTTGTAGCTTTTAATTTGCGCTACAACACAGCGCTTAAAGATTACGGTTGAGCTCTGAGCTTAATAAAGCGGTGACCAGTTAAAACGATGTCGGAGATGATGGTTTTAATAACTTGAAGCTCCACCTCAAGCTTATTGCATAATATCAAACAAATAAAAAACAGTGTTGAAAAAAAAATTTTCGCTACAAAATGACATATGACACTCAGACACAAGTTATTTGCTTAGTAGGATCACGAGTAACTCTTGATCTACTGTCTCTACTAACCGACCTGAATACCACCCCAGGGGCTGGATTTTTTCATTTGGGCCTGCAATGCACAAACATGCTGTATATTATAAAAAAATTGAGAGCGATTTTTTCTAATTTTGGACCTGGACCCGTACCGAGAGTTCGATAGCGATTTTCAGTATTCCAGGTTAATACACTAATATCCTTTTCACAATAGGCTGTAAGCGATGGCACGCATTGATTCCCTGATTTTCTCATTCAGTTTTGAGATAATAGGTTCGGAAGTCAATTACTTGTAAATTCGACATTTATGCAAACTTTTGATTATTTAGGGCACTTTTCGTGATGTTTTTCTAAATTGTGATATAGCATTTGAAAGCACAGATGATGGGCTTTCTAACGAGGTATTACATTCTGCAGTCATGATTGCAAGATTTGGAACAACAGTGGTAATTATTAAAAAAAGCATTTCCTGAACTCGAGTTTTTTCATAAAAGTCTATTTTTCTCAATATTTTTGTCTGACATACCAAACCAAGTTTTTTGCTATCGGAACGTATTATATATCAGCTTTCTAACCGTATATAAAGTTTCTGTGAGTGGGGAGGGGTAGGATGCCGAAAATGGCCAGTCATCCTAACTCTTTTCAGCTTTTTACGTAAAACGTTTTTTCGACATGTCAAACCTGAAATTCTGACACCAGATTCATGATCAGCGTGCCCAATTTGCATAGAAAACGGCTTTTAGATCTAAACTTGGACTGTCGTATTTCAAATTCCTCTCGAGACAAAAAACATTTGAATTTAAGAGTATTGACTTAAAGGTATTTGAAACATGACAGTCGAAGTTTAGGTCTAAAAGCAGTTTCACATCCAAATTGGGCACGCTGATAACGAATCTGGAGTCAGAATTCCAGGTTTGATATGTAGAAAAAAGTTTTACGTCAAAAGCTGAAAAAAGTTTGGATGACTGGAAAAGTTCAAAGGCCATTTTTGGCATCCTACACCACCCCACTCACAAAAATTTATGGTTTAAAGCTGATAAAGCATAAAATTTAGTTTGCTTTGTTAGACAAATAGACTTTTATGAGAAAAGGTCGAGTTCTGAAAATGCTTTTTCAACATAATTACCACTGTTGTTCGAAATTTCGCAATCATGACTGGGGCATGTACCTCGTTAAAAAGTTCATCATCTGGGCTTTCAAATGCTATATCACAGTTCAGACAAACATGGTTGCAGTCTACAAAGAGACTCTATATGCATTTTATGGTCAAGAGTACTTCTCGGAATCATGTCTAAGGTAAGTGTGTGCGCGCATCTCTAGCCAACCAAACCCCCTACGACCCCAAAGGGGGCGCAGGAGGCTTGGGGGCTTGGAGTTGAGATGCGCACACCCACATACCTTAGACACAAATCACTCGAAAGTGACTCTGGATGCATGAAAAAGCATGCATACCAGAGTTTATTTATGCGGTAGGCCCCAGTATTCAAAGCTATGTTCAACATTCAACATCTTCCTGTTAGTGGGCCCTCTATGATTAGTGGCCCCCTTTTATTCTCTTTCCATTCTTATACAGCCCTTATTACCTTTAAAATTTAAAAGGTATTTAATTAAAACATTAAAACAAAATTTAAAACATTTAAAAGTTTTCAAATTTTGACTAAAAAACCATGATATCCGTCCCCCCCTGTGGCTCGAAATTTTTTTCTCAGAACCAAAAAAACAGCCGGCTTTCTCATGAAATCGGGGTCGAGAAACACGAATATGATGTTATCTCCTCCACCCGATCACTTCCCGTGGGGGGGGGGGGATTGTAAACTCAAGCCACAAACATCATGGAAAGTGCCCTAAATAATCAAAAGTTGGCATAAATGTCAAATTTCCGAGTGCTTGACTTCGAAAGCGTTATCTCAAAAACGAATGACAAAATCGGAAAAACTGGCATAGTTCGAAAATAGTCAATAGTCCGAAAATCACTATCGGCATTATTAGGTTCACTTTTACAAAATATCGCTCTTAAAAAGTACCTGATCAAGTTTGCGGCCTAAACTTGATAGAAGGAGCTATTTTGTCCAAATGATCACATCGAGAAAGAAACAATCGAGCACCTTTATTCATTGCATCTCTTGAAAAGTAGATCTTCTCAAGTCTTTTGCCAAAGTAAAAGCCAATTTCGATCATTATTGCCAGATTGTGCTTCAGATTGGGTATAAAGATGTCCATCTTCTTTCTATAAATTTTCAAAATGGACAAATAGTTTTTTGGCGTTCTTTGTCTGTGGCACAAAAGTGCCTTGTTTATTACTTTAGTCAAAGCGGTATTAGGAAAGTATTATGTTGTCTCAAAACTCTTGCGACCAATATTTTTGAAACTCTTGCATTGAGTTTCGGCTGGAGTAGTGCAGATCGCATAACTCAAAATTGCGTTTTTTCAACTTCTACGGGTGTTTTAGACCACAAAAACCATAGAAAATATGTTTTCAGAAGGTGCTTGATTATTTTTGACCGAAAAATTTTTTGGCCGAAATAGACTTTTTGCCTTGGGGGCCAAGGTAAAGGATATAAAGGGTAGCTGGATTCCTTATTTTCACTAACGTAAGGCTATTCTACCTCGTTTTAGTCACTGGAGTTGGGCAAAAAGAGCCTCTGTATGCATTTTATGGTCAAGAGTACTTTTCGGAATTATGTCTATGGTTAGTGAGTGCGCGCACGTCTAACTCTCAACTTGCGCCCTCAAAATGCTTATTTACACCGTCAAATTGATCAGTTATGCCCTCAAATTTGTTATTGATATTTTTCATTGAATTTTTATTGCAACCTTGATATTTTTCCACATCAGCGTAAGCCTAAATGTTAGTTTTTCAACGATCTATCTAATATTGCTGTATGATGTGAAAAATGTGGATCTTACCGGCTTGAAAAACGTCAACTTTCGAATTTTTATTGAAACCTGATCTAATAAATTGAAAACTGTTCAGAGAAGTTTATGACTCATCGGGAAGCCAAGATTCAGGGCTACACGGTTGTATAAAAAATACTTTAAAAGTTGCAACAAAAATGGGATGAAAAATGGCAATATAAAATTTGAAGACGTAACTGATTAATTTGAGAGCGTAAACGAGCACTCTGAGTGCGCATATCACCATAAGACAGATTATTTTACACCCTGTATACCAAAAAAATAGGAAAGAAAATCGCATTTTCTGGAAAGTTGATTCCGGTAAATTCGATTAATAATTACGAACAAGGTTGAAAATCTTTTTTAAATGAGTGTTAAAAAACCTACAATAGACCCGGAGATGCTTCTGCAGTAGCCCGTGGGAAGACCTCTCTGACGATGGCAGTTAACTCAAAGGTTAATTGTTCCTCCGGTATGAAAATGAGGCCAACCTCAGCCATTCTTTCTCGGTAGCCAATATACCATTTTGAGATTGCAGAGTTCAGAGCTCGTGTTGGGCCTTTGGTGGCCTCTTCCATAAATTCTCTTGACATGCAGACTTCCACTCTTTGGGGGGCCGTAGCACTGCTCAAAGCATATTTGAACAATTCAATGATAGCTGTGCGTACACCAGAACAAAAGGCAAGATATTCGCTATCTGAAAGTTTTATTGTTTACTATTAGGTGAAACCATGAATTTTAGACCTTTTTAATGAAAAAATTTCAAGTTTTTGGTACAATATCTACGCGTATGCGCGAATGATATACGATAGTTTGTGAATAGTATGCGCGAATAGTGTATCGTACACAAAATGAAAAAATTTCATTTTTTCATTTTTATGCCTCGGTCCCCCTTTAGTTGCAAAATTCCGAAAAATACCGGTAATAATACTGGTACTAATACCGGCAAAAAATAGCGGTATTTCACCCAACCCTAGAAACTACGACTACCATATATAGAGCGTCAGGGATTATTTTCAATTTTAATTTTGTAAGAAAAGTTCTTCATATTCATATTTCTATCCTCACTTGTAATTTTGACCATTTTAGTGCAAAATCTTTTGCACATGTGTGTGAAAAATTGTTATAATTTACAGATCTGTACATAATTTAACATATAAGTTTACACATAAGGGAGTACATATTTTTACAAAAATGTAGTTCCAAAACTTAAATTTTGTCACTTTGGGGAGTTAATTGAATATAATGTGAATTCAGTCAAATAGCTTTTTATTAACTGACCCGTTGGAGAGCAGAGGTTTTTTCTCGGAGATATATCCTGCTGCATATCTCTCGTACAGAAAGTGGGCACAGGTGTGAATAATAGCCTAAAAAAGCTGCTTTGATTATTTTTATCAACGCTCGTTCCGTATATTCGTTCCAAGGTGTTCGAAAAATATTTGCTTTTTTATTTTTAACACACCAAAACAAATCTCTAGACCTGTATATTTTGACCCAAAACTTCACGCTGAACACAATAGTGCGAGTCCTTCCCACTTCAATTATTGACGGAGTGGTCCGGAAGTTAACAAGTTGTGGATTGTCGAAATCCAGCAGGATACCCATAGGTTTTCAAGTGGTGCGTTGGGGTATCCATCGTGCACTCCCGTTCATGATACACAAAAATGACCGCAAGGAGCTCAGCTTCCATTGATACTAAACATGGCCTGTTTTTATTCATAAAGTCAATCTAAATCACCTTGTATATGTTAGAGTAGGAATTCTGTAGGAAGTCTAATTATGACTTTCTACAAGATGTAATTTTATTTTAAGACAATACATAGCTAAATGGGCTTAACTACCTCAAACTACCCCCGCCCCAAATCGTGTTCTATCAACTCCTAAGCATGTTTTACACGCTGAAAACAATAGAAAACGTGTTTTCAGGGCGCGGAAGGACATTTGTGGGACTTTCCGAAAAAGTCGAAAAATCGACATTTTACCTTGGTCCGCCCTATGGTTGAGAACTAAAGTTTTTTTATCCGCAATCAAAAAAGCTTAGGCAGGAGAGCCGACAGGCGTAGACTGGAGCACTCACATGTATATAAAGGGTCAGCCCTTGGTTCGGACAATGTACCCCCGAAGGTGCTCCTATTGAATTAGGGTGCCTGCCGGAGGCAGGCAGGTAAAAGAATACCTTTGTAATGAATAAACGCTTTCAAATGACAAAAACGAATAACAAAAAACCATAGGGGGGACCAAGGTAAAATGTCGATTTTTGACTTTTTCGGAAAGTGCCACAAATGTCCTTCCATGCCCTAAAAACACATTTTCTATTGTTTTCAGCGTGTAAAACATGCTTAGGAGTTGATAAAACACGATTTGGGGTGGGGGTAATTTGGGGTAGTTTGGCCGCCAAATGCTTTAAGAAAAAGAATAAACGAAGCCTCACGGTTATTTTGACACTATATTATGAAATATGCAAAAATGATTTATAAGTTGGGTAAAAAACTTCATCTATTTTTTTTCGCGAATTAAATCATGTATTTTTAACCGGATTCGTGTTCAGCAAGGTCGCTTTTGCTTATAAAACTAGTTTTAAAAATTCATAAGTCATTTGAATTCCGCTCAAAACAATAAACATTCAAATTTTAAAATCAAATATTTATTGTGTTGAGCGAAATTGGAAAATTGACAGTGAATCAAGGATTTTAAAAGCAATTTTATCATTAAAGTTACCAGCAAAAAAGATTAAAAGCGCGAAAAAAAGTTAGAAGAAGTTTGTGATCCAATTTATATATTTTTTTCGCATATTTTGCCACGATTTTATAATAAAAAATTGCTGTATTTAATGCCAACAAAACCGAGAGGCTCATTTTTGTGTATCATGAACGGGGGTGAACGGTTGACTGTAATTTGATTTGAAAATTGCAGATAAATTTGGAGATTTTTTATCGGTTTTTTTTGGTTTTTTCAAATAAATAGCGTCTTATTTTTTCGAGCACACAAAAATCTCAAACAATTACTTAAAAATAAAAAAATCTCGGCAAAAACAAATCCCGTAGCAAATTTCGAACACGCCGTATAAACAAAATCTAAAACTTATGTAAAATCTTATAAAATCTTATGTTTCTTCGGCGGAGAGGAAGTAAATAGCTTGCTAACAAAAGGCTTACTTCCTTGTATCTTTTTCAACAATACCAATATTGATTGATAAAAAATATATAAATGATCGAGGAAGTGATAAACGATGGTTCTTTCCACTCTTTCAAACTTTTTTAGTTAAAGCAGCTATTTTGCGTCTAGAAAAAAGATCGGCATTGGGTCAGCTGCAAAATGGTGTGAAAAAGATAAGAATTGAATTGAAAGATAGAATTCATTGAAATAAAAGTGTAGTTGTGTTGCAGCAGAACTCAAATCTACTAGTTTCAGATAAATTTGCTAAAATCTAACTGGCACCGGTAAAACCGTTAACTTTTTTTATAATTTTAGTTCACCCTAAATTGACCAATAAAGTCGACCCCCGATTTAACGGCCCCTAAAAAGTTCGTTCCCGCCTAGGATCCGCCACTTTTATTACCTTTTAAAAATCCTCTGCTAAAAGTGATTCGTCAGAGATCCAAAGTCTCGTCTCCCATTTTTCGAAAATGTATCTTGTTGAAAATGTTTTTTCGTAATAGATACCTTTTCACCATTTTCAAGCAAAAACATGCCAAATAAATGCTAAAAAATGGCTTCAGTCGCCAAGGTTTAGGCAAAGATAGACCAGCGTATGTTTAAACTACAACATGACTTCCGTACTTTTTTAAATTTGAGGCATATTCTCTTCGTCCTATCGTCGAACACAAATGGATCCGATATTTTCATGGCTTTTTACTTCGTTCTCGTGCTCATAGCCCATTTCATAAATGCTCTCAATTAATCCTCGTCTGCGAGAATGAGGATAAAATATAAATAATACATGGTTATAGGAAAATGTTTCATTACCAAACTTTTACACAAGAAATTTGATCTATAAATGTATTTTTTGTAAAGAATGATATCGAAAAATTAAACACGAAAAAGTCAAATAATTTGCTTGCTTTGGATATTCAGAATTCGCACCAGACATTCTTTTTTCGAAAAGTATCTTTTTCTTTCTCGGTCATGTCGTCTTGCAGTTCCAGAAGCTCGCGGATCTGTACAAATTGATATTTAGCTTTTGAACTATGAGTCTGAACGCCCACCTGCTCTGGATTCTTGTCCTTGAAGAGAGCGGCCATTGTCTGGCAACCAAATAAGTAGAGAGTCCTGATGTCCAAGTAGTTGGCAGCCATCAACAACCCCAGAATTTGCTCCACTGGCACACTGAAGAAGGTCTTCTCATCATCGGTCAATTGAAACCAAATGCGTTCCCGGCTGGCTGGATCTTCTTGGATCACTGGTTCTGGAACACCTGCAATTAGTGCAATAAAATAAAAAAAGAACAATAAGAGCATTTTGATCAAAATAAAGACGTTTTAGGGCATTTTGACAAAAAAGATGCCATTTTGTATAAGACGGTTTAAACTTTGGTGCGTGCCTAGGGCATGATTTCACGTTGAACATGATAGCTGAAAAATCGGAAACAGGAGGGATAGGAACGGGTGAAAAGTATCAAGAACTTCTTCAAATCTCTTCACTGCGCAGTAGTGAAGAGAAATCTTCAGCTTAGAGAAATCTTCAGCTTAGACACAGGATTCATGCTCAGCGTAATCGATTTACTTGTGAAAATATTTTTGGAATATTTATGTCACTGTCGATTTTCAAATTCATTTCAAGACAGTAAACATTTGACTTTCAAAAGTACTCAAAATTCTGTTTTTGAATGTTTATTGTCTTGAACGGGATTTGAAATTTCACAGTGACTTCAATATTTCAAAGGGCTACTGCCGTCTCCAACAACGGTTGTCACTCGCCAATTCGAAAAAATTTCCTAATCATTGAACATCTGTGCGGAATTTTTAACTTGGTTTGTAACATAACTACCGTATAGATAAATGCTCTAATAGAGCCCCGGCGGGGCTTTATTTCTCAACCCTGAAAAATCTTGAAATTGTCAATCAAAAATAGTGCTAACTCTGAAATCCTAGTCAAAAGTCGAGGGGGGGGCTCTATTAGAGATAGGGGCTCTATTAGAACATTTACGGTATCTTCCAATAAGGCCCCACCTTCTATTGAGACCCCACCTTCTAATAAGGCCTCACTTTTTGCGAGAGGTTGAAAAATAAGGCCCCACCTCAAATAAGGCCTAATAAGGCCAAAAAGACATCTTCTAATAAGGCTCCACCTTCAAAGAGGGGTTGAAAAATAAAGCCGCGTGGGTCCTTATTAGAAGATATACGGTATACCTAAAATAAAATTCTAGGCCTTCTTTTGTTAGAAAACCAGCTTAAAAATCCGTACAGAAGTTTAACGATTAGGCGAAAAAATTTGAATTGGCGGGGGACAATTCAAAACAGTTGGCAATGGCCCTTTAAAAAATATTTCACAGGTAAATTGACTACGCTGAGCCCGAATCCGGTGTCAGAAATAAAGATTCGCAAAACAGAGAAGAGATTTAAAAAAACTCTTGATACAACTTCATAACCTGTTTTATTCGTTCGGATCCCTTCTGTTTGCGAATTTTTTTTTCAGCCATCATGTAATTCGAAGGCAAAGGCTTTTAAAATAAAATTATAAGTATCAACAATTTTTCAGTATTTCAGTCTTCGGATTTGTTATAAAGTCACGTTTACAATGAGTGTCGACCTGAGTGTGAGATTTGGAGTATTTTTAACGCGGAAGAAGCTGTACTTTTTTTCTTCACTGAAGCTTTTTTTCTGTTGGTACTATTATGTAGCTAAGATTCAATGCTACAAAATAAGCCATTGACAACCAACATCTGATGAAAAATCATGGTAAATATGCTCAGGTCCACACTCAGGTCGACATTCTGTGAAAGTGTACACCCGAGTGTCGACCTGAGGATGGACCTAAGCCTTCTCACCCCCATTTTTCGATCAGATATTGCTTGTCAATATTTAATTTTGAAGCCCTGAATCTGAGCTACAAAATGGTACGAATAGAAAAAAAGTTTCAGTTAAGAAAAAAATTACAGCTGTTCCCGCGTTAAAAACACGCCAAGCCTTACACTCAGTCTTACACTCATTGTGAACATTTTTTAAATCAATTCAAAGTCAAAAATATATAAAAACGCTACAAACTTATTTCACTAATCCATTTAATGTAAAATACCTACCAATATGGCTTTCGCACCACTGCAGCACTTTTTCGAACACCTTGCTAGTCACAGCCGGAATAGGAAACTCGAAATGGTCACCCTCAGCCAAATTCAAGTCTTCGTACATCTGGGAGAAAGTCTTGAACTGACTCATTATAGCCAGCTCCACCTGGTACAGCTCTCCACCCTGCGTTTTCACTGTCACTTGTCCAGCTGCAGGCACATCCACAGTAGTAGAGAAAGTGGCAACTTCACAACCAGAAGACATTGTTTGACTAGGACGCTGAAAATATATAATAGTTGCATAATGTAGGGTCACATTTCATTTCGCGATATTTTATTTTGCGATATTTCATGCGATTCATTTATAAATTCTCAACTAAAATTCCACGAAAAACACAGCTAATAAATACAAATTGTTGATTTTAATACAATTAAGCCACTAATAAAATATCGAAAGCAGGTTAGTAAACACATAATAATGATAAACTATACTTGTTTGGCTTTTTTATTATTATCTGCGATAAAGAAAGCGACGATAAAGATAATTTTTTAGATTTTTAATAAGCTTGTATTTATTAACCGTATTTCCTCTAACTTGTCAGCATGTCGGCTTTTTTTAACTTGGAAAAATAAGAGGTGGAGTTGACTGTATACCTAGAGTTGACTGTATACCTAGAGTTGACTGTATACCTAGAGTTGACTGTATACCTAGAGTTGACTATATACCTAGAGTTGACTATATACCTAGAGTTGACTATATACCTAGAGTTGACTATATACCTAGAGTTGACTATATACCTAGAGTTGACTATATACCTAGAGTTGACTGTATACCTAGAGTTGACTGTATACCTAGAGTTGACTGTATACCTAGAGTTGACTGTATACCTAGAGTTGACTGTATACCTAGAGTTGACTATATACCTAGAGTTGACTATATACCTAGAGTTGACTATATACCTAGGGTTGACTATATACCTAGAGTTGACTGTATACCTAGAGTTGACTATATACCTAGAGTTGACTATATACCTGGAGTTGACTATATACCTAGAGTTGACTGTATACCTAGAGTTGACTATATACCTAGAGTTGACTGTATACCCAGAGTTGACTGTATACCTAGAGAATGTCAAACAAATCATGGATTCATGAAAAGATCGATTGAATGAAGAATAAAAAAAAAGCCTAAGAGATAGGTTGAATTTTCTTTCAATATTACTGGTTACAAATATTTATAGGGCATCGAGAGAGAAAATTTCTGACTATGGAGCAGTCGTTTCATACGACAGCACCCCAAGTGCACCCCTCTCACGAAAGAGTATGAGCTCTCTAAGCATAAAGATGGTTAGAGGACTCAATTTATAGGCAGGGACGGTCGAAAGGTTACGTTATATCTAGTTTTACGTTATATCGATTTACGTTATATAGAGCGTCATTTTGGTCTTATTTCAATCAGACCAACCAAATCGTTTCCACAGTTACGTTATATCGTGTTTTACGTTATATCGAGTTAAGTTGTAACGAGTGTCGACTGTATCGAAAAATGCAAATTTGAATGTTTTAGATGCAAAAGAAGTTTCATGTAATTTTTGAACTTGTATTTCAAGTGTACTCTTGACTTTCAATCGATCTGTATATTATAGGGTTGTACAACGGGAATATTCACGGGAATATTCTTAATGTTCCCGGGAATATTCCCGGGTTTTCTATATGTCCGGTAATTTCTACAACTCTAGTATATTATATATGATGTCTAAAATCACAGAGTTATGTGCCGATTTCGATGACGGAAAATTATTATAAATAGGAAATAAATAAGAAATACCAAATAGGAAGACGGGTTAGAGGTAAGAAGAAACAGGTTTAAAATTTGTCTTGCTTTTAGAACTGGCGTAATTTAAAAACTATTCAACATAGGCCTTACCTGCTTTCTGAGCCCGTTTCAGTCCACGGGAAGTTTGAAAATCGTAGCTCAACCTTTTCCCTAGCTACCAAAAATTTAGCACATTCTCCGGGTTTTTTTTCTTTGTTCTTTCTTTTATTGCAAAAAGTCGTCTTTTCAAAAAATATTTAAAAAAGCTTTGAAAAAGTGTCTTTGAACAAATGGGTTGAAAAGAAAAACAAACAGCTATTGTGCTTTTCAAAAATCTTAATCTGGTCACCAGTATCTTATATCATTAGCTGATAATAAAAAACGTTTTAAAAACTTTATTTACAACTATTGTCGACTATTTTTGATTTCAATTTTTCTGTGTTAGAATTTATTAACTATGTTTGCTGCAAGCCCAAAAATGTCATCTTCTATCTCAATGCAAGAAATAAGAGCAGTTCAACAAAAACAACAATCTACACCCATCATTGGTGTCGCTTCTCATTTGCCCACTAATGATGATGAAGACAAGAGTCTGGGATCAATGAATTGCCGGCGGAGATCATTGCACGTTTTAACTAGACTTGGCCTGAATTGCGATTCCGGTTTACCGGAATTCCGTCCCTTCTTGGATTCTGGTTCCGGTTTTCATGAAACTAAAATTCCGATTCCGCTTCCGGTCACAAAAAATATGTGATTCCGGTTCCGGTCCAAATATAAATTCCGAGCCCAACTCTATCATAAGTTTTCTTTCGCTCGGCTGATTCTGAATCCGTATTTTTAACCTTTAAACAATATTTTTCGTGTTAAATATCAAAATAAACAAAAAATCATGTAAAGCGGCACCGAAAATTTTACCAAACGCATCTTTTTTCGGTTCCGGTTTTGATTTCAGCAAAAGTGAAATTCCGGTTCCAGTCCAAATATTGATTCCGAGCCAACCGTAGTTTTAACACAACTGTTCAACCAACATGCATTTTAGATTTACATCTTCGACATGCTAGACACCCGCTCAAAGATGCGAGTAGAGGCAGTTTGTGGCAGATGGAAGCGCATTATGGTCCATTATAGTTGGAAAACTACTACTCGTTTTGTAGCTTCAGATATTCTGCCTCATTCAAATCAAAAGTTTCTGGAAGAGTTCAAGCAGGCTCAACTTTGGATGAAAAAAGTGGGCAATCTAAGGGTAGGGCATTTCACAGGATGAACATGGCTAGAGACATATTTAGATTTAAATTCACATATTTAGATGGTGCGTCTACTTAAAAAATGTGCTGCTCATTTGCAAGAAGTAGATTTGAGTGGATTAGCCAGCTACACATTCTTCGAGCATTGTTGGAGAATTGTACTTAGTCGCATCCCTGCAGGCCAACTCGAATATTTAGACCTTTCCAACATTCCAATGTACTATTGGGATCTCATGCAAGTGGTTGAACGTTTTGCTGACTTAAAGACTGTTAAGCTTAGAAACATCTCAAGTTTTGTAAGTTCATGACTATTTTTTATAGTTGTAAAATAGCCGATTATTTGATAATTCGGTCATCTGACCGGTCAAATGACGGTCATTCGACCAGTCAAAATGACCAAATTCTAGTGAAATTGACCAAATACCCGGTTTTTTGACTGGTCAAAGAACTAAAAAACCAGTCGGTTCCACACCATTTTTAGACTACTTTTTAATCAGCCAAAATATATACATTCGACGCTTGATTGAACTAGATACCGTATTATAATAGAAGTTCCAACATCTATTTTAATGTGGATAAAATTGAAAACACCCGTCAAAATCATTAAATCTCCCGTCAAATTTTCAAAACTTCTTGTTCTCGGTGTTTACTTTTCAATTTTTTTCTTCTTGACGCCATCATGAAGAGCTGAATATATTGTTTTAAATGGCCTGTTCACATACTGAGAGTGAGAGTGGGAGTGGGATTGAGAGTGAGAGTAAGGGGGTGTTCTAAAAGACTATTTTGGAGAATATATGACTAGTTTTGTGCCCACCAATTCAAACATGAATGGATATGGATTTTTTGGTGCAAAAAGATTTCTTTTTGGTGCAAAAAATTTCTTTTTGGTGCAAAAAGATTTTTTTTTGGTGCAAAAAAAATTTGGTGCAAATTAGATCTTTTTTGGTGCAAATTGAATCTTTTTTGGTGCAAATATAATTTTTTTTGGTGCAAAAAGATTTTATTTTGGTGCAAATCGCCGTGGTGCAAATTGAATTTTTTTTGGTGCAAATAATTTTCTTTTTGGTGCAAATTGAATTCTTTTTGGTGCAAATAGTATTTTTTTTAGTGCAAATAAAATTCTTTTTGGTGCAAATAGAATTCTTTTTGGTGCAAATCGAATTCTTTCTAGATAATATTTTTTTGTCCGTATAATACTCGTTTTTGCCCATCGCGTATTTTTTTTTGCCTGTAGATTTCGAATGACCGTAGAATATTCGTTTTCGCCCGTAAATTTCTTTTTTTTTCTATTTTTTCTGCCTGAAGATTTTAAAATTTTGCGGAAATTCAAATTTTATGGTCAGAAAAAGACTTGGTTTGCTCAGAATCCCACCCCAAAGTGACCAAGTTTGTTTTTTGGTAATTTATTTAAGGGGGAGTAAACTTTTTGCGAAAATTAGATTGCGCGCATCAGAATCCTTTTTCGATCGGCTCAATCTCTCAGACTCCGGATTCCGCCATTTAGAAGCACTAAATGAGGGGGGGGTTACAGTTTATGTACGCATCGCCCTAAATCGGCAGTTTTAATCCCGCTAGGCGCACACCTTTCTTTTTTATATCAAGTTTACTGACTTCTAGGGTCAAAAACTGTCGAGAAATGGATTGCAATCATTAACAGCACTGCTTTGCTGTCAGAAACTGCCTCGATTTCCGAAAACCGTCAGTTCCAGAACAAATTTTGGGGAATCTCGAAAATTTTGGGTGACAGCCCTGGGTGGGAGTGCATGGAATGGGAAATCGTTGGATGTTTTTTGAATTTTAGATTCAACTTCATACTAACTTCCTTCTGTTTGATAGCTCAAATGAAAGCCTAGATTCTTGGCCACATTTTGGTATATAAAAAGTGTGACTTCTAAAAAAAGTCAGAAAATTTCAATGTAACTAATCAAAAAAAACCCTGAAAACTTAGCATTTTAATTTAGCATACTTCAGCCTGAATACAAACTTCAGTAGGTGTGAAAGCTTGCTCTGATAATCTTGTTGGATGATCAAGAGTGTGAGGATCATTTTGACACAAAACTTGCAAGTAAACGGAGAAAACAAGGTGTGCAGCCAGTGGTAGTCAAACCTGTGACTTAAGCAATGCGTATATGAAGTATACCTCACTCTTTAAAACCACTACCAACTAGTATTTAGGTACCCTCAACCAATAATAAAGGTCGTTCTGAATGGTAGAATTCGGATTTTGAGAGATTGAGCCAATCGCGAAGGGAATCTGATGCGCGAAATTGAAATTTCGCAATAAGTTTACTCCCCTTCAATAAACTCCCAAAAGACCAACTTGGCCATTTCAGGGTAAGATTCTGAGCAAACTAAGTCCTTTTCTGACCATAAAATTTGAATTTTCTCAAAATTTTTAAATCTACAGGCAGAAAAAAATAGAAAAAGAGAAATCTACGGGCAAAAACGGATATTCTACGGACATTCAAAACCTACAGGCAAAAAAAATACGCGATGGGCAAAAACGAGTATTATACGGACAAAAAAAAATTATCCAGAAAGAATACGATTTGCACCAAAAAGAATTCGATTTGCACCAAAAAGAATTCAATTTGCACCAAAAAGAAAATTATTTGCACCAAAAAAAATTCAATTTGCACCACGGCGATTTGCACCAAAATAAAATCTTTTTGCACCAAAAAAGATCATATTTGCACCAAAAAAGATTCAATTTGCACCAAAAAAGAGCTTTTTTGCACCAGAAAAAAATCTTTTTGCACCAAAAAGAAATTTTTTTGCACTAGAAAAAATCCATATCCAACATGAATTAAATTGGTGGCTTAAATTGTTCACAATACATCTCACTCCCACTCTCAGGTGTTCACAATGCTTTTTTCTTCTGCATAAAACTAATCAAATTATTTTTTCATTTTTTGAATTTGTTCATAATATTGCATATTTCGACCAAATATCGTGAAATACAAACTATATTTGAATTTCAATGTGCAAAAAGCTGATGTGGCTCAAGACACCAATTGTGTTTTTCTCCTTCGGACTAGGTTGAGGATGAAAAGATGGAAAACGGGAATGCCATGACGATTTCCTGGAAATTGAAATCTCATGTGATTCCTTGAAATTAGCTGTATGCAGCGTTCGAAATTCCCTTTCACCTTCACGCCAGCAAAAAATGAAGTCAGCTGGTGTTGAGAATGCTTTTTTGGGCGCCTCGAAAACTATGAACATACTAAATGTCGAATTGTCCTTGACTCAGTCAGTTTATCCCACATGCAAACAGATTCAAGCGTTTGGAAATGATTTCACTATCTTGAAATTCGCAGAACATATTAATATATTTAAGACGAGTGAGAATTGTGACTCACAGAAAAAGAGGAATAGATGAAGTACCGAGAGTAATTTCAAGATAGAATAATTTCGAGAATACCGTGAAATCTCTATTGATAGACCTGGTCTATTAATAGAAATTTGACGGTATATTCTAAAGTATCCAATCAGCAATTAGTTAAAAGTTATGAAACCCATTCACAAACCTTGAGAGTTTTCTATAACTACCTGCGAACTTATGGACCAACCCAATTTTAAGATGTTTAGTTAAATGCAAAATAGAAAAAGCATTGTGAACACCCGAGACACAGAGTGCGAGTGGGACTGTGTGTGAGAGTTAAGGGTGTTCACAATAACGGCTTACTTTCACTCTCACTCCCACTCACTCTCAGTATGTGAACAAGCCATAATAAGCTATCAACTAGCTGAATACAATATTGAAAAATGGGAGAACAATTCATTTTGAAAAACTAGGCGTAATTTCGAAAAACAATTTACTCTCACCTTTTTAATATTTTATTCAGCCAGCTGATAGCTTTTTGAAAACTAGATATTCAACGCTACATGTTGGTGCAAAGAAGAAACAAAATTAAAAAAGTAAACATCGAGAACAAAAAGTTTAAAAAGTTCGACGGGATATTTAATGATTTTGACGGGTGTTTCACTGATAACCTTTCAATTTAAGAAACGCGTAACCCCACCCACCGCCGGACAACTGTCGATTCGAGACACTTTTTGACAAAATTTTTCAAACTTTATTTAAAAATCGTTAATTTCAAAGGAAAAATTTTTTGGAAAGTACCTCCAGTACATAAATTTTGTCCGGAATCCGAATCCGTTGAGATCAGATCAAAATATTTTCTGTGAGCTGAGATTTCCCTAAAAGGTAGGTAAGCGGTGCGAAAGTTCTGCTATTAGAGTTGTGAATTTGACCAGTCAAAATCTTTTCGAGAATTTGACCGGTCAAATTCTCGGTCAAAATCTATTTTTTCGGTCAAATTCGGTCAAAATCTCTTAGCCGGCTAATTAACGCTAACAATCGGTCAGCCAAACGTAGAGTTGTGCAATTGACATGTCAATTGCAAACCGTGTCAATTCTACGCTCAATTACACTCAAAAAGCTTTATTGACATCAAGCAAACAAATAACAATCAATCAACATCCTGCATCAACAACTCGAAATCATTTTCCTCAAATAGTTCTTCATCATCTGATTCTTCCTCAACTGTTACTTTGCCCCGCTTGAAGAGATCGGCGTATTCCAAAAGTAGGTTGTGCTTGATGAAGACGAGCTGGCTTGTGGTATCGACCTTCAATCTAAACAAACTACATTAGTGATAATCCTCCATTGTAAATCCACCAACCTGTTTCGAATACTTGTGTGAATTGCACCCCTGAGAGACCAGTTCCTTTCTGTTGCTGCGCTTGATATTGGGATGTTCGAGAGCAGTTGAGCCACCTTGGAAAGAAGAGTGTCGGAGAAGAAGGCTGTCCACCAAGTCAAAGCATCCATCGTGTTGACCGCGTCCCAGGCATAGCGTCGCTTGTCCTCGGCAAAGATTCCTGTTTTGGCTAGCCATTGGCCCCACTCTGTCATTAACTAAAACAAAATGAGTATTCTACAATGCAACTATCAATTCAATATCTACCTGCTGCTGCTTTCCTGCAAAGACCGGATTCTTGTTCAACTTGTTGGCTAGGATTTCGATAGAAGCTTGCTTCTCTTCATTGGTAAGTCCCTCTCCTCGGTTGCTTGGCTCCATAAGATCCATCAAGTATGTGACATCGGTCCTGCCAAATTCTTCCCTATCTTCCAAGAGCTGAAAAACTTTTGATAAAATAAGTACTAAAACAGTTAACCATACCTCCATCATATCGTTTCCGAATTCAAACTCGCTTTCATTCACTCCCCGTTTCGCTTCAGCAAATGCATCCTTGATGGTCTTGTAGGCGCTCCTAGAGTTCACTTCATTCCCCTCGATTTTCCTGATTGCTTCGGCCAGTGGAGTGATCACTTTGCTGATTTGCTTAAGAGCAGGCCAAAATTCTTCGTCACTGCAGAGTAGAAGGCGTATGTCGTCCGATTGCCGCTTGAGCACACGATTGTCTTGGATTCCGGCATTCCAAATAGCTTCCTTGAGGCACGATTCGTTGGCGATGATGGAATTGATCAGCTTAGCGTAAGTTCCCCAGCGAGTCTCGATAGGTAGTTGTAGTAGTGTTGACGACCCCATCTTCTCAAGCTGGATCTTTGAAAGGATCTTCTGTGGCTTTGACTTTCTAAAAGTAAATGTAAGAAAAGAAGAAAATCTAAAATACAAACCTGAAGAACCTCACGATATCTTGACAGAATTTGACTCTCAACGCAACCATTGTTCTTTGGCATATGTCCTTCGCAGCTAGATTGAGCATATGAGCTTTGCACCCTTCGAACAGTATCCACGGATAGGCCTTCTCCAGTATCTCCCAGGCTTTTCGCATATTAGCAGCATGATCGGTGACGACGGCGACGACTTTGTGTTTGCCCACCGCTTCAATCTCTTCGGCTAGAATTTTGGCGATATACTTTCCTAAAGAAGATAACCATATACAAGAATGTCAAGTCAATAAAAGAACCAACCATCGTGAACTTCCTCTTTAGTGTCGATCGAGTTGTATAGGTAAGGCTTCGGCGTGTGCACCACCACATTGATTATCTTGTTAGTGTTGATGTCGCTCCACCCATCGGAAGAAACTGCGAGAAAATCGGCTTTGTTGATGGCTACATCCATAGATTCCTTGACACGATTGAATTCAGCTGGCACGAGAACCTTGGGAAACTTGTACTCCCTTGACGGTAGCTTGTATGAAGGACGGAGCTTGGCCACAAATTGCTTGAAGAATGGATTATCGAGGAAATTCGCTGCAATGTTGCCAGTGACGAGTGCCTAAAAGACAAACAATCATAAATATAATAACTGATTAAATGCTTACCCTTGTGAGAAGAATGTCGGCCTCTTCCTGATCCTCCTTGCCCACGCTGTCGAAGAAGCTCCTGATCCCTGTGCTCGGCCTTGCGCTGTCCTCTTCTGATTCCTTGTTGATCTTCTTAGGTGGCTCATCAGTTGTTTTCTTTAATAGACGATTGATTTGCTTTCTTGCTTCGGCTCCAACCTTTTTGCATTCCTATATTGAAAAATAAAACTTATAAAAAATAAGAATAATTAAAAAACCTGTAGATGTTTCTCCATTCTATTAGCATGTGTGACGTATCGAGCGTTGCAAAACTGACAATATCCGACGAACGATAGCTTTCCGCTTGCATCCTTTTCCTCTTTTCGATCGAAATAGTTCCAGCACCATGAGAGAGGCTTAGTTTGTTTGGACATGGCTGAAAAGATAATATGATAAACATTTTAATTTTAAATAAATGAGTCGAACAGTGTTTTGACAAAAAATACTCTGATAGAAAACTTGTCAATTTACGGAAAAATACATTAAAAGATTTTGACCGATTTTTACTTAAGCGGTCAAAATCTTTATTTTGACCGAGAATTTGACCAGAATTTGACCGAGAATTTGACCGGTCAAATTCTCGTTTCACAACTCTATCTGCTATACTCGAAATAGCAATATCTCAGCTCACAGAAATTATTTTGATCTGGTCTCAACGGATTCGGATTCTGAACAAGATTTTGCATTGAGGCCTTTCCAAAAACTGACTTTCCAAAAACTTTTTCTTCGAAAATTGACGATTTTTAATAAAAGGTTTGAAAGTTTTGTCAAAAAGGCTCTCGATCGTACTTTTAACCACCCCAACCCCACCCCCCCCCCCCCCCCCACCTCACCACTCCGATTCAAAATCGTGTTCTTGGCATTGTGTTTTTAGTCCCAGTTTCTGATGACTGCTCTCATGCAACTTTTCAACCATTTTATATGCAGTGAGAGGAGCTACAAATTCGTTGTTAACTAGCCTAGGAGTATTCTCCGAAAAGTATGTTAAAAAACAATGCCGCAAACACGCATGGTAGTTTTCCTTGCATTAGATATATATTTTTTTTGCATCAGATCTTTTTGCATCACATATAATTTATTTTGCATCAGTGTACAATTTTATGCCTTGAACAACCCAAAATTATCCCGTAAACCCTAAACCACTCTTAATAACCTCAATTATTATATAAAAATTTTATTTATTTATTTTTGGTATGCAGGTAAGCTTTCCAAAAACTCATTTGGGCTTTTCAAAAATTTTAAAATTTGAATCAATAATTTTTAAACAAAAATTTTTTGGCCCATACTACAATTTTTACATTCGAATTCATATTCGAAAATGCAAAATGTTTGTCAAAAACCTTAATCACTAAAGATATATTCAGTATTATTCTATGGAACACTTCTTTGCACAGTGCTCTCTGTTGGAGGCCCTAGACTTCGGTGCAAACATACTGGATGCTACTTTTCTGCAAGGATTATCGCCCACTCTGCGCTCACTCAACCTTTCTCAGTGCTCTGAAATCACAGAGGGAGTAATTGAGTATACTTTGAATCTAGTTTCAACCACATGTCCAAAATTAGAGTGTTTGGAGCTAGACTTGAGAAATGACGAATCCATAGTCCTAGGAGATGGTCTTCATACAGCCCTCTCAAATCTCAAGTGGTATAACCTATTTTATTCTTTGAAAAAATTCAAATCGAAATAGAGTTTAGCCTCCAGAAATTGGTTCTTCGGGTAAAACAACTATTTTGGATTTTGGTTTGCCGCACATGCCAGCGCATAAAATCTGACAATTGAACACCAATTTTATACTTTGAACGATGATCTTTTCCGATGGATTGGTGAGTGTAGTCAACTGGAGACTTTGCATCTGTTAGAATCTTATACATGGGGAAATGTACACTGGCAAGGCTTTTACACTTGAAAAATCTTCATCAGCTCAAATGCCTGGCTTAGTCGCAAAAAAGCTGACGGATGCCTGCTTGATGACAATTGCTAACAGCAATCCTGAACTACAGGCAAAAATCAAAAAAATAATAAAAGATACTTTCTGAGAAAATGATAAAGTCACAAAGAAAGATTTACCACGATTTTTTTTAAAAATTTTGTGTTTTAAAAATTTAAAAAATTTTTCCTGAGCACTTTGAAAAAGACGGTTCATGTGAAACATGCGTATTGACTGAAATATATATTGGGTTGGTCAAAAATTATCCGGGATATTTTATTAAAACTTATATTTTATCAATGTTGCAATTATATCTATTCGCTTTTCATACCATTTTGTAGGTCTGCATCTCCTCTTTCAAATGGCATATTAATCTTTAGTTTGATTATTTTTGATAAATCAAAAGTTGGCTCCAAACAGTTGTGAGGTCATTTGAGAAATTTACCAGCTTTTTCATCACTTTAACTGGTCAAAATTTCAATTCAGGGCTTAGCGTTGTAGCAACATCTCAGCACTAAGTGTAGCGCATCTCAAGAGCTACAAATCCACTTTACAGAATAATTTTTATAAATCTGAGTGTGAGATATGGCTTTTTGGAAAAAATAGACTTTCTGAAAAAGGGCAAAATCCAAGTTATTCCAATTTTTCACATTTTGGCCATTTCTTAAGAAAGTCTATTTTTTCCAAAAAGCCATATCTCAACACTCAGATTTATAAAAATTATTCTGTAAAGTGGATTTACTAGCCCTTGAGCTGCGCTGCAACTGAGTGCTGAGATGTTGCTAAAACGCTGAGCCCTGAATGAAAATTTTGACAGTTTAAAGTGATGAAAACGCTGGTAAATTTCTCAAAATGACCTCACAACTGTTTGGAGCTAAATGGCGACTTATCCAAAATAACCAAGCTAAGATTAATATGCCATTTGAAAGAGGAGATGCAGAGCTACAAAATGGTATGAAAAAGAGAATACCGTATTTCCTCTAATTGCCGCCCCCCCTCTCTAATTGCCGGCCCCCTAACTTCAAGTGGTTCAAAATTCGTGTTTTCATTTAATGTTTGAGCTGTGTAAAAAGTGCCTGCGAGGGATTTCAAAAAAATCTAACAGGCACTTTTTACACAGCTCAAACAGTTAATGAAAACACGAGTTTTAAACCACTTGAAGTTTGAAAAATTGCATCTTTCTAATTACCGCCCCGGGCGGTAATTAGAGAAATACGGTATATATGATTGCAACATTGATAAAATTATAAGTCTTAATAAAATATCCCGGATAATTTTTGACCAACCCAATACATTTTAAAAAATGCACTTAAATTTTGTTTTTAATTTTCACCAATTTTCACCACGGGTGGTAAAGCTATAGGCCATTTGAATTCTTATCTCACATTTGCCCAAAAAAATTGTGCTAGGGAAAACCTTGAATTTCAACACGGAATAGTGTTCAGCTTGGTTGGTTTGCATGTGAAACTGCATTAACATAAAAAAGTCGCTTGCAAATTTGAAATTCCGCTCGAGACAAAAAGTTACCGTATATTCTCGATTAGAAGCCCCTCTCTAATAGAAGCCCCTCTCTAATAGAAGGCCCCCTTGAGGACCTATATATCAGCCTAGAAAAAGAAATTCGCAAATCTGTTTTTCGCGTTTTCTTAGTTAGCACGAGCTCACCTGATTCCACTTTTAAATTTTGGTTGAGCACGCAAAAATCTCAAAATCGACCCAAATTTTTTCCGACTTTTTTAGGGTTGAAAAATAGAAGGCCCGGGCCTTCTAATAGAGAATATACGGTATTTAAAAGAGTTCTAATAATTTAAGGTTAAATTGAAAACCCCCGTCAAAAATGTGTAAATCTCCCGTCAAATTTTTAAAACTTTTCGTTCTCGGGGTTTACTCACCAATTTTCTTATTTTGTTGCACCAGTATGTAGCGCTGAATCTCTAGCTTCTGATGAGCTACAACTAGTTAAATACAATATTGAAAAGTAGGAGAACAATTATTTTGAAAAAATATGTGTAGTTTAAAAAAAACACAATTTTCCTACCACTTTTCAATATTGTGTTCAGCCAGTTATTAACTTATTAGAAACTAGATATTCAGCGCTACATGTTCGTCCAAAAAAGAAAAAAAATTGAAAAAGTAAACATCGAGAACAAAAAGTTTAAAAAGTTCGACGGGATATTTAACGATTTTGACGGGTGTTTTCAATTTTAACTTTAAATTATTAGGAATCTTTTAAATGAATTTTTGTCTCGAGCGGAATTTGAAATTTGCAAGCGACTTTTTCATGTTAATGCACTTTCACATGCAAACGGATCACACTGAGTACGAATCCAGTGTTAAAATTTAAAGTTTTTCTAGCAGAAAAAAAGTTATGGGAATTTTTGTTGGAAATTTTTGTGTGAGATGGGGAATTCAAATGGCTATATGTTCCGCCGACCCCATCCTGCCCACTTCAAAAGAAAGCGCAGTTCAAGCCAGTTTTGAATGACACCAAACGTTTACAGAAGACTCTGTGAAAACTAGTAAAATTAACATTTATAGCAGAATGGTGAAAAAAGAACAAAATTTCAGTGCATTTTTAAAATGCATATATTTCAGTCAATATGCATGTTTCACATGAAGTGTCTATTTTAAAGTTGCGCAGGAAGAGTAGCAGAACAGGATGGACATCACAGAAAAATGTTGAAAAAAAAAATAGTTGTAAGTCGGTTTATCTTCTCACAGAAATTGTCTTTAAAAAGATGACGACAGTGAGAATTGCTGAAATTCGAGTTCGCGGGCAATACTTTTTTTTGCATTACAGTCAAATCTGCATTTAATGACACCCTTCACAAGGACCAGTGTTTTCAAAAATGACACTGACATCGCCACAATGACATGACATTATGACCTGACAATGACACTGACAATGACAATGACTTTTTAGCAGAATGACAATGACAATGACATGTCAGGTCATTGTCATTCTGCTAAAAGAGTCATTGTCATTGTCATTCTGCTAAAAAGTCATTGTCATTCTGACAAAAAAAAAGTCATTTTGACTTGTTATCGTGATTCCGTCGAAGCCAGAGCCATCTATCACAAGCAATTTATTTCCTTCAGGTTTCTCCAGCGATGTCACAATCAGAATCGACGACTTCTCTCAATCGACGACTTCTCTTGTCAGAATGACAATGACTTTTTCGCAGAATGACAATGACTTTTTGTCAGAATGACAATGACTTTTTTGCAAAATGACAATGACATGTCAGGTCATTGTCATTCTGCTAAAAAAGTCATTGTCATTGTCAGTGTCAAGTCATTTTAAAAGTCACCTAGAAAGTCAGGTCATCGCGAATGTCATTGTCATTTTTGAAAACACTGACAAGGACAACCTCTGTATAAAGAGAGCTGTTTTGGGTCTTTTGATCTTGGTTTCTTAGTTTTCTGTATAATCTGACCTATATATAAGGACACCTGGATATAAGGATGACGTTTGGCCAACAGTGCTCTAAATAGCACCGCACAGGGCACCGGCACCGCCGGTGCCCTGTGCGGTGCCCGGTGCCGAAATTTTAGAGGTCGGTGGCCGGTGCGGTGCCCGGTGCCAAAATTCCAAAATTTACAGCACTGTTGGCCATTCCCTTGTATCTCGTTGAATACAGGTCCCTCTGTATACTCTTTTGAGTAGTTTGAAGAATTTTCAAAAATTCAGAATTTTACTCAAAAAGAGTATAAGTGCCGGACAAAAGAGTATTGTCTGCCGCAAACTTAAATTCTAGAAATTCTCATTATCGACATTGTTGACGGTCTTTTAAAAGTTATCTTTCAATTTAAGCAATTGCTCATTGAGCGCTGCCACGAAGTCTCTGACAAATCAATAATTTACTGCATTGAAAAGTGCAAACAACTAGTTGAGATTACTTTGGGTGATGATAATAGAAAATTTCAAAAAGGATGGTGGTTGAAAAAGCTGGTTGCTCATCTCAATTCTAGGCATGGCAGGAAATTGGCTAAACCAGAAAAGAAAGAGAATGAATTGTTCAAGTTATACGCTGAAATAACAGATCCCGATACTAAGATTAAAAGTATGCAATGTCCGTGGCTTCGCATTGTATGCTAATAAAGTTTTTTTCGAAATATGTGAAAAGTGAGGTTATTGGTAATAAAAACATAGATGAAGTGAAATTTTGATTCTTGGAGCATTCACAGGAAGGCTTGACACCACCAGAGAGCATCACCCGAATAATAAATATTGACAAATAATCTGCAAATAATAGAATAGTTTTGAACAGGGAACTGAAGCATGAAGGTGACGACAAATTAGTAAGAGACCAAATGACGACAAATTAGTCATACAAAGTCACATGAGCATACCTGCACGCTGAGAAAAATCGGCGCCGGGCGCCGAGTCGGCGCCGGCGGCACAATTAATTCGGCGCCGGGCGTCGGCGCCGGCGCCGACGCCTAAAAGAGGAAATACGGCGCCAGGCGCCGACATCAAGCCATTTTTGTAAATAAAATAATAGAATGTAACAAAGACTAATCTAACGTTTTATGTTTTTAAATAGAAATTTTTGTATTAGGAATAGCAACAATTATGAGAAATTAAAAATTTATCATGTTGCGGTTATAAACAAGCATTGTTTTGCTTTTCAAAAGTACTGGGCCAGTGGAGCTTTCACCACTGCGGAGTAAAATCTGGAAAAAACTATTTTTCAAATTTATTGCCTTCTTTGGAATTTCAATCACAGCTGATCAGCTGGAGAGGCAATCTTTGGAAACAGTGAACAACGAGTCGAGGAAATAGTGGATAACTATCTTCATCAGGTAGTGGAGAACATCAAAAAAAAAAAGCAAAAACCGGTGATGAAATTTTGTGATTTACATGTGATAAACATAAAAAATAAAAATTTACTATAAGATTAAAAATAACTTGTCTGCAAAAAAATCTGAGAAAATTTTGAATTTACTAAGACATTGTCAAGACAGCTGAAATCTTAACATTCAGGCGCCGGCGCCGCAGTTGAAGTGGCGCCGCGCGCCGGCACTGGCGCCGGCGCCCGACTGTTAAGATTTTTTAGCCGGCGCCGGCGCCCGGCGCCGGCGCCCGTGCAGGTATGCACATGAGACATGATCGTAAAACACGTCTTTCAGGCAAAACACATGACCACGACACGTGAAACATAACCATAGAGGAGGTTAGACAAGAAGGTTAGACAGGATTCAAGATATCATGCTTCAAGTTAAAGCTTATTTCAAGTACCGTATTTCGTCTAATAAGCGATCCCACCCCCAAACCCCCCCCCTCGACTTTGAGGGTCTGGATTTCAGTGGAGAAGCAATATTTTGCAAAGCTGTCTGATACGTTTTCTTAACTCCCACGAGCTCTACCGATTGCACTTTTTAGATTTTGGTTGAGCACCCAAAAATCTCGAAATCGAATTCCAAATTTCTGATTTCTGGGGGTTTGAAAAATAAGCTCCCCGGCCGCTTATAGAGAAAATACGGTACTTTGAATTTCACTGTTTCTTTTTCGACTCTTGTAGGTAGCCAGGCCTGTGCACGGGCCCACTTTTTCGCGCCCGGCCCGGACATTTTTTTTTGGCCCGGCCCAGCCCGGCCCGGCCCCCCGGCCCGGCCCGGCCCGGGCCCGTAGTACGGTCAACTGTCAGTGCGATTTCCAACATATTCAAAAAATCAAGCAAAAAATAGAGTGGGAGACTTTATTATTCAACATCACTCGAAACGCAATACTTTTTCTATTATTTATTTTCTAACACAAATAGAGAAAAATTGATTATGTGAAAAAGTTTCTCTACTCTTTTTCATCAATTGACTCATCGCTGTACCTAATTTATTCCTTAAAATACTCAGTTTCCAAGTCAGGAGTGAAATATCTCGGGATTCAGTCCACTTTTTGCAAAGCAGTTTTTTGCAAACAAAAATAGACAAGTTGTATCTTCAGAATTACCTAAACGAAAAAACCTAAACAAGCTTAATAGTAATCAGTTCAACCCTGTACGATAAATTCTATTTTTAGCCTCACTTTTTTTTTGTCTTGAGCGGAATTTGAAATTTCACAGCAAGTTGTAAGCTTTGAGGGCAGTTCCATAAACAAATTGACCATGCTAAACACGAATCCGATGTCAAAATCTAGGTTTCCACAGCGAAATTTAAGTTTTACGTAAAAATCGTTTTCGAACTTTTTTGGGAGTCTTGTTAAACACTAAGAAAGCCTGTTTTCTGCCATGTTTTACTTTATTTTTTTGCACGAGAATGTTCCATTTTAATTGCTCTGTCTTTTGCGCTATAGTAGAGCCGTAAGGATTTTTGGAATCGCGAAAAAATTTGACTTTTTATTCAAAAAAATACGTTTACAATCATTCTTTTTGCTGGTAGTACAATATTTCAGAATTATTTTGGCAGTGTGATATACCGTTAGAAAGCTCTAATTCTGAGCTTTCCGACGGTATAAAAAAAATAAAAAAATTTATAGAAATCATAAGAAAAATGAAAATTAACGAGAGCTTAAAAACGCGAAAACAAGGTTTCAAAAATGGGCCGTTTCTCATATTCTTAGTGCGAATTTTGAAAAACTATTACACTATTACATAGCCCTGGATTTAAGCTTTCTAACAAGCCATTAATTGATTCAATGCGATATCAAAAAGTTTCAGAAACAAGTCTTTGTATGAACAGAACTTTCTTCAAACTTTTGAAAATTCCAGTAAGTCAGTCAACAAATTGTTGAAACCCCGAAATCCGTGACTATATTTTGATACAAGACTTAAATTTTTTTTTAAAGTTGGATTTGATAAGGTATATTTAAGATTAATAATTTCCGGGCCGGCCCGGCCCGTCGATTTTCGAGCCCGGCCCGGCCCGGCCGTAAGCAATTTTGAAAGTTGGGCCCGGCCCGGCCCGGGCCTCAAAAATCACGGCCCGGGCCGGGCCGGCCCGTGCACAGGCCTGAAGGTAGCTGCAAAGTTCATGAAAGGTTGATTTTAGGTTTCCTTTGAATGTCACCTAAGGTTCAGCAGCACCTTGGGTGACATTAGATTCGTGCTCAGCGACTTATTTACTAAGCTGCTTTAGCATTTTAACATTCACTAGGAAACTTCAGATTCCACTTAAGACAAAAATATCTATGTCTTTCGTCTTGCGGCATTGGAAATTTGAACGAAAATTTCAAAATTTCTTATTTTTCAACGAAATCGTAGACTCTGACCTTTAGAATAAGTGGTCGGTGAGAAATTTTGGCGCTAAAGCAAAAATTCATGAGCGAAAAAAAATAAGTCTGGAAAAGTGTTGACAATCTTTCAGTTAAAGCTCGTGATTAGTACATGCCTGTAATGTCAAGTCCAATGTTCTGTCCTTTTTTTAATTTCACTGTTATCAGCCATTACTTGTTTACTTTTTGGTGGAAGGTTGTTTATATCGAGGTCATAAATTCTTCTTACTTTTAAATTACACTTATCTCCAAGGAAGCTTGTTAACATTGAAACAGTAGTCCCATCAGCATATTTGAGAGATAAATCACAATTGGGAAAGTTTGATCCTGATAAGGCTTGAAGGCATCTGTGTACCAGTGTTGTGACTTGGCTGAAAATTTTCCTCTCCTCATTCCTCTTCCTCGTCGCGTCTAAAATTTCTTCCTCTCCTCAGTCCTCTTCCTCTGAGGAACACTTTTCCTTCCTCATTCCTCTAAATTTTCCTCATACGCTTTTCAGAATGAGCGAAACTGCAACTAACTCTACACCTGGCGATGGAAAGGTCTCAAAAGGAGGTTTGTTCGACTACTTCAAGGACACAACAAAGACTCCTACTTCGGCGCAATGTACCCCAGCGGACAGTCTCAATTGATGGTGGCGTACAAGAGTGAGTCGATTTCATTTGATTAGTCTAATCTACTAAAAGCCGAAGCCAATTTCAGAGCCGAAGCTCAGCCAATATGTGGGCCATAACAACAAGTGCTCGTTCATGGTGGAGTTTGAAGGGAAGATGCATCCGTGTGGAGCGAAGGTTGGTTTTATTACGCCTGGTGTTAGCGAACATATTCCAGCTAGACATATTCCAGACGGACAAACACAACGTCGGAAGGCATTCCGAGACAAACACGCCGACTACCAAGGAGAGTCCAAGCACAAGTCGGTGTTCACAATTGCTGCGTTGCTCGACCCCGGACTGCTCGTCACGTTGCATATTGTCTTTTAATTTATTGTTGCTTTATTTTGATGTCCACTGTTGAACGGATAAAATGTATTCGAGGAACCTAGACTTTATTGACTGAAGGGTCAGTTTTGAGGAAAATTTTGTCTTCCTCATTGTCTCAAAAAAAATTTCCTCTCCTCTTCCTCTTCCTCATCGCTCTGAAAAAGTTTTCCTCTTCCTCATTCCTCTTCCTCTGAGGAGGGAAGAGGAGAGGAATGAGGATGAGGAATGAGGATGAGGAAGTCACAACACTGCTGTGTACACCTCGAGAAAGAAAAACTGCACAGTGATTTCTAAAAAGGCAAAAAAATATGGTCTGTATGCACCTAAGTATTTTGAAGAAAAAGCGCCTCTGCCAAAGGCTTCTGCCTAAACTTCTGCATGGCAACATAGGCCGATCTACTGGTGGACCTGGTCTGGTCCGCTAATTCATCTCTAAAACCACCGAGTTAATACTATCTGGGTAACAGGTAAGACTTAATGGGTACGCACACCTAAGTACACTGTTTCTTTTTCAACCCTTGGTCAAGGTAGCTGCAAGGTTCATGAAAGTTTGATTTTAGGTTCCTTTGAATGTCACTTGAGGTTCAGCAGAGCCTTGAATGAACCTTGGAATAACCTTCTAAGAAGCCTGCCTAAACATTTAATGAACCTTGAGCAAACATATTTTGAACATTGTAAAAATTTTCTATCCAAGGTTCATTGAATGTTTAGCAGTGTTGTAAAAATGTAAATTGTGGCACCGGCACCGCACCGGCACCGGTGCCGCACCGGGCCTTAAATGCGACTCCGGCACCGGTGCCGGCACCTGGCTTAACATTTGCACGGTGCCTATCACATTCAGTATATTTTTTAAGGAAAAAAGTTCATTTTTAAACGGAAATGAGTTTTGTTGTTTCAAAAAAAATTTGGCTTAAACAGAAATATGAATTTTATTGAAATTTTATTGAAACTTAAAAGGTTCGATCCTCAACTCAGTCCAATTTTTTACACTTACGGGCTCAAAATGATATCGGATTCTGCTAAAGTTCGAACTTTCGAGAGTGTAACCATATGAAGGGTAGACTATAGACAAACCGTAATTCTCTAATGAGCCGGCCCCCTGTGATTTAAAATCGTGTTCTTGGCATTGTGTTTTAGACCAATTTTTTGAAGACTCCTCTTTGGCAAGTTACCCCTCAATTTGTAGCGAGTGAGATGAGTAGGGTTGTCAAACGTTCGAAATTTTCGAACGTTCGATTCGACGAACATTCGAAGTTTGAAATTTTCGAACGTTCGGTTCGATTCGAAGTTCGAGTTCGAAATTTTCGAACGTTCGGTTCGATTCGAAGTTCGAGTTCGAAAATTTCGAACGTTCGTTCGATTCGAAGTTCGAGTTCGAAAATTTCGAACGTTCGGTTCGATTCGAAGTTCGAGTTCGAAAATTTTCGAACGTTCGATTCGAAATTTTCGAACGTTTGATTCGAAATTTGAATCATAAAATTTTCACATGTTCGATTTATAAAGTTCTGATTATTTCAATTCAAGCTTCGAATCTGACATTCATTCATGCTAGTTTTCATGATTCTGTAAATGTTCTTGATGCTTTTAGTTTAACAGTTATGCCGAGCGACGTTTGGGCAACTTTTGTGAAAAAGGGCGACAAGGCAGTTTGCAAGTGTGGTGCTGAATATTCGCTTGGAAAAAGTGGAGCCACAACAAATCTATCTTCTCATCTACAATCTGCAAAACATAACGAAGCTATGGTAAAATTCGATGGTCCAAGCGCGAAGAAGGCACGAACGGAAACACTCCCTTCGATATTCAGTCCGAATTACTCGAAAGTATGATAATTCAAAAAAATTTCAATTTTATTAACCTAATTTATTAGATTCAAACGGATAATTTGAGAAATGACGTGCTGAAGCTGATTGTTCAACATAATTTGCCATACTCGATTGCTGAATCGCCGTTTCTTCGTCATCTGATCAGAACTAACTATAGAACCTCAAAGGTGATTTTAGCAAGCCTTTTTAAAAATGAGTTCCCCGCAACCTTAATTCAGCTACCTTCGCGTCACGATATTTCTTCAGAAGTGCCGAAAAAGGCTGAGGAATGCAAAGAAAGTCTCAGGAAATTTGCAAAGGATCGATATATTTCAATCACCTTAGATGAGTTCTCGCAAAGGGAGCACTCACTACTATGGTACGGCTTATAGTTTCTGTGAATTCTCTCTGGAATAGCTTTTTTTTAATTCTCCAAAATTCTCTCATCTCGCAATTCTGGCTCGTAAATACTTGTCCATTTCGTTACCCAGCGTTGCGTCAGAAAGGTGTTTTCCAAAGCTTCTCTTCTCTTCGCTAACTCTCTTCGATCCCGTTTACCAAAAGATGCTGCAGCCAACCTTCTTCACATCAAAACCGGGCTGGCGGATTCAGTACTAGAGGATGCCAGAAGCAAGAATACTGAAGAACCGGAAGAAATCATCAATATTTTAATGGGAAATTCCGTAGATTTCGAAGAATTTTGATTTATTTGGTTGTTATAGTTTAATAAAGGTCACGAAATTATGACTAAAATTTTAAAAATATCTGGTAAAAAGTTCTAATTTCCCTAATTACACGTTCAATTCGAATTCAAGAATTTTCGAATCGAACGTTTGGTTCGAAGTTTGAATTCGAAATTTTCGAATCGAACGTTCGGTTCGAAGTTCGAGTTTGAAATTTCGAATCGAACGTTCGGTTCGAAGTTCGGGTTCGAAAATTTTCGAACGAACGTTCGGTTCGAAGTCGAACGTTCGAAAAAATCTCGAAGATTTGACTCGAAGTTCGAAATCGAACGTTCGATTCGACAACCCTAGAGATGAGCTACAAAATAGATGGTGACTTGCCTAACAGTGGTTTTCGAAACATAGGTCAAAAACACAATGCCAGAAGCCCGTTTTTGGAATCTAGGGTGGTCGGCCTATTAGAGGAATTACGAAATATCATTTCTAGAATCCACATGGAGACCAAGTCAGTTTGTGTTTAATGCCTCTCGAGTCTGCGGATTTGACTTTTTTGTCTATTAGCAAAAATTATCTAAATTTCATTAACCAAATCGACTTTACTTTACGAGATGGCATTGTCAGAATTTTCGAATCGTGCAGTTCGATGGGTTCCCTCGTTAGATGGTGAAAAATGATGAGATTTAAATTGCCAGAGAGGAAAAAAAAATTGGCGAAATATTCTGAAAAAGTCCTGAATTGGGGCGCGAATTTCGGAAAGCGGGACGTTCCGGAACACATTCGATCACAGTCATAGTAAAAAAACAGTTGTAAACCAGAAAATATACAATTCTGTTCACACAGAATTGTTCTCACAGAACTGTTCACATAGAATTATTCAGCACACGTACTTTCATTCTTTTATTATATGTTTCCTTGGGCAAGTTCACATGAATAATGTCAAGAAGCAAAAATTTTTTGAATAAAAACATAATGTCAAGCAAAAATGTTTTGATAAAACATATCTATGAGCTATTGTCTAAGGGTTTGAAGAAGAAAAACAAAGTAGGCAAGAAAAAATATTATAAAAAGAAAGAAATCAAAAGCCTTCAACAAATTTTCAAAATTTTGTTTTTCTAGTCAGAATTGGCTAGTTTGCCTTAATTTCAATTTTTAACTTTTTGAGGTTTTTTCAATGTGAAATATCCAATATTTTAGGGTCATGCTGACTTGGTTTTCGAGAACGCTAAAATTTGCCAGTAAAAAATATTATTAAAAGACTAGAATATGCCACAAACCCAATTCCATAGAAATCAGCCTATTAGTGGCAGATAGGATCTTTTTTGTAGTGGATTTCAGCTATTTCCTGAGCAAATCATTTTTTTTTCAATAAATCTTTTAACGGATATTGCCATCGGATCTATTGGACAATGGGTGTCGATTGCTTTCGGCCACGGCGATGGTCCTTTAAAGTAATGAGATGAGTGATGCAATATATTGCATTTCTCTCAAAAAAATATCGCAAAAATATCGCAAGCCCAAAAATAAAAATCCCCTTTGCGATATTTTTGAGGGGCTGTTTTATAGAAAGAAAAATTCTAATTACGAAAATCCAATAATACCATGTTGTGAAGCGTTGAAAGTTGTGAAAAAGATAAGTTATGAAAATTAAGATCTGGTTTAGAAAAGTTGGCTAGAAAATCGACTGAACTCGAAAATATCGCAAAACGGAGTCCGCTATCACTACTTGGGATATGCTCAGTCTATGGAATGCTCAGTCGGATATTTTTAAATATCTTAAATAACTAAACTAAAATTACGGATATCTTAGAACCTTAAATTACAGCGGCGAAAATTCCGATCAAAAAATTGCAAAAAAACAAACCGATTGTCACCATTTTCAGCACTGCTTTCCCTGTCAGCAACTGCCTGAATTTTGCGAATTCAAGAAAAATGACTATCAAAATGAGAGGTGACCAGCACAAATGATGCGTATCTATTAATTTTTTACTTTTCGATGCTACAATGTTTTTGACTTGCTATAGTGACACTATTGTATTGGATTTGGTTGAATGTCTCGGTAAGTGGCACCCTTGCTAAAGTGGCACCTTCGATAGAGTGGCACCTGATGGTCAGTCCCGGAGGGTGCCACTATATCGAGACTCGACTGTACAACAAAGTGGCGTAGTCTAAAGTTCGATCACACAGGGGTCCAGACATTTAACACTCTGAAGACCAACTCATTTTTGACCCCCCTTTATTTTCTTGTCTTTTTAATAAAACTTAATTTTTTTACAGAAGTTGTGCATATCAAAAAGGATCAAGGTTGGCAAAAAAAATTTGCGCAAAAAACATTTTTTCAAAAAAATTGCCTTGGTCCCCCCTGTTGTTTTTGAGCCAAAATTTTAGGAGGTAAGGGGGGATCGAGGCAAAAAAGTGATTTTTTGGTAGAAGCCTCCCAGCCAAAACTTTTTTTGCCAATCTTGATGTTTTTTTGATATGTACAATTTCTGTAAAAAAAATTCAAGTTTTATTGAAAAGACAAGAAAATAGAGGGGAGGGGGGGGGGTCGAAAATGAGCCGTCTCAGAGTGCTAATATTTCAAAAATTCCTCCTATTACATCACATTTTGGATAATGTTGAGAAAGGGCTCACAAAATCTCACAAAACTCAAACTTAATCTCCCGAAAAAAACTGTCCAACTGAACATGCACCTGTTTTAGCTAAATTGTAATTGATGACGAGGCAAATCCGTGGTGGATCAGTATCATCTTTCTTATTATTTTCTCCTATCAACTATGGTTAGCATTATAGTAATGGCTTGAAGTTGTGCAAAGTATTGTGCTCTTCTAGAAATAAGGCCACTATCTCCTCCGAATCATATTCGCTTTCATGATAAGTTTTTAAAAGCTAAATGAAAAAAAGAATCACTTATTATAGCAAATTTAGTCAATCACCGATGTGATTCTTTCACTCTCACTAGCAGCTGATTGGGCGCCTGCTCTCTTCAAAGAAACATTCCGGTCTATTTGCCCTAAGTTTTGTGGATACAAAATGTTGCTCAAGAACTTCTTGGTCCTGATGTCCACAGCATTTTTTGCATTACTCGCCATAAATAGGTATACACATTTATTATTAAAAAAATTACCCAAAGCTTTTTTTTTAAGTTCAAGTCTACCTTTTTAGTGTAGAATGAAAAAAATGAGTTAAATTGTTTTCTTTTAGCACAATTTTCGACTCTTTTTTTAAGGGGAGTAAACTTCAGAGTTTTTTTGCATCTAATTCGAAAGATTTTGCAATTTTTTAGATGCAAAAAAGTCTTTTATTGCGCAAATAAAAGTCAAGTACAGTGAAACCTCGATGTAGTGACCCCCTAGGGAACAGGCCAAGAGGGCCACTTTACCAAGGGGCCACTCTATTGGATTCTTTAAGCTTTCATAACTTAGGGGAGCCACTCTATTGAGGTTTAACTGTGCAGTTTACCCTGCTAAGCTGGTACTCCTTCAAGTTCGTTCCCGCCTTGGTTCCGACACTTTTTTGCTTTTCCACCATATCGAGGTTGACTGTATAGCATTGTCTTTCTCTGATCCAACGTGTGTTTTCGATGACGCACTTTCTTTTTCAGCAGTATCATTGAAAAATGTGCGTAAAATTAAATAAAAATTATGCTTCCCTAAATTTGATGTTGTTATAATTTTGATGTGTGATAGAAGGTTTTTTAACCCACAATTTTTTATATATCCACGTGATAGAAAAAATCATAATATTGGCTGGTTTGATAAAGTGAAGTATTTAGGCATATGACTATAGCCAATGCAAGCCAGGTTGCCAAGACTTTCAGTACGGCTAAGACTTTAGTGTATGGGATGGTTATTATAGTGTTGTCTTTTGGATCTCCAGCTTCCTTACTTGTTCGTCACTGAAGGTTCATATGTGACTACAGACAGTAAGTTTAAAGAAAGCATTGCCGTGACTGGCAATTTCGGCTCTTTATGTGTTCGAAAGTACAATCAAAAATATGCTTTGGTCCCCCCTGTTTTAAAGGTGCTAGGTCACACAAAATTCACTTTTCTCGCACTAAATTCATTTTTTGCTTAAAAAAGGTAAACGAGTTGATAAACGGTTTCTGAGATCTAAAGAAAAATAAATTTTGTGAAAAAAAAACAGGGGAGACCAAGGCATATTTTTTTAGTGTACCCTCGAACACATATAGAGCCAAAATTTCACATGTTTCAGTGCGCCGAGAGACTTTTTGTTTCAAAAATAATAACGATTTTTTAGTAAATTCATAACTACTAAAAAATGGCGTTGGGATTTTTTGAGATAAAAGTACAGAATGTCTCTCCAACTGGTCCAAACAATGGCTAGAATTGTGTCGCTTTAGCTGGTAAGAAACATACTTGCACGGCCGCCGGCGGAGCGCCGGCGGCCGCCTTCCGCCGGCGGCCCGCCGGGCAAATTGGCGATTTTGGAGCGCCGGCGGCCGGCGCTCCGCCGGCGGCGGCGGCGAAATTTTCGAAATGCCGGCGGCGGCGGAGGCGGCAGCGCTCATTTTTATAGGCAGAATTCGTTTATAAATTGATGAAAAAATTCTGTAAAAAGCTTGATTTTTATTACTAGTTACGACTAATCAAACATGTGTAAAAAATGAGGATATATAGATGTAATTTTTTTAGAATGACAACAAAACTTCTCTATTAATAAAATTACTCTTCAAAGAAATCTTCTTTTACATCTTTACTAGCCAAAATTTTCTTCGCTATTTGTCGTAAGTAAGCATCTACTTTTGCCTCCATTTCCTCAGAATCATCGTCCAATATGGCATCAGTTGCTACGTCAATGGCGATGTTGATGCCCACTAGACTCAACAGCTTTTTGCCAAGATGTTTTCCACTTTTAGCACCGCAGTATCGCAAGAATTTCGCCAAAAAACCTACAATTTTTTTATTCAAATTTCATCATAGTAGTAGCTCAAGAAAATAGATCATAGATAGATCATCAGCTAGAGTTATTTTCATAATAAATAAAAATTTAAAAAAAATAGCAATACTAATTCAAAAAAAAATTACAAATATGGCTAATTTCTCTCCGGCGGGCCGCCTCCCGCCGGCGGCCCGCCGGGCAAAATTAGCGATTTTGGAGCGCTGGCGGCAGGCGCTCCGCCGGCGGCGGCGGCGAAATTTTCAGAATGCCGGCGGCGGCGGAGGCGGCGGCGCTCATTTTGAAAAAACCTCGGCGGAGGCGGCGGCGCTTTTTATTTTTTGGGAAACGTGCAAGTATGGTAAGAAAGCGACAAAATGATTGGAAAGACACTTCTTAGCACTTTAAGGAAAAAAGTTATTGCTCAGAATTCAGATGCGCACACACGCACCTTAGACACAGTTCTGGGCAAGACCATTGATCATAAAATGTGTATAAAGAATTTTATTGCAAAGTTTAGCTAAAAAACTTGGTAAAAACTAAGTATAGAGGACGGTCTGGGTGGATGTGACCCAGGCTCCACTTTTGAATGTCGCAAGTTCGACCCCCAGAAGAGCACATTTTCAATTTAATTTTTTTTCTTTTTCCTCATTGTTTATTTATTCAGGTGATCAAAGCCGTAAAAGCCCAAGTGCACCCCATACATCCAACACCGCCTCCCCCCCTCCCCCCATCCGAAGGGGGGGGAAGTGCACTTAGAAGGGGGGGGGTGCACTTGGTCATTTTTTTACATTTTTTTATTGTTTTATGTTGTTGTCTTAAAGGGAAAGTCGTTATTTTAAACTTTTTTTTACCAAAATTTCAATTTCTGCCTTCAGACATCAAGTTATATGACTGTTTAAGGGTAGTATCCACCTTATACTACAGTCAAACCTTTTAGAGGGCCGACTACAGTCGGCCTCTAAAAAAAATTAGAGGGCCGTTATATAGAGGTTTTGTATTTTTTAATAGTAAATTATTCAAATATTGAAAAACGATCGGCAAAATCGGAATCCTTGCGATATTTGCGACCAGACTGTCAAAACAGAATTTAAAAAAAGCTTTGAAAATAGAGCTAAAAAAAAGTGTCGGACCCAAGGTGGGAACGAACTTTTAGGGGGGGGGGGGGCGTTATATAGAGGTTTGACTGTACCAAAACCATCTAAATTGTATCCGTAACATCTGGATGGCACCCATACTAGCTGGAGGATACCCAAACCACCTGGATGGTACACAAACCATCTAAATATCGCTTGCATTATCTGGATAAGCTCTACCCACCTGGATGGTACTCGAACCACTTGTATGCTGCTCTAACTATCAGGATGGTGCTTTAAGCTCTCTGAAGGGTACTCAAACGACCTGGATAGTATTTTTTCAAGAATCTAGAAAAATAAAACATGCAGGAAGATGATACCGAACCTGTGACATGAAAAATGAAAACTTAAAACAGCTACTTGAAATTGCAGGGGCCGTATGCATTGGCAGCTAGGATTGAGGATAGGATTAATCCTATCCTCAAGCCGATCCATATGCATTAGGACGGATAGGATTGAGGATAGGATTAATCCTATCCTCAAGCCTATCCGTATGCATTAGGACGGATTGGATTCTAGATCGGATAATTTCAGTGCATTTTCAGAAACGTGAAATTTTTCGAAGTAAAGTTCTGAATTGCTATTTCTCAAGAGTTTCATTGTTTCTCACCTGTTTTGTGCCCTTTTTTCTTTTGTTTTTTCGATTTCTTTCCACGTCGTTTTTCACGTTTAAACGTTGTGCGGATCGAGCTTACAAATCCTTTCATTTTCTGTTTTCTAGGCGCCTTGCAAACCTACTGTATGGTGGTCGAGATATAAAGCTTAAATGAAGTCTACGCATGTAATTAGCATACCGTAAATTCTCTAATAAGGTAAATGCCGCTAAAACGACAACTTTATTTGACCTTTTAAAAAGTCGCTGTCAGCTGCCGGAGTAGAGCTCTCGACATTAGAAATTATCCGATCTAGAATATAAGCCGATCCGTATGCATTAGGACGGATAGAATTAAGGATAGGATTAATCCTATCTCCAATCCGATCCGTATGCATTGGAACACGGATTGAGGATAGGATTAATCCTATCCTCAATCCTAGCTTCCAATGCATACGGCCCCAGGTAGTGTAGTGGCGTGCTTCAGCAGCCGAACTTGGAAATCAAAAGCCTTCCAGATCGCTGGCCTTGTTTTATTTCTTGGCATGCTTACTGTCCCTGTGGTGTTTTATTACAAGCTCTACAGTAGCCTCACTAAAAAATCCATTCCACTCAATGACCAGACGATCTTCTCAGCTAACATCCATCAGAGGTTTTCTTTAGTTTTTTAGACGATAATGTGTAACCTCTGTCAATTCAGTGAGGAGATGATTTGGCGGCGGAAAAATTGACAACGGAAAATTTGGAGCGAAAAATTGGGCGGAAATTAAGAGAGCCATTATGTATATTTGCTTTGCAATCGCGAGTTTCTGACACCAGATTCGTGTTCAGCGTGGTCGATTCGCTTTTAAAAGTGCTTTTTAATCTGAGGAATTACTTATTTTTTAAATTCCACTCGAGACAACAAACATTTAAACTAAATTTTTTTCCTAAAAAAGAGATTTATATGTCCGTTGTCTCGAGTGGAATCCGAAATATGAGTGATTTCTCAGATCAAAGAGCACTTTTATATGCAAATCGACCATGCTAAACACGAATGTGTTGTCAGAAACTCAGAATTCCAAAGCAAACATATATAACGGCTCTCTTGAATTTCGCAAAATTTTTCGCCGTCAATTTTTCCGCCACCAAGTCATCTCCCCACCGTCAATTTACTCGTCTCTTCAATGTAACAAATTTACTCAAAATAATTAATAATGCATAATAATAACCCTTGAGCTTCTTGATGTCTCTATAGTCTACAGTATTTATTATTATAATACAATATTATCATTATCATCTTGACTTTCCAGATTCCGACGCCTCCACCGTGTTTGTACACATTAGTAGCTGTGAATCAATTTGAAAATTTCAGGCAGATATTTGACATGGGTTTGCGAGAGCTGATCGATAATATCACTTCAACACAAACATCCACCGAAAATCCAAGCTGAAATCCACCATTTCCATTTTGAGGGGACTTAAAAACTTTTTTGAAGCCATCTGCATGTTACAGTTTTGTGCTTTAAGCGAAGCTAAGATGTTGAATTATAGGCTTCCGGCAAGATATCCGACAAAAGTTTGCAAAAATGACTAAAAATTGGTCTTTAACTGAGAATTGGGGACGGACAGTTACAACCGACCCAAATACTATACATAGATGTCCATATTTTTTCAGCAAATGTCCTTATTTTCAAAATTAAAAAAAGATTTAGGGCTAAAAAAGTTGTATGTTTAGAATATTTTCATGTTGATGGGAATATGTTTGTCACTAAATATTACACCAAATACAGTATGTAGATTTGTAACTCATTTTCACGATGAATTAATAGAGATTACATGGTTAAATTTGATCAGAAATTTTTACTGCAGAAAATATAAGTAATTTTTATTTGCAGGAGACGAAACGCCATAACACCCGGCCAAACTGGTAGTGTAAATAAACGTACTTAGTAGTGAATACCGACCCCATAGAATTTTTCTTCCACCGTTGCTGGACTATACTATGCCCTACCCCAGCACTCGATTATACCCTGCCCCAAATAGTCGATTAGCTTGCAGGACCAAGGCAATTTTTTTTAAATTTTTTGTTTGAATTTAAAAGTCTTTAGAAACTGTTTTTTTTCACACTTTTAAATAATTTTTCATGCAAACTTTCAACAAAGTTAAATAAAAATGCCTTGACTCTCCAAGCTGATTGACTGCTGGGAGCACAGTTCAATCGAGCGCTGACAATTGGGTAAAAGTTCTCCGGTCGCTATAACTAACCTTTTCAACAGGCAAAAAGCCGCACGCCCTGGAAACAATTTCTTGTGCAGTATTTCACGCTTAACACGACGGTAAAATTAAAAAAAAATTCACTATATGGTAGTCATCTGCCTCTGTGAACAGGCCAAATTACAATTTTTGCCTACCATTTTCAAAGAAATAAACCATGCCAATATTTTTTAATTGGTTAATAAATCTATTGAAATAGTGGGCAGTTGACCACCATGTTCTCACTTTTTATACATTTTTTTACCATGGTGTTCAGCGATTTTTTTTTCACAAGAGCGTACATTCAGGTCGTACGGCCTTCATTGTGTTAATATTTGAGCACTTTGCATAAAGTTTTCAAAAGAAAAAATTTACGGAGAGGGGGTATTTGTTACTAAGGTCAAATAAATATTTCAAAACCGACCTGTTGATTTAGACCTGTATCATGTGCTGAAATTCATGTCCAACAACTGTTTGAAAGTGGTCTTCCTAAGTGTCTTGATAGTGGTACAAGTTGTCAGATTTCTTGTTCCGTAAGTGGTTACAATATGGAGAGAGTCGACTGTATAAGTAATCGAAAACATCTCTATATAGTATTTGGCATGTGTGGGTGTGTGAGTGTGTGTGTGTCCTACCTTGGTATTGCCCTTATTGAGACAGCCAAAAAACAGCCAAAATGGAGACAGCTAAGAGTAAAAGTTGTGTATCAGACATATACCGTATTTTCTTTATTAGTTAGTTTAGGTAATTATTTTTCAACCCATGAAAAATTAAAATAAAATATTTTGAGATTTTCGCGTTCAAATCGAAAAAGTTGACTTAGCTGATTTCGTGGTAAAAAACAGATTTGCGAATTTTTTTTGAGCTGAGATATAGGGTGTTTATGAGGGGTAACGAGGGTTGTTAAATTTACCGACAATTTTTTTTTGCCGTAATTTACCGGTAATTTACCGGTGCCGTATTTCTTCAAATAAGCGCCCTCCCCAAAACTGACTGCAAGTGCCAAAGCAAAGCGGAAAAAGCGAGCCTTCCGCGAAATCGAAGATGCCAAAGACCTCCCGCGCGACATTGAACGTTCGAAGACGGAATGGCTCTACCGAATCGGTTGGAAAGCAACAAAGATCATCAAGGAAACAGGTCTGCCTCATGATTCAGTCTACCGGTATATCGAAAACTTCGAAGAGCAATGAACCTACCGTTTGTCAGTGAAAGATAAGACGATTGCCTGGGCACGAAAGTATGGGAGCAGTGCAGCGGCTAATAATTTCGAAGTCGATATTCAGGTTCTTAAAGGATGGGATGAAGGGAAAGTGGGGTTTATGAATGAAAAATTTGGTCTATAGAAAGACTTTTGGACGCTACTTGCATACACCCCCTCAGCCCAAATAAACTTTTTTCAAAATTTTCCCAAACAGCCTATATCGACCTAAAATCGTCCCAGAAGCTCGAAAAAACATTATTCTTGGGTTCTGGTCTATGAAGAATTGAGTCTTGTTCATTTTTAAATTCCGACTTTTTGCCTGTTTTACCATGTTTTTCAACACGGGACGTGGCAAAAAGAGACTCTATAATCATTCTCAAATTTACAACTAATTTTACAACCAGGCCCGTTAAGCCCCCGAAGCCCTCAAAGTCTTTTTTAAACTATTTAAGTGCTCATATTTGTGAATAGTGCGCTGTTGTGTCTGCAAAAAACCTACTGTAAAAAAATTATGAATTTAGTGTCATTGACAATAAGACCCCTTCAATAGCCATATATTTGGTAGAAACTGCCCTTACACTGTGCTTTTCATCCTTACACACGCTGGTCTCCAATATTATTCTGCCCAGCAATGTCAAAAAGCCGACAATCAAAAGAGAAGTTATGGCAATCGCTCCATCAAAGAATTAAATGCAAAATCCAATATATTTTTTAAAGTCACTTGATTATTCAATTATTTGAATAAATTGTTTATAAATAGAGAAGAAAAAATCAAAACAATTTATTTTAAAATGCTTTTCTTCAAGACTGTTATTTTCTTTTTTATTTTTGCTTTCTTTTTAGGGACTGTTATTGAAGGTTTGTTTTTTTTCAAAGAGGGGATGCAACATTTAGGGCTAAATAGATTGGAATTCAATTAGATTTTGATTACGTTAAAAATGACTAGTTCGACATCCGTTTTTTTTTCTCTATCAAGTGCGTCGTGAGGACTTTGGTCTTCTAGAAAAAGAGTTGAACTAGTCGAAAATTCTCGCCTAATCATTGAACTTTTGTACAGAATTTTCAGCTTGGTTTCTAACAAAAAAATGGCCTAGAATTTAATTTTAGGTATAGGTATAATTTTTAGTACCTTTTTATCTTTAATACACGCCCTGGAGTGCTTTTTTCTAACCTCCGAGAAGAAGAAAAAGAGTTGAACTAGTCGAAAAAAGAGTTGAACTAGTTGGCGGGTGACAACCGTTGTCGTAGGCGTCAATGGCCTTTTGAGTGAACAAAAAGATAGATATCCAGCCATCTCCAGTTTTTTTTGTTAAGTTTTCTGTTTGCATCCCGACCGACAAAATTATTGTAACGTCCCCAAATTTTTATTGGTGCCACATTCCCGTCCCGGGATAAATTTTTCGGGTATCCCGTTCTGGTGTCCTGTCCATACTTGCACGCTTGCCAAAAATAAAAGTGCGCCGGTGATTTTTCATTTATAACGCCGGCGCCGGCTGAAGCGCCGGGCCATTAAAATTTTCGTCGCCGGCTCGGGCGTTTATCAGATGTCTTTTTTTGCCCTCGGCGCGCCGGCGCTGGTACACCGCCGGCGCCGGCTTATGTATAATAAGATTAAAATTTGAATTGTGTTTTCAAACATGATGAAATTCATATGAAAACAAAGTTTGTTCACAACTGATTTAATTAGCATACTACTAGAATAGATCTCCTGCCTTCTGTTAACTTCTAAAACTATATAATTTTTCGATTTTTCGAAGCGCTGGCGCCTCACAAAAATTTCGCCGCCGGCGCCGACACGCTTCATTTTTTCGCCGGTGGCGCTCCAACTTGCCCTACTGTACCCGGCGGCGCGCCGGCGCTCGTGCAGCGCTGGCGCTGCGTGCAGGTATGGTCCTGTTCCGGAATAGGCCATTCTGTATCCCTACCTTTCACATCGGTTGTCTAAAGCAAAGTCGATTTTTAGTCAGCATTTTTTTTTTAAGATGGTTGTTCGTGCCCTAAAAACATTTTTTCTATACGTTTCGACCATTGAAATATCAAAAAATGGCTAAAAGTTGATTTCGAGCTAGTTCAACATTATGTAATTCTGCCGGAATAATTTCAAAAAGTTATTTTAAACTTGATAGAAGTTAGCCGTAAATGTTCAAAACCCTTTAATTACTTTTTATAATATAAAAAACTTCAGCTCACGAAGGTGATGTATGCACTGCGGATGCGCACTGTGGTCCAGGCGAATCATGTTATGGGGAGTGGGAAGGGGGACATTGTTGTATGTTTTTAAACTTTGAGGGGTTGTAATATCGTGGGCGATTTATTTTACCTGATTTTCTGAGAATTTCCGGCTTACCAAGCATTTTTTAAAATATACAGAAATTTGACATCTTATTTAACAAATATAAAATTTTTAATTTTTTAGCGTCAAACGGAGGAAAATGATAAGAAAAGGATTAAAGAAAAAGCTACAAGATGATTTTGAACATTTTTTTTGAAAATAAACAGCAATAATATATAAATAAACATATTCAAATATTTTTATTGGACTTAAAACTTTTAAGAGATGATATGACAGTAATGTGACACAGTCAAACCACGATAACCCGCCACCCCAAAAAGTTCGTTTCCGCCTGGGGTCCGCCACTTTTTTTACCCCGATTTCTGAAAATTTTTGCTAGTTCTGTTTTGACAGTCTCTCTTTTTCTGCCACCCTTTTTTGAAATAGGGTGGCAGTTTACCTAGGTTTTGCTTTTTTTGAATTTTTTTATAATTGTGAAAAACGAATGGCAAAATCGGAATACTCTCGGTATTTGCGACCAGACTGTTAAAGCAGAACTAGCTAAATTGTTCAGAAATCGGGATAAAAAAAGTGTCGGACCCCAGGCGGGAAGGAACTTTTCGGGTGGAGGTTTATCGAGGTTTGACTGTATTGGTATACTAGGTTGACTGGCGCCTTGCAGTCGCCTTCTTACAAAAGCAGCACAGTAATGTCTCGATAAAAAATCAACTCCTAAAGTTCGTTCCCGCCTCGGGTCCGACACTTTTAACCTTGATTTTTGAAGGCTTTCGCAGAATGTGATTCGCTAGTCTGGTAAAAAAAGTTTGGAATAAACTAGGATATTGGCCAAAATTGATTTTTTTTCAAAAAGTTCATATCTAAACACTCAGGTTTTTTAGTTTTTATAGCTTTTGAACTGCACTACAACATATTGCAAGTACTTTTTGCGAGCGAATAAAAACAATACCGGGTTCACCGCGATTGATACTCTGCAAGTAATGAGTAATCTTGAGTTTATTAAATAAAAAAAAATGTGGTCGTTATTATTCAAAAGCTAGTTTGCTGGCAATCGAGAAAGTATAACCCCCGAGCCACTAACCACTCGGCCAATAAAGCACATTGCAATGTTATGCCCATTAACCATATTTAAAAACAGTAACATTGCCGATATTGAACCATTTTTAAGAAGACCTAGAAATTTTCAATATGGATTACGTGTCACCTGAAGCAGATTTGACAATAGACCTACCAAATTTTGCAGAAGTGTCACATGGTCACCAACATCTTGGCAATGAGATTAATATGTCCAAGTGCGCATTGAGTCCAGCAAGCAAATCTCGATTTGTTGGACGCAGAATTTCCTGCTGAACAAGATGATGTTTTTGGTTTAAACGTTTCCCAATTGTTTCCCAACATTTTCCGTACTAAAAAGTTAGGATTTCCAGAAAATTTTGGTTACCATAACTCGACCAATTGCCTTGGTCCCCCAAGCTAAATACACCAAAAAGGGTACCTGCATATCCCCCTGCGTCCCCTTCGGTGGCGCAGGGGGCTTGGTTGGTTAGAGATGCGCTCACTCACTTACCTTAGACATAATTCCGAGCAAGACTCTTGATCAAAAATACATAAAGAGACTTTTTTGCCTAGATCCAGTGACCAAAACGCAATAGGATACCTTTATACCCGCTATTTTAGCTTGGGGGACCAAGGCAATCGGTCAACTTATGGTAACCAAAAATTTTTTGAAAACTTTTTTTTTAGTGCAACAATTGTTTGGAAACTACTTTTTTTATCGGTTTTAGCATAAAAAGTTACTTAGAAGACGTCTAAACACTATTCATAGTTGACCAAAAAAGGGGTCCCCCAAGTAAACGAGTTCCGAAACTTATACTTACTGACCTTCGAAAAAGCCTAACCCGTGTCAGTTAACTGGGGTGTCAGATAAACAAGAGTCGACTGTATAAATTTTTATTTTATAAAAATAAGTTTGCAGGAAATTCGATAATTCTTAAAAAGTGGTTTCGTTCCAAGGTGCGAGGCGACGTATCCAGCTACATAGAAAAAAAATTACCTCAATATTAGGATTATTTTGTGCAATATTTTTCATGAAGTCATCATTGAGTAAAATAGTTCCATGAAAAGTCAAATATTTTAGCTGTTTTAATTCAGCTAAATAATATAGTCCACTCAATGTATGATTTATTTGTCTGTCTATTGCACAGAGATTCGTTAAGTGAATAGTTTCTAAGTTGGTCAATCGGCTGAGGGATTGCAAAAATCGGTCTGATACAAGGTGGCCATCATAACTTCTAATGTGCTCCAGTTGAGGTAGATACGCAAGACTTGTTGAGAGCAGAAAAGCTGGCACGCCAAGTCTTTGCAAACTTAAAAAAGCTACAGTCAACTCTCGATAATCCGTCACTAACTAATCCGTCACTCTCAATAATCCGTCACCTTCGTGACACTTTGTTTGGTTTTGCCTTAAATAAACAAGGCTAATCCGTCACTCGCTAATCCGTCACTCTCGATAATCCGTCACTCGCTAATCCGTCACTCTTGATTATCCGTCACCCCACGGCCGGTCCCAAGGGGTGACGGATTATCGAGAGTTGACTGTATTATCAATAGGGATTCAAATTCGCTTATTTTTCTGCGTATATTACAGTGCTGAAATATCTATTTTTGAGGAAAAAGTGCCAAATCTAATATTGATAAAAAGCACTTTTTAAAAAACTTGATTTGGATAGGCTTGGAGATTGTGGGTCCCGGCGGAATTTGGAATAGAGATTCCTAAAACTTTACGAGATTCGGGATTTTTCAAAAAAACCGCAAAGTGAATATTCTATCAAAATCGGGACTTGTTCCCTCCGGAGGGGGGGGGGTGGGGTGATGGGCTTGCCGGTAAAATTACCGACAACCGATGAGTTACAGTTAACCTTTGCTTGTACAATTAACTATAGATTGTACAGTTAATTGTAGCTTGTACAGTTTACTGTATAGTTACTATAAAGTTGGAGCAGCCCAAGTAAAGAAAAATGTAAACTTTCACAGTCCACTAAAGCCTATCGGCGAAAAAAAATTTTGGGAAGCATATTGTGCTGACTACAATTTGGTAAAAATTTAAACAATTAAGTCACAATGGGTCGCACTCTGCTAAAGAGCGAACTTTAAAATCTGCTTTTATATTAAGAGTGCACTGTAAAATGATAAAAGCTGGTGAATTTTGCGACTCGCACTTTTATTTTAACACCCATACGGAACATCATGAAAACATTGTGAAAAAGCAAATTGGAATTTTCGAAAATGAACCAGCGGAATTCGGGATTTTAGCTTTTGGGCCAGCGGCATTCGGGATAAGGATTTCGAAATTTTTTGGGATTCCCAAACCGGTATTTCCGTGGGACTCCCTCCTTCTTCACAAGCCTAGATTTGAGCGGGCGTATATGCAAGTAGCGTCAATTTACCATTTGAGATTGAGAAGAAGTGTGTTTACGACATTGACGAAATCAATAGAATCATAATTTATTTGATTAAGCTCCAAGTACTTCAAGTCTGGGCAATTCAACTGCATTTGAGAGAGTTTAGTTGTATCGATTCCTTCGCAGCAAAATAAGCTCAACACTTTCAAAGACGAGGGTAAATATTGAAAAGATGCTTTCTTCAAGTTACCGCTCAAATGCAGCTCTTGCAAGGAACAACACTGCTTGAAAAAGTGGGAAAGCGTCCCTGCCTACAATTGTTAATATAGTTAACTACTAGAGTTGGCCTCCCCCCCACTTTTTGGGGTGCGGGGGGGAGATTAGACTAAAAAATTTTGCGGGGGAGAAGCGGGGGGAGGTGGCCAATTTTTTTTGCGGGGAGGAGGAGCGGGGGGCGGGAGCAAGCTGTGAGCGGGGGGCAGTGGCGGGGGTGCGTGATTAATTTACAAGCCTCGGGACTGAAATTTTTTGAAACAGCAGTCTAGAATGAATCTGAAGGCTTTTGAAACACTTCTGAAGTCAAAGCCACGATATTGCCACTCATCTGATTCGATAAATCTTCGATAAATCGATAAATCTTGATCCTTTTTGGCTGCCGTTCTGAAAATGATCTCATCCGAGAGTTTTTTTCGACTTGGATTTTTTGCGGGGGGTGACGGGGGGTCATTGTGGGAGCGGGGTGGGGGGAGGTATAAGGAAAATTTGGTCAAAAAGCGGGGGGGGGGGGTAGGCCAACCCTATTAGCCACATCGGCCAGTTAGCGATGCGTTAGCAAAATCTTACATTCTCTGCACGAAACATAGCACTTTTTAGGTTGTAGAATCGGTTTGATAATAAACAAATTTGGTCAGCGTTTAAAGAAATACTTGACATGTTAAAACTTCCAAGTTTTCCCTCAGAAGTTTGACTAAACACAATATTCCAGCATTCTTCGAAGCTAGCACAGCTATGAATGGCACATAAATTAACCAACTTTACATATGGCCCACATCTCAACAGCAAACCAGTAAGCTGAAATCTCGTTTAACAATTTTCCAAGCACCAGTGAAAAGTTAAAATATATATACTTTTTCGTTCCAGTTTTCCTTACAAATACATCCATCTTTATTCAATAAAAGATGTGTAAAAAATTGAGTAGTATTGTTCCAGCTGTGCAAGCGAGCAATATTACGCAATATTACTTGTATTTGCAAAAAAAGCCGATTGCCTGCATTAGAATTGCTTTTTTTCTCGGCTCAAACATCTTCCAGTAGTGCTGAAGGTTGAGATTTTGAAAATTTCTGAGAAACCATTTTAGTGAACCTTCCCAAAATCGATTCTCAGTGGATTTTGGTCACTATGAAGTGGGATTCCAAGCAATCGATCGAACTATTTTTTGGTAATATTTTCATACCAAAATATCATAACATAGCAATGAATTTAAAAATTTTTGAGATAAAAACTTGAAAAAACCTTCTAATCTTCAAAGGTACCCTTTTTATACTTTTCACAATGTTTCTTTTGTTAAAAATATAATTATGAAAATAACAAAAAACAAACCAAAATTTCAATAGGGAGGCTGTTAATGGCATAAAGTTGTTGTGACTGAGTTGTAAGAGCAATAGTATTCAGTGTAAGAGTAAGGTTTGAACAGCTAGAATAAAGACACAAATTACAAGACAATTAATTTAAGAAGTCAATGATAACTTTTTTATTCAAATCAGATTTTAGGGTTCTATCTCACTGTCTGGTGCCAAAATATGCCCAAGTCCCTTTGTTGATTTTAAGGTGATGACGTCAACCATAACCACCGTATTCACCATAATCACAATGTTACCATAACCATAATAGACAGGGGGGCCTAGCAGAGGCGTATCCAGGAAATATTTTTAGGGGGGTGGGGTGGCTGAAACCCCAAAAGGTCATATTACCTACACCGTTTTCGGGTTTTATTGTGTTTTTTTGATGAAATAAAAAATTTCAGGGCAGGGGGCTTTAGCCCGGTTAGTCCCCCCCTGGATACGTGCCTAGGGCTTAAGCGTCTTTAGAAAAAAACAACATGGCTGACCAAGGCACAGTTTGGCACCAGATAGTGGGATAAAACCGAATTTTGTTACGAGCAATTGTAAAAAGTTATTTCAAAAAGTTAACCAGCTTTTCTATCACTTTGATTGATCAAAAGTGTTATCTATTGTTTTATTTGTTTTTGATTTATTTAAGGTTGCAAAGACTTGGCGTTACAGATATTTTGCTCTTATCCAGTATTGTGTATTTACCTCAACTTAAACACATCAAAAGTTGGAGGGGTCAACTCGTATCAGATCGATTCTTGCAATCACTCAGTCGATTGACCAACTTAAAAACTATTCATTTAACACATCATGTTTCTGTGGACCAACAAGCAATATATACATCAAGCGGACTATATTATTTAGCTGAATTAAAAAAGCTTAAATATCTAACTTTTCGTGGAATTGCCCTACTGGATGACGATGTCATGAAAGCAATTGCACAAAGTAATCCCAGTATAATGGGAAAAAAATAGATGCAGTCAAGCACTTCTCGAAATAATTTTACACCTATCTTGACCCAAACGCTGACTTCTCTGAAAAAATACATCTATATTTTATACAAAAAACAAAAATTTTAGTTAAAAGAAACGAGCAAGAAACATTAGCTCTAAATAAGGCATAACTAAAAAGTTATGATCGTTTAGAAACGAGGGATTTTTCGTACCACCCTGTGAATCCGAAACTCAGTTGCGCAAGATTTACGCTGAGAATCGAAGTTGTACACAATTTTTTTTACTGGTTTCGGGTTTCAATATGCTCGTTGGACATGTTGCTTCAATGCAAAAGAATTTTTTTAAATTTGCATGTTGTCATTTTATTCGTATTTAGAAACTCGAAATTGTTGACCGTAAACTAGTCACACGAGATTCTTTGTTTCATGTGCTAGATAACGGTAGACAGTTGAACAGTCTCCCACTTAACTCTCAATGCAAGCACCAAGTCATGGACTAATTCTAAGCGTTTTTTTATACCGCCGTTTCACTATTAGAACTACAGTCAAAACTCGTTTCACCGCCACCCCATAAGACAGTCCTGAGGGTATTGGAACACAGACGGTGGCGGTTAGCTGGAATAATCCTAAGCCAGTTTTGACTGTATTACTAAATACAATTCTTAATTCTATTATCAAAATTCTTTGAAATTCGAATAAAAGCCTAAAGTAATTGAAAATCATTGTACATTATCCAGAATTATGTCCTAGACACTGATTGATAATACCAAATTTCAAAGAGCCCCTGTTACGAAAAGGTTCATGCCTGCAGGGTATCCAGCAGTGCTGGGAATTTCGAAATTCTGCTCTTGGCTCTTGTCTTTAAAATTTTTCCTCCTGCTCTTGCTTTTGGCTCTTATCGTCAATATTTTCGCTCCTGCTCTTGGGTCCTGACTTCAAAATTTTTGCTTCTGCTCCTACTCTTGGCTCTTGTTTTTAAAAATTTTCGCTCCTGCTCTTGCTCTCGGCTCCTGGTTTCAAAATTTCTGCTCTTGGTCTCAAAATTTTTGCTCCGGCTCTTGCTCTTAGTTCGGATTCAATGATTCAATAACAACTTCAATGTGGAGATTTTTCGTCGTATAGAAAGTTTGGCTTCACTTTTATAATTAAAAAAAAATTGACGTTACTGGAACATATTGGGTTGGTCCATAAGTTCGCGGATACTTATACACTCTTTGCAAAGTTTTTGCATGAGTTTCATAAGTTTTTCATGATATATGCTATTTAAAATTGACAAATGGGTTTCAAAATTTGATTAGTAAAAACAGAACAAAATTCTTGATGAGTTTCGTAATTAAAATTCATAACATAAAAGTGCAATTTGGAAACCCATCAATAAAAATTGTTCTAATTTTACAAATAAAATTTTGATTTTGAAACCCATCTGTTAACTTTAATAGCATGTATTATTTAAAACTTATGAAACCCATGCAGAAACCTTGCGAAGCGTGTTTAACTAACCGCGAACTTACAGACCAGCCCATATATCCATCACTTATGGATAGTTTTAGTTTTAGTTCACTACAGTTTTAAAGCTTTTCAGATAGGAAATTCTAATGATTACAAATGCGCCGGTCAATAGTTAAAAATGTCAAAACAGCAAAATGACCGCTAGAACTTGTCCTTTTAAGGAGTGTATGAAAGGTGCAATCTGTTAGACAACTAGCGTCTAACGCTAAAAACCACCATTTTCTAACTAGTCGAATTTCCGAATCCCCAAACTATATAAAAATAAACAGCAGTAAAATGCAACAGAACTAATACAGATACCCACAGGACAACAAGCAAATATAACAAAACAAACCAAAAAAAAATTTTGACTCCGAAACCCCACTTTTCCCCGCTTTTGGGCCAGCGGCATTCGGGATAAGGATTTCGAAATTTTTTGGGATTCCCAAACCGGTATTTCCGTGGGACTCCCTCCTTCTTCACAAGCCTAGATTTGAGCGGGCGTATATGCAAGTAGCGTCAATTTACCATTTGAGATTGAGAAGAAGTGTGTTTACGACATTGACGAAATCAATAGAATCATAATTTATTTGATTAAGCTCCAAGTACTTCAAGTCTGGGCAATTCAACTGCATTTGAGAGAGTTTAGTTGTATCGATTCCTTCGCAGCAAAATAAGCTCAACACTTTCAAAGACGAGGGTAAATATTGAAAAGATGCTTTCTTCAAGTTACCGCTCAAATGCAGCTCTTGCAAGGAACAACACTGCTTGAAAAAGTGGAAAGCGTCCCTGCCTACAATTGTTAATATAGTTAACTACTAGAGTTGGCCTCCCCCCCACTTTTTGGGGTGCGGGGGGGAGATTAGACTAAAAAATTTTGCGGGGGAGAAGCGGGGGGAGGTGGCCAATTTTTTTGCGGGGAGGAGGAGCGGGGGGCGGGAGCAAGCTGTGAGCGGGGGGCAGTGGCGGGGGTGCGTGATTAATTTACAAGCCTCGGGACTGAAATTTTTTGAAACAGCAGTCTAGAATGAATCTGAAGGCTTTTGAAACACTTCTGAAGTCAAAGCCACGATATTGCCACTCATCTGATTCGATAAATCTTCGATAAATCGATAAATCTTGATCCTTTTTGGCTGCCGTTCTGAAAATGATCTCATCCGAGAGTTTTTTTCGACTTGGATTTTTTGCGGGGGGTGACGGGGGGTCATTGTGGGAGCGGGGTGGGGGGAGGTATAAGGAAAATTTGGTCAAAAAGCGGGGGGGGGGGGGGGGTAGGCCAACCCTATTAGCCACATCGGCCAGTTAGCGATGCGTTAGCAAATCTTACATTCTCTGCACGAAACATAGCCTTTTTAGGTTGTAGAATCGGTTGATAATAAACAAATTTGGTCAGCGTTTAAAGAAATACTTGACATGTTAAAACTTCCAAGTTTTTCCCTCAGAAGTTTGACTAAACACAATATTCCAGCATTCTTCGAAGCTAGCACAGCTATGAATGGCAATAAATTAACCAACTTTACATATGGCCCACATCTCAACAGCAAACCAGTAAGCTGAAATCTCGTTTAACAATTTTCCAAGCACCAGTGAAAAGTTAATATATATACTTTTTCGTTCCAGTTTTCCTTACAAATACATCCATCTTTATTCAATAAAAGATGTGTAAAAAATTGAGTAGTATTGTTCCAGCTGTGCAAGCGAGCAATATTACGCAATATTACTTGTATTTGCAAAAAAGCCGATTGCCTGCATTAGAATTGCTTTTTTCTCGGCTCAAACATCTTCCAGTAGTGCTGAAGGTTGAGATTTTGAAAATTTCTGAGAAACCATTTTAGTGAACCTTCCCAAAATCGATTCTCAGTGGATTTTGGTCACTATGAAGTGGGATTCCAAGCAATCGATCGAACTATTTTTTGGTAATATTTTCATACCAAAATATCATAACATAGCAATGAATTTAAAATTTTTGAGATAAAAACTTGAAAAACCTTCTAATCTTCAAAAGGTACCCTTTTTATACTTTTCACAATGTTTCTTTTGTTAAAAATATAATTATGAAAATAACAAAAACAAACCAAAATTTCAATAGGGAGGCTGTTAATGGCATAAAGTTGTTGTGACTGAGTTGTAAGAGCAATAGTATTCAGTGTAAGAGTAAGGTTTGAACAGCTAGAATAAAGACACAAATTACAAGACAATTAATTTAAGAAGTCAATGATAACTTTTTTATTCAAATCAGATTTTAGGGTTCTATCTCACTGTCTGGTGCCAAAATATGCCCAAGTCCCCTTTGTTGATTTTAAGGTGATGACGTCAACCATAACCACCGTATTCACATAATCACAATGTTACCATAACCATAATAGACAGGGGGGCCTAGCAGAGGCGTATCCAGGAAATATTTTTAGGGGGTGGGGTGGCTGAAACCCCAAAAGGTCATATTACCTACACCGTTTTCGGGTTTTATTGTGTTTTTTTTGATGAAATAAAAAATTTCAGGGCAGGGGGCTTTAGCCCGGTTAGTCCCCCCCCTGGATACGTGCCTAGGGCTTAAGCGTCTTTAGAAAAAAACAACATGGCTGACCAAGGCACAGTTTGGCACCAGATAGTGGGATAAAACCGAATTTTGTTACGAGCAATTGTAAAAAAGTTATTTCAAAAAGTTAACCAGCTTTTCTATCACTTTGATTGATCAAAAGTGTTATCTATTGTTTTATTTGTTTTTGATTTATTTAAGGTTGCAAAGACTTGGCGTTACAGATATTTTGCTCTTATCCAGTATTGTGTATTTACCTCAACTTAAACACATCAAAAGTTGGAGGGGTCAACTCGTATCAGATCGATTCTTGCAATCACTCAGTCGATTGACCAACTTAAAAACTATTCATTTAACACATCATGTTTCTGTGGACCAACAAGCAATATATACATCAAGCGGACTATATTATTTAGCTGAATTAAAAAAGCTTAAATATCTAACTTTTCGTGGAATTGCCCTACTGGATGACGATGTCATGAAAGCAATTGCACAAAGTAATCCCAGTATAATGGGAAAAAAATAGATGCAGTCAAGCACTTCTCGAAATAATTTTACACCTATCTTGACCCAAACGCTGACTTCTCTGAAAATACATCTATATTTTATACAAAAACAAAAATTTTAGTTAAAAGAAAACGAGCAAGAAACATTAGCTCTAAATAAGGCATAACTAAAAAGTTATGATCGTTTAGAAACGAGGGATTTTTCGTACCACCCTGTGAATCCGAAACTCAGTTGCGCAAGATTTACGCTGAGAATCGAAGTTGTACACAATTTTTTTACTGGTTTCGGGTTTCAATATGCTCGTTGGACATGTTGCTTCAATGCAAAAGAATTTTTTAAATTTGCATGTTGTCATTTTATTCGTATTTAGAAACTCGAAATTGTTGACCGTAAACTAGTCACACGAGATTCTTTGTTTCATGTGCTAGATAACGGTAGACAGTTGAACAGTCTCCCACTTAACTCTCAATGCAAGCACCAAGTCATGGACTAATTCTAAGCGGTTTTTATACCGCCGTTTCACTATTAGAACTACAGTCAAAACTCGTTTCACCGCCACCCCATAAGACAGTCCTGAGGGTATTGGAACACAGACGGTGGCGGTTAGCTGGAATAATCCTAAGCCAGTTTTTGACTGTATTACTAAATACAATTCTTAATTCTATTATCAAAATTCTTTGAAATTCGAATAAAAGCCTAAAGTAATTGAAAATCATTGTACATTATCCAGAATTATGTCCTAGACACTGATTGATAATACCAAATTTCAAAGAGCCCCTGTTACGAAAAGGTTCATGCCTGCAGGGTATCCAGCAGTGCTGGAATTTCGAAATTCTGCTCTTGGCTCTTGTCTTTTAAATTTTTCCTCCTGCCTTGCTTTTGGCTCTTATCGTCAATATTTTCGCTCCTGCTCTTGGGTCCCTGACTTCAAAATTTTTGCTTCTGCTCCTACTCTTGGCTCTTGTTTTTAAAAATTTTCGCTCCTGCTCTGCTCTCGGCTCCTGGTTTCAAAATTTCTGCTCTTGGTCTCAAAATTTTTTGCTCCGGCTCTTGCTCTTAGTTCGGATTCAATGATTCAATAACAACTTCAATGTGGAGATTTTTCGTGTATAGAAAGTTTGGCTTCACTTTTATAATTAAAAAAAATTGACGTTACTGGACATATTGGTTGGTCCATAAGTTCGCGATACTTATACACTCTTTGCAAAGTTTTTGCATGAGTTTCATAAGTTTTTCATGATATATGCATTTAAAATTGACAAATGGGTTTCAAAATTTGATTAGTAAAAACAGAACAAAATTCTTGATGAGTTTCGTAATTAAAATTCATAACATAAAAGTGGCAATTTGGAACCATCAATAAAAATTGTTTAATTTTACAAATAAATTTTTTGATTTTGAAACCCATCTGTGTAACTTAATAGCATGTATTATTTAAAACTTATGAAACCCATGCAGAAACCTTGCGAAGCGTGTTTTAACTAACCGCGAACTACAGACCAGCCCAATATATCCATCACTTATGGATAGTTTTAGTTTTAGTTCACTACAGTTTAAAGCTTTTCAGATAGGAAATTCTAATTTACAAATGCGCCGGTCAATAGTTAAAAATGTCAAACAGCAAAATGACCGCTAGAACTTGTCCTTTTAAAGGAGTGTATGAAAGGTGCAATCTGTTAGACAACTAGCGTCTAACGCTAAAAAACCACC
>SADC01001081.1:0-13810 GCA_004194705.1 Ditylenchus dipsaci | reverse complement strand
CAGTTGGAATCGTGATACACGAAAAGTACTGCAAAGGTTCTTACAGATGTGAGCATTTTAAATCCTAATTTAGAAGCGCTGCTGTTTCCCATTATAAATCCAGGTGGAAAACGCGGATGGTCTATAGAATCAAAAAAAATGCGAGATAAAAAAGATAAAATGACACTGCGTGAATACTGTAGTTCTAGAATAGCTATAAGAGAAAATGAATTCAACATACTGCATCACATCGGACCATTTTTCAGCAATGGTTAGTGAACGAGTACGCACGAATTGAAATGACAAGATTTATTGGCTTATAATAACCAGACCACTATACGAAAAGGAGCTTACAAAGGACTAAGTGATTTTCTGCTTTCATCCGCCGAACAAGTTGGCGCTCAAATTGGAAGACAATTTATTTTACCTTCAAGCCATTATGGATCACCAGAAATATGACACAGAGTTTTCAAGACAGTATGACTATTGTAGGAAAAATATGGATCTCCAGATTTGTTCATAACGATGACATGTAATCCTAAGCATCCAGATATTCTGAAATGTCTCAAAGCAGGTGAAACGGCATTAGATCGTCCTGACATTGTAGCTAGAGTATTTGACTTACAAAAGAAAAAATTTGTTGATCTTATCACAGGTCGACATGGAAATAAGGCAATCTTTGGCGAAGTTATTGCATGGGTTAATGTTATTGAGTTTCAAAAAAGAGGATTACCTCATATACACATGTTAGTAACTCTTAAATCTGAATTTAAGTGGCGAAGTGCTGAAATTGTTGACATGTTTCTGAGCGCAGAAATACCTGATCCTACGAAAGATCCTATTTGTATGAATTAGTCACAACCCAGCTCATCCATAATCCGTGTGAAACTTAAACCCTAAAAGTATGTGCATGAGAGAAGGAAAATGTAGATTCAGATACCCTAAGAAATTTCATTCCAAAACTACAATCGATGAAAACGGTCGAGTTGAGTATCGGAGGAGAAACAATGGAATAATGATAGATGTTCGCGGTAACCAAGTAGATAACGTTGGGTAGTGCCACACTCTCCTTACTTATCGAAAGCAACGTTTATGTCATGTCAATGTTCGAAAAAGTATCATCATTTACTTCTGTCAAATATTTGTACAAATACATGTTCAAGGGATTTGATCGTGCAAGTATAAAACTGTTCGAAAAAAGATCAAGATGGAAAAATGCATTACGATGAAATCAATCAACACCTTGATGCACGATACATTGGCCCTGTCGATGCCTGTTGAGAATTTTAGAAAAAGATTTGCAAGAAAAAAGCCATGCTGTTTACAGACTTCCGATCCATCTAGAAAATGAGCAAATCATTAATTTCGATGAATCAGATAAAGCAAACGACATTCGAAAAAAGATTAGAAAAAGAAACAATGCTGACGGCTTCTTCAAATTTAATAAAGAAAATCCTGACAAGAATTTTACCTACCGTGAAATGCCTGAAAAGTGTGTTTGGAATCGTGCACAGTGCAATTGGACTGACAGAATGAAAGGCAACACGATAGGACGAATGTACACAGTCAGTCCAGCAGAAAACGAGTTGTTTCATTTACGTCTTCTGTTATTGAACGTGAAAGCGCCAAAAGGTTTGAAAACATTAGGACCTATACAGGTGAAAATATATCAAACTTATTCTAAGCTTGCTCTCGCAAGGCGACCAGAAAGGGATTCTTTTTCATCACAGCTCGACGGATCTTCATGGCTTCGGTGTTCTGAGCACATGCAGTACCGTTTGGTAACACTTTACTTGGCCCCCCCACGGCTGACCCACTTTCGAGGTGAATTTTTGAAAACCGATTGCATATTCGTGTTTCTCGACCCGGATTTTTACGGGAAATGATCATCAGATTCTGTGAAAGTGAAAAAAAATTTTTTGGGATTTGCCTTGGTCCCCCAAGGTAAAATTTTAGAAAAATTTGAAAAAAAATATTTTTTAAATTGGCGCCTTTTGAATTTTAAAGGGATTAAGGGCTGTATTGGAGGGGAAGGGAATAAAAGGGGCCACTTTTATGGCAGAACAATAGAAAAGTAAATATATGTATTCTTCGACTGCCTCACCATGTTTTTCAACTGGGCCGTGGCAAAAAGAGACTCTATACGCATTTTTTGATCAAGAGTACTTCTCGGAATTATGTCTAAGGTAAGTGAGTGCGCGCATCTCTAACTCTCAAGCCCCTGCGCCCCCTTCGGGGCGCAGGGGCTTGGGGGCTTGGAGTTGAGATGCGCACACCCACATACCTTAGACACAAATCACTCGAAAGTGACTCTGGATGCATGAAAAAGCATGCATACCAGAGTTTATTTATGCGGTAGGCCCCAGTATTCAAAACTATGTTCAACATCTTCTTGTTAGGGGCCTTGTGTGATTAGTGGCCCCTTTTATTCCCTTCCCCTCCCAATACAGCCCTTAATCCCTTTAAAATTCAAAAGGCGCCAATTTAAAAAATATTTTTTTTTTCAAATTTTTCTAAATTTTACCTTGGGGGACCAAGGCAAATCCCAAAAATTTTTTTTCACTTTCACAGAATCTGATGATCATTTCCCGTAAAAATCCGGGTCGAGAAACACGAATATGCAATCGGTTTTCAAAAATTCACCTCGAAAGTGGGTCAGCCGTGGGGGGGGGCCAAGTAAAGTCTAGCCACCGTTTTTTTTACACTTGATTTTTTCGAGACTTCCGTGTTTCGCTCCAAGTTAGTGCCGGTTGCTTTGGAATAACTTCACTAACTTTCAACAGAATCTGGATGAATCATTTCCCCGTAAAAATCCGGGTCGAGAAACACGAATATGCAATCGGTTTTTCAAAAATTCACCTCGAAGTGGGTCAGCCGTGGGGGGCCAAGTAAGTCTAGCCACCGTTTTTGATACACTTTGATTTTTTCGAGACTTCCGTGTTCGCTCCGAGTTAGATGCGGTTGCTTTGGAATAACTTCACTAACATCTACAAAAACCAATAAATATTTCAGAAAAGAGAAATGCTAATAAATTACCATCAGAAATCATTGTTCATAAACTCATTTGTCTACCACCGTGCAAGTCGAAACCAATAGTTGATTCTAAACAAAAAGGCCACCGTCGGGTTCAATATAAGCTTAAAAAATTAATCATATCTTTAAAAACAGACAGCTTAATATTGACTTTCACCAGATATTCATACAAAAATGTACGATGACTTCTTCGTACAGCAATTATTAAAAATAAAATAAAGTGTTCCCTTAAAAATTTATTCATGTATCACAATATTTATTTAACAGAACTTATTTCTTCTACTTCTCTTAAGACACCACGAAGAGGAGAAAGACTAAACTAAAACGATTTGTATTGAATCATGGAAGCGTAAAACAATTCCTGTACCATGATTGGCCACCACTCGGGTTTAGTACTCTGACTCTTCGGGACTTTCTTGAGACACCACGAAGTAGAGAGAGACTGAAACAAAAAAATTTATACTGAAGCATGAAACAGTTCCAGTACCATGATTCTTCGCCACTTCTCTTGAGAATTCACGAAGAGGAGAGAGACTAAACCGGAGAGATTCTATATTGATCATAGAAGCATGAAACAGTTCCAATACCACACTCCTTCGGCACTTCTTTTGAGACATAAACAAAGAGAAGAGAAACTGAACAAAAAAACATTTATATTGAATATAGAAGCATGAATCAGTTCCAGTACCATGATTGACGACCACTCGGGTTGAGCTGCTTGATTCTTAGGCACTTTTCTTGAGAAATTACGAAGAGAAGAGAGACTTTACCAAAAAGATTTATATTGAATCACAGAAGCCGAAAACAGTACCATGATCGGCCACCACTCGAGTTGAGCTGCTTGATTCTTCGCCATTTCTCTCGAGACACTACGAAGAGAGACTAAACCAAAAAGATTTATATTGAATTATTGAAGCATGAATCAGTTTCAGTACCATGATTTGCCACCACTCGGGTTGAGCTGCTTGATTGTTCGGCACTTTTATGGAGAAATTACGAAGAGAAGAGAGACTTAACTAAAAAGATTAAGAACAAACAGATAGTCAACAACTGAATTTTAAGAAACAAAACATAATGAAAATCTCAAAGGCTTAATCTCGGTAGAACATTTACTCTATTTCATTGCAAGACCAACCTTCAAACGACGATTTTGAGACACAACGTTACACACACCGTTACACACACCGTTACACACACCGTTACACACACCGTTACACACACACAACTCTCTTTTAGTATATAGGATTAACCAAGCCTTTATTTTGTACAGTCGAACTCCGATATAAGGCCACCCCGATGTAAGGCCACCCCGCTATAAGGCCACCTCGAGACCAATTTTTTGGCCAGCAAAGAAAGAAATTAGTCAAAGTTCACCCCTGATATAAAGCCACCCCGATATAAGGCCACCTTCGGCCGGTCCCCAGGGATGCCTTATATCGGAGTTCGACTGTAATAATCTTTTCATAACTTTCTTTATCTCTGATTTTTCTTAAATACTAGTCACATATTCTGATTTATGCAACATATTCTACCTCCGAAATCGACTCATGAACATACACCTTCTTTGAAATTTATGTCAAATAAAGAAGGCATTCAAACTAATTTTTTCATATTTTTTTTATTTTTGAATAGAAAAGGCTGAAACAGTTGTTTGACTATTTTTAATGCCACTCTATATATCAACATTAAAAGGATTGAACTTTTGTCAAAATTGAGCTTCGGACGATTGCTGTATATGACCACAGCAATAGTAAAATTTGAAAAATATATTCAGCGTAGAGATAAAATAGTTATGACCACTTAGCAGTAGAAAGTTGGCAGTAGGTTTAAAGCATAAAATGGTGGTAGTTGGTGTAAAAAATCACCAAATTGAACCTTATAGAAATTGGTGTAAAAGAGGATAATTTTCCACTAGTTCTATTAACTATTTGTGCTCATATTTGCTAGCATTTCAGAGTGCCTATTCAGATAAGCTTCTTTTACTGATAAAAATGCAGATAAGCTGATATATGTTGACCTAGCCTGATTAGATCAAGTAGCAGACCTTAACAAATAAGGTCTAGAATTATACCTTATTTTATAAGGTGTCATCAATATACCTTCTTTGATATCATGAAAAATGTTCATACTGAATTTATTCATAACCTATTTGTTTCTGAATAAAAAGGCTGAAACAGTTTTTTTTGACTATTTTTCATGCCCCTTAACATATTCACGTTAGAAAAATTGGAACTTTGTTAAAATAGAGCTTCGGAAAATTGCTGTATATCACCATAGCAGTAGCAGAATTTTAAAAAATCTTGAGTATTTTACTATCGCTGTGGTGATATACAGCAATTGTCCGAAGCTCTATTTTAGAAAAAAGGTTTTTTGTTAATGTGAATATGTTAAGAAGCATGAAATATAGTCAAAAAATCTTTTCTGCTTTTTTATTCAAAAACAAAAAAGTTATGAATAAATTCAGTATGAACATCTTTTATGAGATATCAAAATGGGTATAATGATAATACCTTATAAAATAAGGTATAATACTAGACCTTATTTGTTAAGGTCTGATATTTGATCTAATTAGGCTAGGTCAGCGTGGACCACCATTTAAAAACTAGGTAATTAAATCGAGTGTACACTAAACCGAGGGTTCATTCTAGTCATTTTGCAGTCACATTGTAAATTGTTCACAAAAGAAAAATCTACCTGACTGGAGAACCTGAACCGCAAGTAATTACTGTTGTTCTTGAGGTATAAAGCTGTAAAAGTGAAGGAAGGTTAGAGCCCACCAGCATACCCTCATCCTACTAGCTGATTCATATTATTTGCAGTCTTGCTGGCCCAGCTGAAGCTTCTGTCCAACTGGAGCATTGAAATTTGCTTAAAAATAAATATGTGTGTGTATGTGATTATAAATTAAAATGCGTGAGAACAGGAAGACAATGAAAATCCCATGCTCCAGGTTAATACTAATTGTTTTATTAGCATTCTTTTTCCGATTTAACCGTTTGAATATTACTGGTTGTGTTGATGATTAGTGTATGGAAGGTCTGAAAGTGTTAATTCTCGATAAAATATAAATCAGAGACATCAAAAACCAGGAAAACATAAGCGCTTGATGTCGAAACTTGAAAAACGGCAAAAAAAACGGCAAATGAATTAAAAAACGGCAAAATTTTCTCTCGAGAAATTTTGCCATTTTTTGCCGTTCTTGAAAAAACGAAACGCCAAGGGAATTTTGCCGTTTTCTTGTCGTTTTGCCGCTTTTGCGTTCCATGGTTGAGATACGGTCTTTTGAAAAAAATTCAAAAAAGTTGAAAAAACCTTGAATTTTGATTTTTTTTGCTATTTTTTAAAGGCAGCAGAATTATTATTATCAAACCTTCATATGCTTGTTTTCATCAATCATCAAATTCGAATCACCAAGGTCACAGTGAAATACACTATTGATGTGCAGAACTTCTAATCCCAGCATTACTTGAGGCATAACATGGATTGTTTCATCAAATGTAAGTAGTTTATCAGTCTCTTTGCACTGCTTCAGCACAGGAACTCGGGTTTGAGTTTGAATAGGGTGAGGTTAAGGTTGAAATGGGGTAATGTTAAAGTTTAAATAGGGTTCAAAGTCAATTTAAACTTTAACATGACCTAATTTAAACTTTGATCTAACCTGGAAAAGTGAATAATGGGTAAAGTTAAGGTTTATTTAAAGTTTATTTGAACATTAACTTCACCCAATTAAAAAATTTTTAATGTCCAGTCAAATTTTGGCTAGGGGAAACTTGCCAAAAAACGAAATTTGCCAAAACGAAATTTGCCAAAACGAAATTTGCCAAATCGAAATGCGCCAAAACGAAATAAGCCAATACAAAATTTGCCGAAACGAAATTTGGCCAACGAACCAACAGGGGGGACCAAGGCAGTTTTTACGTTTTTTCAAAAATTTTCGAAATTGTTTCCTAACCACCTAAAACCACCCCGAACCAGCAAAAACCATCCAAAATTACCCAAAATCACACAAAACCACCTAAAACACCCAAACCACCCGAAACCATCCAAACTACACTAAAGAAAAATTTTGCGGGAATTTGAATTTTTGGTCTGAGCCATCCAAACCAAGTGGTCGTCCACTTGGATTGAACACTTTTTACTTTCTCCAATGTATTCATGTGAATATGCATTTTATCATGTTTATGATCCCTTTTGTGCTGTGCGCTATAAGTTTTAAGTAGAATATAGTGTTTGGCAGTATCCATAGTTGAAGTCAACCTTTTTGTTGACCCTGAAATGTTGATACTGTCTTCAACAATTTTTTGTTCAATATTTTGTTGGCCCCAATGTTCACCTACAACATTTTGAAGCCAAAAATGTCTGTTGATCCCTTTAGTAAAATGTTGCACTCTACCCGCTCAAAAATAACTTTTTGTTTTTCGGAATTGTATTCAGAATTGTTTATTATATTAAACAATACACACTCAGCACTCCTCACAGGCATTAGTTTGCTCTTACAAAAAGGAGATTCTGAGGATCTTTTGTCTGAGGACAAAAGACAATAAAAAAATTATTGTATTCTTGTATAGCACCCCTAGGTTACGTGTAAAAGTGGTTGACTAGACCCCACGTGATAGTCAAAATTTTAATTGAAGAAGTTTGAGAAAATTATTAATTGAAGTTCGAAATGTGACCATGATGTATATTAAATCCTTTCCTCAATATTTAATTTTTCTCAAGGACAATCATTCGTGTGATCGTTATTCTTGACTCCTATTCAGGACAGGGTAACACTTGGTTTTCAAAAAATCGTATTTTTATAGTTTAGCCCTGGTTCACATGGCAAAAAACTAAAATCGTCAAGAAAAATCTGTTAATTGATGCATAAATTAAAAATGCATAAAAGTTTTTTTTTTGCAAGTGCCATGTAGAAAAACATGACAGAATTGTTTAAGCTCCAAATTAAACTAAAAAATTCTTGACTATTTTTAGTTTTTTTTCGCCTTGGGGACTAAGGCTAAACCGTGATCACATTTCGAACTTCGGTGACTAAGGCGAAACCGAAAAAAAATCGATTTTTAGAAAACCAAGGGTCACCGTGCCTATTTCAGGAGTAAAGAATCACGACTATATGGGTGATTTCCTTGAGGAAAATAAAATTCGAGGAAAGAATTATATACTCCAGCAAAACCATAATACCCGTATCGTGATCACATTTCGAACTTCGGTTCTTATCCTTTATCCAGCCACCCTTTTTAAGATCCCTTTTACTCTCGTTTTTAGGCTTAGAGTAGGTGAACTCATGTTTGGATGGACTAACAGGTGTCTTACGCACTTCTTTCAAAGCTTGAGTGTTTTTGGTTATGCTTAAAAAGTGATAACTAAGCCTAACAACGAAAGTAAAATATGATCTTAAAAAGGTGGCCCGTATAAAGGATAAAAACCCGAACCTCAATTAATTATTTCTCGAAATTTCGAGTACTGTCTACTCTTCGTACAACACCACTTTCAGGACCTGATATTGGCGCTAATATATATATAATATACCGTATTCTCTCTAATAGAACCACACTCTCTATTAGAACCACACTCTCTAATAGAACCACATCCTCAAGACTCTCAAGCTGCGCCAACGGCGGTCTTACTCCAATGGATTGTCGAAGCATGGGGGAATCTCTTATAGGAGCTCATGGTTGAGTCATTCAAATTGTGCGGAGTTCCCAATGCCACCAATGGATTTGGGAACGACGCCATTTACTGCTTCAAGAAAGTTGGGCCGGTTCCGAGTGGTCGAGGCAAAATGAAGCTGGCGCAAGATGAAAAGAAGTTGGCTGAGCAGATACAAGAAATCTATCTTGAGGACGCGCAAGAAAATTTGTTCAATAATAAAGATACATCTTTTAATAAAGATATATCGATATATCTTTTCTTATTTTTCATTTATTTAGTGGTGCGTCTATTTTCAAGTTTTACACGTCGCAGACCGTTTTTAGGATTAAAGGTGATGCAATATAGAGCCTTGTGGTGTAAATGGCAAGATCATCATGTTTCTAAGAAACGATAATCTATTTACCGTATTTCCTCTAAAAACAGCCCCTGGGCGCTTCTTTTTCAACTTTCCTCCAGCATGGGCGCTCATTAGAGCATGGGCGCTTATATTTCAACCTGTCGAAGTTGAAAGCGCTGACAAAAACTATAACTACACTCGGCAAACTGAACACATGTTATGTTAGTGGTTCATAATTGACTATAACTTTGTTAATAACAAAGTTCATTGTCTACAATAACTTTGTTATTAACGGCGGGGGGTTTATTCGACAGACAGAAAATTCAAAAAGCGGGTAATTCGACAGTGGATAATTCAACAGCCGGATTATTCAAAAAAGCGGATAATTCGACAGAGTAATTTTCCACAGTCGGATTATTCAAAAACCGGATAATTCGACAGTGGATTATTCAACAGTCGGAGTTTTCGTCAATAATTGTTTTAACCCACTTTTTGATCACGTATCAAGCTAATTTTTCTCAAATCATTTCTTCTTGGCTATTTCTATTGATCCTGAGAAAAATTAGCTCGATACGTGATCAAAAAATGGGTTAAAAAATTATTGACGAAAACTCCGACTGTTGAATAATCCACTGTCGAATTATATGCTTTTTGAATAATCCGACTGTTGATTATCCACGTCGAATTACCCGCTTTTTGAATTTTCCGTCTGTCGAATAAACCCCCGCCTTATTAACAGCTGCGGAATTTTCCGGGATGCCCTGCACTTTTGAAATTGTTTTACGCTCGGCAAAAACCAATAAAACTGCGAAAAGAAATTAATAGTGCACACTATTTTCAAATCTTTCGAAAAAAAAAACATTGTCGAAAATGTGCAATTTTCACCCTTTAGGCCACTGTAGCCAAAGATGCCGGTTTGAACATCGTCCACTCATTGATCGACACCTCGAATAGTAATTTGGTTGCAGTTCAGAATCCCCCCCCCCCCACGGGGAGTGATCAGACGGAGTAGATAACATCATATTCGTGTTCTCGACCCCGATTTCATGAGAAAGCCGTTGTTTTTTTTTGGTTCTGAGAAAAAAAATTTTTCGAACCACAGGGGGTATCATGGTTTTTTGGTCAAAATTTGGAAATTTTGAAATGGCGCCTTTTGAATTTTAAAGGGATTAAGGGCTGTATAGGGAGGGGAAGGGAATAAAAGGGGGCCACTTTTATGGCAGAACATTATAAATTTAAATATCTGTATTCTTCGACTGCCTCACCATGTTTTTCAACTGGGCCGAGGCAAAAAGATACTCTATATGCATTTTATGGTCAAGTGTACTTCTCGGAATCATGTCTAAGGTAAGCGCGTGCGCGCATCTCTAACTCTCAAGCCCCCTGCGCCCCCTGCGGCGGCTTGGAGTTGAGATGCGCACACACATACCTTAGACACAAATCACTCGAAAGTGACTCTGGATGCATAAAAATGTATGCATACCAGAGTTTATTTATGCGGTAGGCCCCAGTATTCAAACTATGTTTATCATCTTCTTGTTAGTGGGCCCTGTGTGATTAGTGGCCCCCTTTTGTTCCCTTCCCCTCCCTATACAGCCCTTAATCCCTTTAAAATTCAAAAGGCGCCAATTCAAAATTTCCAAATTTGACCAAAAAACCATGATACCCCCCTGTGGTTCGAAAAATTTTTATATGAGTTTTGCCGAGCGTGAAATAATTTTAACAGTACAAGGTAATCCAAAAAGATTAAGCAGCTTTTTAATTAGCATAACTTTTTTAGAGTTCGTTTTTGATTCACTTCAGAAATTGACTTTGAAGATTTACAGATTGAATCATCACTGTAAATGTGTTCTTCAAAACGCTATTCGTAATGATCCCTCCGTCCTGACAGACAGATAAGTTATCAAAGCTATGCCCGTGAGTTTTTATAAGTTAGATGTGTTCGGTCATTCCAGTCTGGATTCCGATCTTGCCGATCTTTACTTCGACTGGTTTGATTGATTTGATTGATTTCTGACTTTTCGCTACAAGTTACACGTTTCATATACTAAAATTTAGTCAAGATTCTAGGATTTTTATTTGCGCTATTATACACGAAAAAAGTTAATATTTAGGTAAGCTCAAATTAAAGAGACATTTGACGATGCCAATTCCATGCCATCCTACACAATTCTGTTATTTGTGTAAGATCACATATTATTGCGGGCTTTATAACAACACAATGTAAAAACATTGGCCCAAAGAAAAATTAGATAATTTTTACAAAACCATTTTTTTGATTAAAGTAGGCAAAGTTAGACGTGATACGCGGTTTATTCAGCAAAACCTTTCAGAGGCAACTTTCGTGCCGAGAAACACATAAAATTAAACAAACGCACAAACTTTAAAATTAACAAAGTTGGTAGAAAAACGCCCAACTTTATGTTTTTACACTTATAATTTTGGCAACTCCGAAGTGGCCATAAGTTTTTCTTGGTCATGCTGAAAAAATATTTTTGTTGCTTTTTTCACATACTAAATTGACTATTCTGAGTCGAATGGTATATTCAGAATTAAGTTATCAAGAAAATAGACCATCGGACAATAGTTAATTCACTCCGACTTCTAGCTAAAATGAAATGCTAAGAAGTAATTTATAAATACGAGAATTGTTTTGAACTTTTGCAGTTTGAATAATATTGGTTTACAGATTTAATTGCACATAAAAATGACATCCTCCAAAGATCTTATTCGGTACTTGTCTATTGCTTCATTACTATTGCTACAGCTAGCATTATCGTGCAATGCGTACGGAAAAAAAGTTACGATAAATCACAAATGTAAGGACCTAAACTCTTAATTTTTTTATCATTTTTGGTATTGCTAATTTTTTTGAATACATGGCTTTCATTTCGGAAATTGGTTTAGCTTATTGAGTCAGCGTTATGACTAGACAAAAAGGTTATTCACCAATTAATGGGCTTTATCCAACAAAGATGGGTTTGCCTTGGCCCCCCTCGATAATTTTTTTCGTTATTTTCAGGCTTCTGACAAGCCAAAGATAGGCCAGTGTATGTTAAGACAGACTTTGAGAAAAGTCTGGAATATGTTTGAGTCCGTCCCCAACATATGCTGGCCTACCTTTGCCTGAGCCGAAAGCCAAAAATGTAAGGAAAAACAACGGGGGGACCAAAATCCAAAACAACCATTCTACTCCTGAGATTTCAAGCTTCATTTAAAAAAAAATTGACCGCAAAACCAACAAAAACACTCCAAAACACCAAAAACATCCATTGTCGACAAACAAACAGACAAAACAGCTCTAATACTATATAGGAGATAGATAGAACAAGCGATGTAGTCTTGAAAAAGACACGAATCGAATAATCTTTTTTTTTTTTAAATTGTTTTTGGAAGACAATATCTCTATTAATAAGGTGGTGAATAGCGCATCTGTTTATTCAAAACGCTGATTAAACTAGCTAATCAATTCGTTAAAATAAAAGACGTGTGTTGATGTTCTTAATTGAAATTTTTTGCGCAAGATGAAAATCAAATTACAACACTGAAAAATCAATAAAATATGACCGCTCTAACAGAACTTAAAGGGCCTGACCTCTTCCTGCTCGGTGGTCCCCCGCCAATTCAAAAATTTCCCTTGATCATTGGACTTCTGTACGGATTTTTCCGCTAGGTTTCTAACAAAACTAAGCCTAAAATTTGATTTCAGGCCTAGTTTTGTTAGAAACGTGGCAGAAAAATCCGTACAGAAGTCCAATGATCAAGGGAAAATTTTTGAATTGGCGGGGGACCACCGAGTAGGAAGAGGTCAGGCCCTTTAAGCCGCTTTTGAATTTTTCAAAAACATTTTTATTTTTCTAGCATAAAAACTATAAACAAAAAACAGTGTAGAGTTCGGAAACGGTGTCGGCAAAAATGACCTCCAAGAAAAGGCTTTAGCATACTTTGCCATCCCCTGAAAAAAATTCTAGCTTTATCTTCAGACGTGAAAAAGGTCAAGCTTGTCTTACAATTGGTATCCTCCGTGTTTGAAAAAACTCTTTAAAAAAATTATCATGAAACTCTAAGAAAAATACTTTTATGATACACACTAATGACGTTAGACAATGGTGAAAGCTGGTCAGCACAACTAAATGCTCTTGCTACTAAAGCTAATAGTAAATATCATGCTTCAATAAAAAATACTGCAGCACACAAGATTATATGCAAACTAACTAGCGATGGGACTTTGCATGGAGTTATATCTTACAGCACTGACCAAGAAGAACAAAATACTTTTTATATTTACGTTGTTTTTAGATCCAGCCCATGAAGGAAGAGGAATGGGTCGAAAAATGCTTGAATTTTTGATTGAATATGCAAAAAGGTACACCACGAAAAATAAAATAGCTTTGTGGACTTCGAAGAAAAGTACAAGCGGTAATCTTTACTCCCAACTCGGTTTTCAATACAGTGAAGAAGAGGAAAACATTATGGAACTGGACATATAGAATTTTTTTTTATGAATTTTATTGATTTAAGACAATTGTGACTAAAGCTTTTTAGTGATTTAGCTTTTCCAAATGAACATTTTGAGCATTCAAATAAACACCTTTCATAAGTTTTCAATTTGATTAGATCACATTTTTAAACAAAATTTTATTGGGTAAGTGTTCGATATTTTCTTGGGTACATTAAAATACTGATGTTTTTCTTGCTTTTCTTTTGTTTAAAGCTATAAAAAGTCGAAATTGTTGCAAAGTCTTCTTGGCAGCACTCAATTTCTTTTCTAAGTGAATCATCTAAATATATTTAAAAAATGTAGACTGTGTA
>SADC01001080.1:0-18206 GCA_004194705.1 Ditylenchus dipsaci | reverse complement strand
GAGAACTTTAAGGGCAGAGGGGGGGGCAGGGATTAATTGTAACTATTTTGCGGGAAATAGTTACAAATTTCGCATTTGATAAATAGTCACAGCCTGTAACTATTTTGACCTTTGTAACTATTCTTGTAACTATTTTCTCGCCACGAAAGTAATGATTAAAAAAATAGTTACAGCGTGTAACTATTTTTTTTTGCTGTAGTTTCAATGCACGAAATCAGCAATTTAAAAAAAAATTAATTCTATTTGTCAATTTTGTAAAAACTTCAAAAGGTAGGCGAAACCAGATGGCTTAGGACCCACTCCTACTTTATTTGCTATAGCATTTACAAAATCATCGAAAAAGTACTTTCGGTCTTCCGGGTTATCCGGAACTCGGTTGAATATTTTTGCATTTATTTTTAAAACTTTTTTTTTTTCATTTTTGCATCATCGTTCGCACTTAAAATGCTTTTCCAGTTAACACGAGAAAGACGGACTGTAACTTTGACTACCTGGAGGTTTTCAGACCTGCTGAGCACGAATATCGCAAAATCTGACCTCTGAACTTGTGTGCAATGCCTTAATTACCCCGATTTTCATAGCGACTCTTAGAAAAATGTACAGTTTTTTCTTAAGGCTGGTGAGCAGTGAAATTATTTGGGCGCAGAAATTTTTTTATGCTCATAAGAAAGTCCTTTGTCTGGGCTTTCTAATGGTATGTCGTTTGCCTACATATGAAACCATTGAAATGGAACCACATATGAAACCACATTAAACCCGAAATTTTCTCACTTGACAAAAGTCTACTCAAGCTGCGCAAGACATGTCATATTGCCGTTCAACTCCATGATGCTTAGTCAATACTTGTAGAGGAATTCAAAAGCTACAAGATAAGGCGAAAATCAGCACAAAAATTAAACAAAGGTCACTCAGAAATTACAGGAGAAGAGGTATAACTCAGCTGTTTTCCTGATAGAGAAATTTGAAGGGTACCTGGTTCGGCTTATTTATAACCGACTTTCTTCAACATTCATTGGTTTTCAATATACCAAAATTATCAGCGTAAAAAATGCGACAGACCTAGTGCGAAAACTCACAAGACAACAAGCGAATATCACAAAATCCAAGCCAAATAATTGACCTCAAAACATATAAAAACCCAGGGGCTTTTGGACGAAAACTCAGGTGGTTATGGCTTGGTTTCACAATTTTTTAAAAATTTCATTAGACTTTTAAAAAAAATAAAAACATCATGTGATAGATCATGAAAAACTGCATCAGATACCACTATTAGATCACAAGTGTTACTGTGTTTTCCATCTTTTTGAGAAGATTGAAGAAGTGGCCTGGCAGCCTGGTCATGGATGGACGATTCTGGTTAATTTTACTGAGTTTAGAATCAATATTTTTGAACGCAATTTTCCGCGCAAACTGTTTATCAAAAGATAGCCAAGACTTTGGCGAGCCTTTTCATCCTCACAGTATTCGAATTTAAAAAATTGTGTTGATTTCAGGCCTCTTGAAATCGTCCATCCATGACCAGGCTGCCAGGCCACTTCTTCAATCCCTCAAAAAAGGGAAAACACAGTAACACTTGTGATCAGAGTTGTAACGGACCCCTGCCCGTCCTTCAATCGTCCTTCACAAAAATATTTAATTTTCGTTCTTCCTTCATTCTTCACGTCATTGGGAAAAATTTTTTCGCCTTCATCTTTACGTCACCTTCATAAAAAAAAATTTCGCGCCCTTCCTTCAGCCTTCACGTCAGTCAATAAATTTTTTTACACCCTTCCGTCAGTTCTTCACGTCAGTGAAGAGTTCTTCAATTTTAAACAATGAACAATGAGGGACCTTCATCTGTTAGATCCACATTATGAATATCAACAAAACAGTAAGTTTATACTTACTGTTCACGCCCACTTGATCATCCTCCGAGGTTTTCTGTCGCTTCTCTAGCACCGCTGGCGCTGAGGGAGATCTTTCTAGTCCACGCTTTTGTTTTTGAGAAGTAGTAGTCGAATCCATCGTCAGTAGATGAGGGTCAATAAGGCTAGGAGAGAATATATATGGCTAAGAGATAGATTGGAAGTTTTAAAATATAGACAAAGAGGTTTTCGAAGAATTTCGAGAATTTTTTTTCCTCATTCCTCCAGTTTTTCCGTCATTTTCCCTTCAGTGCATTTTAAACTTTCAAAACAACTTCAAAATTCCTTCACTTGGTAAATGAAGAATTTTTTCCTTCACCTTCACCTTCATTGGGTTCATGACGTGAAGGCTTCACGTCATTGAATTTTTTTTTAAATATGAGCCTTCCTTCATGCCGTCCTTCATGTCTATGAAGTGAAGGTGAAGTGAAGGGACGTCATGACATTTGTACAACTCTGCTTGTGATCTAATAGTGGTATCTGATGCAGTTTTTCATGATCTATCACATGATGTTTTTATTTTTTTAAAAGTCTAATGAAATTTTTAAAAAATTGTGAACCAAGCCATAACCATCTGAATTTTCATCCAAAAGACCCTGGTTTTTTATATGTTTTTGAGGTCAATTTTATTGGATTGGGTTTTGTAATATTGCTTGTTGTCTTGTGAGTTTTCGCACTAGGTCTGTCGCATTTTTTACGCTGATCATTTTGGTATATTGGAAACCAAAAATGTTAAAGAAAGTCGGTTATAAATAAGCCGAACTAGGTACCCTTCAAATTTCTCTATCAGGAAAACAGCTGAGTTTACCTCTTCTCAAGGTAAACGAGGTCAACTCGCGAAAGTTTTTAAAGTTCCGCTTTTATAGATATCGGTACTTATCCCGTGCCTTTTTTAAGTCAAATAGAGTCAAAAGTGATAAATTTTAACAGGTTTCACTATCTAGGGCCCACAAAAGTTATTTAAAGGGGCATGCCCCGTGCCCGACACGGAGAAAAGGCGGGGACCAGTAGTTTTTTTTCTTTCTCGATCAAGTTTTACATGCATACGCATTCAGATTTTTTAAGTTTTCTGCATAGTTTTGAAAAGTAGTATAGGGTCAATAATATTAGATTTGACGCAAACGAGTGAAAAATAGAACGATTCAAAAAAATTGCTGGTCCCTGCCTTAACTTTTTGAAACGCGCGGGCATGCCCCTTTAAACAGACCAATGATATTTGCCCGCGGAGCGGCCAAAGACCAGCACACTCCACATTGCAATTAATTGGGATTTCTTCTTCACATTTCGAACCAAATGAAGTTCATATAGTCACAGCAAATTGAGAATAAAAAGATGGCACTCACAGCCTACCAAAAGGACCTATCTAAATTCTACACTTGATGGGTAGGTAAGGTAGGAGGGTAGGTAGGGTAGTGAGGAGAGTAGCTAGGGAGGAGAATAACTGGTACATATGGTAGGTGGATAGATGAGTTACGTGGATGTGTAGTTATGGTACGTGAGTGGGGTTGAAGGGTAGTAGCGTAGGTGGATAGGTAAGAAGGGTAGGTATGCCATAAGAGTGGATGGGCATGCCAAGGAAGTAAGTAGGCATCTCAGGAGCGTGCTTAGGTGAGCCGGAAGAGTGGTAAGGTTTGCCAGAAGAGCAAATGGCTATCTTAGGATGAAGGGTAAGTATCCCAGATGGTGGCCTTCAGGTTCTGTTACCCATGATTCTAGTACGCATGTAGAAGTACTCATAAGGGAAGTACCCGAGGTGTGCTTTTCAGGAGAGGAGGTGACTATTTTTATAATGTCTATTCTTGTAGAGCATCCGCAGGTGTCGTGTATAATAGCCCATACAAGAACATAATTTTTAAAACCTTCGCGAGTTGACCTTCGCGAGTTAAAATCCTTCGCGAGTTGATATTTTACCCTTCTCCTGTAATTTCTGAGTGACTTTTGTTAATTTTGTGCTGATTTTCGCCTTATCTTGTAGCTTTTGAATTCCTCTACAAGTATTGACTAAGCATCATGGAGTTGAACGGCAATATGACATGTCTTGCGCAGCTTGAGTAGACTTTTGTCAAGTGAGAAAATTTCGGGTTTAATGTGGTTTCATATGTGGTTCCATTTCAATGGTTTCATATGTAGGCAAACGACATACCATTAGAAAGCCCAGACAAAGGACTTTCTTATGAGCATAAAAAAAATTCTGCGCCAAATAATTTCACTGCTCACCAGCCTTAAGAAAAACTGTACATTTTTCTAAGAGTCGCTATGAAAATCGGGGTAATTAAGGGCATTGCACACAAGTTCAGAGGTCAGATTTTGCGATATTCGTGCTCAGCAGGTCTGAAAACCTCCAGGTAGTCAAAAGTTACAGTCCGTATTTCTCGTGTTAAGATGCCCTTGAATTTCCTGAACTGCCAAGAGGACAAAAAGAGAGCGTTCGTTTTTTGCAAGAGAAATGGCTTATCCATTCAGTACCAAGCAAAATTTTTCTAGGGTTATCGGACGAACTAACCGAATCGAAGGCGAAGTTTGTGACTGATCGAAAACCAGAAAATGTGCGTTTTAGACAACAAAAGTCGAAAATCGGCCGATTAAAATCATATATGGTAAATAAATTTATCGGTTCAGATAAATTTATCTGTTTTGCGCACTATGAGGGTCGGCTGTAGTCAATTTTTTTTATTTCTTTGGACTGGTCATATTCATGCCTAGGGTTATCGGACGAACTAACCGAATCGAAGGCGAAGTTTGTGACTGATCGAAAACCAGAAAATGTGCGTTTTAGACAACAAAAGTCGAAAATCGGCCGATTGAATCGGCAACCCTATTCAAGACCCTTGTTACAATCAAGTTTTAGTGGAAAGAAAAATTGGGGGATATAAAATTTGGATGTCATTGAGGAAATTCGGTGGTATTCGGAGCAACTGGACGAAACTTGAAAAATTTCGTGAGGATTAATTAATGTTTTGGGGTTTTAATATTTTTAGGTGGACTTTGGGAGAAAGGCGCCTATAGGCTCCTACAACGACTCGTAAATAATAGGATTTCTCTAAAAAAATAAGCTTTGAGCAAAATCAAGCGAGAAAGAAACAAGGATATTATTATTATGCAAGTGAATTTTAAAATCTGTCCTTTTAAAAGTAGGAAGCAAAAAGCAAGAATGTTTTTCAACAAACGAAAATCTTTTTTACAAAGCAGCAAACTGAGGAAAAACACTTCTGTTCGCTGAATCCCTTGTTTTGTCACAAAAAAAGAGACGAGGTGTCAAAAAGCAAAATCCTTAAAGAAATCATACACTCAAATCAAAAAGGACCCCAATTCCGATTGCGGTGGTGTTCCAGACCTGAAGAAGACAGGTGGCTAGGTGCAAGTCAAGCTTCTTTGATCGGCAAGCAATCCACCCACCCTCCATAGAGCAAAAGGTTAAAAGCCAGGGGATTAAGTGTGTGCACTAACCTCCAGGGAAATTGACGGAAAGGGGTCTGAGAAGAACAATTTGTGTGTACTTGGCCCTCCCACCAAAAAAACATATGAGTGGTGTTTGTGAGAGAGAACGCTGCATTGTGACAATTACTTTAGTTTCACCACTCCTGACTAGAAACATAATAAACTTTTTTTGGGGAGACATATTGCATTTTGGTGGCGGTCATACTGAGCCATGGCACACTCCAATTGTTAGAATTAGTGTTTTTGTTGTTCCTATTTTGAGTCAAATTCATGGCTTACAAGGCAAGTGAGAGCTAAAACAAATGACTTGTTTTTTAAAGGGGCATGGCCACGCGTTCTGGATTGTCCACCGCCAATTCAGAATTTTTTCCTAATCTGTGAACTTCTATGTGTATTTTTCAGCTTGTTCCTAACAAAACAAGATCTAGAATTTAATTTTAGGTATAGTTGTGTCAGAAACCAAGTGAAAAAATCCGTACAGAATTTCAATGATTATGAATTTTTTTTTGAATTGACGGGCGACAAATTTAAGCAGGCGAGCATGCTCCTTTAAAAAAATATTACCACGGTAGTGGAAATATAATGTGTAATTGGCATGATAAAAAAGATCAACCATCAACAAAAAGATTTTCAAAAATCACACTGGCGATTTCGATTATTTACGTCTAAAGTCGAAACGTCGAGAAAATTCCGACGTTCGACTTGACACATCCACTCGAAAATTTCGGCGGGTCGCATATAGTATTTGGATCGGGGGGGGGGGGCGGCGATGGTCTGTCCGTCACACTTTTTATGAAGCTATTGCTTTATAAACCAATTTTTGGCCAGTTTTCGCAATTTTGTGTCTGATATCTTTCCGGAACCCTCAAGTGCATTATCTTGGCTTTCTTTTAAAGGACCATGGTTTTGAACGCAGCGACATTTACAAAATTTGAATTGGCGGGGGACACTGTTTATTATCGATACCAATTAAATTTGAATGTGAATTATTTTTTATTTGCATTGAAAATTTAAATTTTATGTCTTAGTCCAGTTTAAATTAAATCTCATGTAAGTAGTTATGGTGCAGTGAAAGTAGCCTAATTCGTCCGATCTGACAATGTCAAGCAGCGCTGGGCTCGACTAGTGAATGGTTCTATATCTTGATAAAATTTTAAATGCAAACAAAAAATAATTTGAGAAATAATTGTTGAATATTTTCAGAGTAAAAAAGTATCCCCTGCCAGTTCAAAATTCGGAGATGCCGCTGCGTTCAAAAACCATGGTCCTTTAAGCACAAACGCGTATAATAAAAGTTGTTTCTAAAAAAATTATTTGACCTCCAAATTGGAGATGGTGGATTTAGCCTGGATTTAAGGTTGATTTTTGTGTTAAAGCCCATTTTCTGCCAGTGCCTCTTCTGCTTTTTCTGCCAGGTAGGGTAGGTAATTTCCAGTTAGAGTGGGTAGGTAGCCAGATAGGATAGTTAAGAGTTCAGGTGGAATCTCTACAGTCAAACTTCGATACAACCTACACCCTGGGACCAGGTCAGTTGTAGGTTATAGTAGTCTAAATAGGCGAGGATGGGCGATGATAGATGAGGATAGGCGAGGGTAGACGCGGATAGGCGAAGATAGGCAAGGGTAGGCGAGAAATATATATAGTTATATCTGTCGATACGCTTAATCCGCGTATCGTTTTTAGTCTTTTCAGACCGAAAACCAGTTTTTGAGAAAGCAAACCGATAATTTCGGTTTGGTCCAGCACCCAAAAATTGCGAATTCCTGAAAGATCATAGGCAGTTGGCAGAAGATCCCACTTGTACCCGGCTATTTCGGCCAAAACTTTTTTCTTCACAAGAAAAAGCCCGTTAGGATCCAAAAATGTACAGACTGAAGTGTTGCTCTTCTCAAAGTGGTGCAGCAAAATGTGGCAAAGATTGATGGAATTATCATCATGCATTGTATTTATGGTGAATTCGGTAAGCTTGCGCAATTTCATTATTGATCCATCAGAGGTTGTTGAGTAATGAAGCAGCCGATAGAGTTCCAGGTGTGTGTGTGTGCAAGATTAGACTAGAGCACAGCGGCTTTACCAGCAATTAATCCCCTGTCTTTTATGAAGTCGAAGTTTTTTATAGACTCAGAATACAAGTTTTGAGTATTTAGAATAAATAAATAAGCACACTAGCTCAAGTATATGTGCTACAGACGAAAATCGGATTTGCTACAGAAAAGAGTAAATTTGCTACAGAAAAAAATGAATTTGCCACAAAAAAATATTTTTGCTAACAAAAAAGTAAATTAGCTACAGAAAAAATGGTTAACCTATAAATACAAGTGTTAGATCACAGATAAGACTGTGTTTTCCCTCTTTCGAAAGCGGAACGTCCTGATAGCGAAATGTCCTGCTCCTAGATTACAGGAAAGACTGTGTTCAAACCTTTCGAAAGAGGGAAAACACAATCTTATCTGTGATCTAACGATGCAGTTTTTTGCGCTCTAGAGTCTAGACTTAGGATTAGGCTCAGGGTCTGGCCATTACTAACAAGGGCTTTTGCACAATCTTTTTCTTCAAAATGGTGGTTTTAGGTACCCTCCAAAAATTATTGGTAAGGGTATATTCCAGTAACTTTTTTGGCAGGAGTATATTCCAGTAGCGTCAGTGCGCCCCTAGGTTACCAATTCACATTTCGCCAACGTCTTCTTTATATCAGTGACTCTTTTTACCAATGGTTTTTTTACCATTATCTTCTTCTTACCAATAACTCTTTTACTAGAGCTGCGTGCGATGCGATATATCGCATCGCATTATCGCATCGCACGCACCCGATTTGGACAAAATGATCGCATCGCATTATCGCTCGCAAACTTTCATAATTATCGCATATCGCATCGCAAATTTCAAAAATATCGCAGTAATTTTTTTGAAAAATGTTGCACGTTTTCCATCGGTTTCTCTGCCATTTTTTTCATTTCTCGGTTTATTTTCGTTCAATTTTGGTTGTAAATTGCTGTTTGTCGTTAAATTTCTTGTTTTAGAATGAGTCTTATCTGGAAAATCGTGCTCCAAGGAGAAGATGTCAGTGGATTTCTCTTCACTAAGTCGTCCACTACCGAAGCAAAGTGCAATGTCTGCAGCAAATTCATTCCAACGCCAAACCGTGGGCCAGCAAATCTGAAGTTTCATCTTGCCGTCGATCCGCAGTACAAGAAAGTGTTGGAAGAAATGTAGAACACCGAGCAATTGAAGAAAGCAGCGCTGCAGAAAGGCTTGTCAAAGTTGTGATCCACGGGAAAGGTAACATTGTTTTTCTAGTTTCTATCAGACTTACGATTGTTTCAGGAGAACTATCAGCGTTGGATCGGAAAGTTTTGCATTTCATCAAAATGTTAACATAGTTTTGAATACTGGGGCCTAACGCATAAAGAAACTCTGGTATGCATGCTTTTTCATGCATCCAGAGTCACTTTCGAGTGATTTGTGTCTAAGGTATGTGGGTGTGCGCATCTCAACTCCAAGCCCCCTGCGCCTTCGAAGGGGCTGGCGAAATAGTGTACTTTTGCCCAGCCGAAAATCATCTTCCACTTGCCGTGGTGGAATCGGAGACGTTCAAGCCGCTTTTGTCTTCTAATGAGAATTTGAAAGGTGAGTGTTCTTTGTTTACAAGTGTAGACACAGTGAACAGATTTTCTCTGTGGCTAGAGATGTCTACGACTACAGAAGGTCTAGTTTCAGCCAAGAAGCAGCCGAACAATTAATTTTTTTGAACAAAAACCTCCCGTTATTGAATTTGAGTATTAGTTTGTTGTTGATGTTTGTTGTACAATTAAATAAAAAAATGTTAAAATTTGATTTTCATCAATATTGCGAAGTTCTAAGGCGGTTAGGTGCCCCATGGGCCCGTAGCAAAGTGAAATGGATTAGTACCCATGTAATGGTCCGATAGGAATGCGGGAGTAAAGTTAGATTTGAACCGAGATGTTTTGGGCGTTGCACTCGAAAATTTGTGGGGGTCGCCTCTAATGGTGACACCTCCATAAAAAGCAGCTTCAGAATAATATCGCATATCGCTGCGATATATCGCACCCGTTTTTTGAATTATCGCATATCGCATCGCACTTAGCTTCAGCCTGAAATTATCGCATCGCACTATCGCTAAAAGGCAAGTCTGCAGCTCTACTTTTTACTAATAGATTCTTTTTACTGCTAATATAATTTCGCCTATGAGTTCAGTTCATTTTCACTGTATACCGTATTCTCTCAATATTACGGCCGGCCGTTATTTATTTCATTCACTCACCAGGGGCCTTATATACTAATTGGTTAATCAATCTTTCTTAATTTCTAGGAAAACATGTTTTGTAACTAGAGCTGGAATCTAGCGTTCGGGCGGGATTTCGGGACGGGATTTTCAGCCAAAAAAATCGGGATCGGGATTATCGCTAAAAAATTTCGGGATCCCGTCGGGACCCCGTTCAAATTTCGGGATTTTTCCATTTTTTGTTTTTTTTACAAGAAATTACCCTCAAATATTGCTCTATGATTACAAATACACTTTCGGTAAACTATTTATATGGCTACGCTTCACATAATCGACATGATTTAAATATAATTTATATAAATTATCAACGGCATAGCTTTGTTCAAAAAAATTAACATTTCGCTTAAATGTCGGCTGGGCAAAAGTACACTATTTCGCCAGCCCCTTCGAAGGCGCAGGGGCTTGGAGTTGAGATGCGCACACCCACATACCTTAGACACAAATCACTCGAAAGTGACTCTGGATGCATGAAAAAGCATGCATACCAGAGTTTCTTTATGCGTTAGGCCCCAGTATTCAAAAATATGTTAACATTTTATCTTTTTAAGACGAAAAACGACCACAAACCATGGGGGACCAAGGCGATCGAAAAAAAATTTTTTTCGAAAAATGGCCTTCCCACCAGGGATGAGCTTTGTAATAAAAAAATAAAAAAAAAGTTACAAATTTTTGCATTTGAAAAATAGTTACAGCCTGCAACTATTTTGACCTTTGTAACTATTCTTGTAACTATTTCTCGCCACGAAAGTAATGATTAAAAAAAATAGTTACAGCGTGTAACGATTTTTGTCTTCGCTGTAGTTTCTCGGCACGAAATCAGCAATTAAATTTTTTTAAATCAAATTTGGTCAATTTTGTAAAAAAATTCAGGGTATGCAAAAACCAGATGGCTTAGGACCCACTCCAGAATGGCCAAAAGCCAAAATAATTGTTTTTGGGGGTTTACTAAAGGGGGTAAACTTTTTGCGAAAAATCGATTGAGCGGATTAGAATCCCAGTCAGATGGGCTTAATCACTCAGAATTGCACGTTATTCCAATTTAAACCACCCTAAACTAAGTTTCTGAGCGATTAAGCTCATCTGACTGGGATTCTGATCCGCTCAATCGTTTTTTCGCAAAAAGTTTACCCCCCTTTAGTAAACCCCCAAAAAACAATTACTTTTGGCTTTTGGCCATTCTGGAGTGGGTCCTAAGCCATCTGGTTTTCCCTACCCTGAATTTTTACAAAATTGACCAAATTTGATTTAAAAAAAAATTAATTGCTGATTTCGTGCCGAGAAACTACAGCAAAAACAAAAATCGTTACACGCTGTAACTATTTTTTTTAATCATTACTTTCGTGGCGAGAAATAGCTACAAGAATAGTTACAAAGGTCAAAATAGTTACAGACTGTAACTATTTTTCAAATGCAAAAATTTGTAACTATTTCCCGCAAATAGTTACAAAAGCTCATCCCTGCTTCCCACACTTTTTTTGCCGTTTCTATTGTATTTAGGGCATATGAAACACTTAGACCTCCAAAAAACTCACTTTTGGCTCTGGCCAAATAGTGTATTTTAGCCGTCGGCTGGTCAACACTGGCGAAGAGAAGGGTAGCACAAGCTATGTGATGAATCACTTTTTTGTCCAACGAAGAGAGTATCCTACAAATCAAAAGAATCTTACGAAAAGATAACGCATATTTGAACAAGTAATAACACCTTTCGGCAAAACCTTTAAAAATTGGTGCATAGAGTTTTTCTGAGCCTCTCGCTTTTCTCGCAGATCTCTAAGTTTATCAGCGAATTCATCGTGTGATATTGCGTGAACAAAAAGCCCTTTGTGCTGCCATAGACACTTTGATAAATTTTTTCCACATAACGCATTGGCTTCAAATGACGACAGTTTCTCGAAAAGCCCGATACTCCAGATAAAGCTCATAGCTATAACAATCAAATAAAAATTATATAGAAGAGAGAGAGCAAAAGAATCAATTTTGTAAAAAAATGCGTCAAATGTATGTTTTTTTATCTGATAAATTTTAGTCGGGATTCGACAAATTTCGGGATCGGGATTTCTAAAAATGATCGGGCGGGATTTCGGGACGGGATTTTTGCCCCAAAATCGATCGCGGGGGATTGGGATCCCGTCGGGATCCCGTCCCGTTTCCAGCTCTATTTGTAACTGGTGAGTAAAAAGTCTTTTGTGTAATTTTAAGCTTATTTTTATAAACAAAGTTTATGTCGGAATGAAATTCCGTAATATATGTTTTGTAGCCCTTTTCTTCCTCTATCTATTCGCGTTTTACAGAACATTAAATTATTGAAAAGAATGGAAGATACGGACATTTCAAAATGATCACTCATTTTGAAATTTTGCATGCCTACTTTTATGTTGTTTATTGCTTTAAACATTCTGTTATGCTCATCATTTTATAGAAAAATTTATTTAATAAAAAAATCCAATGATACAATTAAATAGAGTAAATATTCTTCTTTAAAATGGTATACAATAGAGTTGGCTCAGAATCGGTATTTGGACCGGAACCGGAATTTCAGATTTGTGAAAACCGGAACCGGAATCGGAACCGGAATTTTACTTTTGCCGAAACCAAAGCTGGAATCCAAAAAAAGAAGTTTTCGAAAAAAATCGCTGCCTGTTTGCATGATTTTTTGTATATATTGATATTTAACACGAATTATAAAAGAGTTGGGCTCGGAATTGATATTTGGACCGGAACCGGAATTTAAATTTTGTGAAAACCGGAACCGGAATTACATATTTTTTCGCGACCACAACCGGAATCTAAAAAAGGACCGGAATTCCGGGAAACCGGAGCCGGAATTCCGGGCCAACTCTAGTATACAGCATAATAATTTATTTATTAAAAATACTACCATTAGCCTGGATAGTTTTTCGGAGCCTTTACGCACCAGTTTATATGACTGCGTGTTTTGTGTAAACCATTGTTTTACAGAAATAATTTTTCTTTTTGCTTATAAAATCAGCTTCTTTAGATTTAGGGTTGTCGAGCCGAAGGCTCGAAATCGAACTTTCGGCTCGAAGTTCGATTTTTTTTCGAACTTCGAGCCGAGCCGAAGGCTCGAAATTTTCGAGCTGCTTCGAGCTTTCGAGCCGAAGGCTCCAAAATTTCGAAGGCTCGACAACCCTATTTCTAAATGCTATGAAACACAGCTATTATTCAAATTGTGTTAATACCGGGTGCGGAAAAAGTCCTTGGGGACTTTTGTTGTAATTTTTATAACAAAATTTTATTATTAAAATAACCCAAAACACAGTTTGTAGCATTTTCTCTCCTCTTTCGAATGAGCTATCAAGCGTCTGATTATCACAAATATTTGCTACCCAATACTTCAATATAATAAAGGTGCCGATTTTAAAAGTTGAAATTCGAAAAAAATTAAAAATTTATGCATATCACAAATCTAATATCATATCTCTTATCATTTGATATGATCTTCTAGTCCACATTTTTTGCATTTCATTATTCAACGATTGCTACTCTAAAAGCTTCCTTGGTGAGAGAATGGGATGCAATTCCTCAAGAAATGATCCAGAAAGCAATTGATGATTTTCCAAAACGTCTCAAGAAATGTGTTGAAGCAAATGGTGGTCATTTTCTTGAGTAAATTTTATGTTTGATATGTTATTTGAAAGAGAAATAAAAGGACAACAAAAAAGTAAGCATCTATTGAGAAGATAGAAAAAATTCTAAGATATAAGGCTTTTAAGTCTGTGATATGCATAAATTTTTAATTTTTTTTTCGAATTTCAACTTTTAAAATCGGCACCTTTATTATATTGAAGTATTGGGTAGCAAATATTTGTGATAATCAGACGCTTGATAGCTCATTCGAAAGAGGAGAGAAAATGCTACAAAACTGTGTTTTGGGTTTATTTTAATAATAAAATTTTTGTTATAAAAAATTACAACAAAAAGTCCCCAAGGACTTTTTCCGCACCCGGTAGCTGATATTTTTTGAGTTTTTATTTATTTTTGTTGGGAAGTTTTTACATTTAAATTTGAATTTTATAACTTTCTTTTTCAGGGGCCTATCTAACTATTTGAAGATTGGGAAAATTTCCAAGAAAAATGGATAGTGAAAAATGAAAAATTTGTCTCTTACTAAATGAAAAATGAAAGTGGAAAATTTCCACTTTTCCGTCTTACTAAAATATTTTCCACTTTCCATTTTCCAGTTTCCAATTTTCCATGGAAAATAGATTTTTTTTATAAGATAATTTATAACATAATTTTCACATGAAAGTCTATTTATGTTATTTTTTCTGCTTAAAGAGCTCAATAACCAGGGTACGAATACATAATCCACCAACCCCGCCCAAAACCACCCAAACAACCCAAATTCACCCAAAACCACGCAAAACCCCATGAAATCTTCAAAAAACCGCTTGCAGTGACGAATCCCCCCCCCACGGGAAGTGATTAGGTGGAAAAGATAACCTCATATTCGTGTTTCTCGACCCCGATTTCATGAGAAAGCCGGCTGTTTCTTTGGTTCTGAGAAAAAAAAATTGATCCACAGGGGGGGAGAGGGTATCATGGTTTTTTAGTCAAAATTTCAAAATTCAAATTGGCGCCTTTTGAATTTAAAAGAGGTTAAGGGCTGTATTGGAGGGGAAGGGAATAAAAGGGGGCCACTTTTATGGCAGAACGTTAGAAATTTAAAGGTTTGTATTCTTCGACTACCTCACCATGTTTTTCAACTGGGCCGTGGCAAAAAGAGACTCTATATGCATTTTATGGTCAAGAGTACTTCTCGGAATCATGTCTAAGGTAAGTGAGTAGGCGCATCTCTAACTCTCAAGCCCCCTGCGCTCACTTCGGGGCTTGGAGTTGAGATGCGCACACCCACATACCTTAGACACAAATCACTCGAAAGTGACTCTGGATGCATGAAAAAGCATGCATACCAGAGTTTATTTATGCGGTAGGCCCCAGTATTCAAAACTATGTTCAACATCTTCTTGTTAGTGGCCCTGTGTGATTAGTGGCCCCTTTTATTCCCTTCCCCTCCCAATACAGCCTTTATCCCTTTCAAATTCAAAAGGTGCCAATTTAAATTTTTGAAATTTTGATTAAAAAACCATGATACCCCCCTGTGGTTCAAAAATTTTTTATCAGAACCAAAAAAACGTGCGGCTTTCTTATGAAATCGGGGTCGAGAAACACGAGTTAGAGCTGCGCTCACTCACTTACCTTAGACATGATTCGAGAAGTACTCTTCATCAAAAAATGCGTATAGAGTTACTTTTTGCCACGGCCCAGTTGAAAAACATGGTGAGGTAGTCGAAGAATACAAACGTTTAAATTTCTAACGTTCTGCCATAAAAGTGGCCCCTTTTATTCCCTTCCCCTCCCAATACAGCCCTTAATCCAGGGCTCCCAAGTTTTTTTTTTCAAAAATAAGTACACTTTCGAAAAAAATAAGATTTTGGCCCAAAAATAAGTACATTTTGAAATTTTGCTTTTTCGTAACTTTATTAGATAACTTATCCTTAAATATCGCCATTTGTCATCAAATTCTTTATTCAATCAGAAAAAACCAACAATAACAACCAATGAATTAGCAACAAACAGTTAAAAGTACTTTTCCCAACTTCTAATCTTGGTTAACAGAACATTGCTTTTCAAAATTTATGTCGTAAACGATTTTGAAAACTGCGAATAAAATAAGAAAAAAGACGAGACTTTTTTCTGCCACCTTTTGGCTTCTTTCTGCCACCTTTTTCGAGTTTTGGTTTAAAAAGCTTTTTTCTGCCACCTTTTGGCTTTTTTCTGCCACCTTTTGCTTTTTTCTGCCACCTTTTACTTTTGGTTATTATTCTTTTCGACCCACAGAAGTCTTCTTTCTTGCACCAAATCACCTTGTTTAAACCAAACCATATGAAACAGTAAAAATAAGGTATGCACCCAGGTGGATTCGAACCGGTGGCAGAAAAAAGCAAAAGGTGGCAGAAAAAAGCTTTTTAAACCAAAACTCGAAAAAGGTGGCAGAAAGAAGCCAAACGGTGGCAGAAAAAAGATTTATCCGTAAGAAAACATTGAGTACAACACAAACAAAATTCAAACAAAATTCACTTTAAATTTATTTAAAAAATTGCCCACTTTTTCGTTCTAAGATGTTTTGTGCCGAGATTAGAGACAGAAAGTGGGGACCAAGCAAGATTCCAAGACAAGATTTTCAGCTGAAATTTTGACCAAGACCAAGAGCAAGATTTTTGAGAACGGCCAGTCAAGATCTTGGCCAAGATCTTGGCTAAAAACCAAGATTTATACAGGCCTCTCTCGATTTAACGAGCCCTTGGGGACCGGAAAAAATGTTCGTTAAACCAAGAGTTTTGTTATATCAAGAGTAAATTTTAGTCATTTTATTTAATCACTGGCAGAATAGGCGTTGAAAAAAGTTCGATAAATTGAGAGTTTCGTTAAATCGAGGGTTCTTTAAATCGAAAGTTGACTGTTTACACAATTTTGACAGTTTTTAACAAGTGACCATTTTTATAGCAAAACTTGTGGCAAGTGTTTTATAATTTTTACGCACTATGTTTCCCTGGTTTTGATCTTGTGCTTTTTATATTGTTTGACGTGTGTTTTCTTAGAGATGCAAGTTCGACATTTTTGGGACGACACGGGACGAAATTTGTATAATTCTTTTCCAGACGGTACACCGGGACAGGACATTGTTGAAAAATGTTCAGGTGGGATTTCGGGACGGCGAGCGGGACGGAATTGTCCTTTCCCGCCATTTTTTTATCTTGTATGAAGCCCAAAAACAGAATTCAGGTATGCTATGGGTCCTGAAAACGATAAAATGGGTTTTCGGGTGTTTTGTAAATTTTGCATACAAGATTGACCATAAAACCAAGACCAAGACCAAGATTTCTAGAAATGACCAAGCAAGATCCTAAGACAAGATTTTCAGTCAAAATTGGGGCAAGACAAGACAAAATCTTGGCCAAGATCTTGTCTTGTTTCTGTCTCTAGCCGAGATGCTGTAAATTTTTCGAAAATAAGTACAAATAAGTACATTCGTCGAAAATAAGTACATTTCTTATAAATTAGTACATCTTAAATAAATAAGATTTGGGGTCCTCAAATAATTACATTTCCTATAAATAAGTACACTTGGGAGCCCTGCCTTAATCTCTTTTTAAATTCAAAAGGAGCCAATTCAAATTTTTGAAATTTTGACTAAAAAACCATGATACCACCCCCCTGTGGATCAAATTTTTTTTCTCAGAACCAAAAAAACGTGCGGCTTTCTCATGAAATCTGGGTCGAGAAACACGAACATGAAGTTATCTCCTCCACCTGATGACTCCCCATGGGGGGCGGGGGCGGGTGGTGATTCTGAACTCAAGCTCGAAACCCACCCGAAACTACCCAAACCATACGAAACCACACGAAACCACCCAAACCACTCGGAACCACCCTAAACTACCTCAAACACACATTTTGGGTGTTTGGGTGGTTTCGGGTGGCTTGGGGTGGTTTGGGTGATTTTGGGTGGATCGGGATATAACGCGCTATTTCAGGTGGTTAAAGGTGAAAATACAGAAAACAGGTTTTGGGATCCGAAAACCCTGAAAAAAATTTTGCTCTAAGTGGACGACTACTTGGTTTTCGGGGCCACCTGGGTTTCCAGCAAAATGTTGTGGTTGCTGGTTCGAATTCATCTGGCTGCGAACAGTCCTGAGTAGAGTACCTCGATTCAAGGTCCCGGTCAAGAGGTACTTCACGTTATTTAAGGCTACTAACCCGCCCAAACCTTAGTGGTTTAGGGTGTCAATTAATTACCAACACCAAACGAGCAAAATTAACGGCGGAAAAAGTAAATTTGACGGGTGGAAAAGAATATTTTGACGGTGTTTTCAATTTGAGTCTTTTTAAATACAAAAAATGTTTTGTTTACTTTTTTGTTAACAATATTTTGACCGCTACTCGTAATACCCCCCCCCCCACAAAAAGCTACTCGGGAATTTTTAAATTTTGGATGGCTGCCTCTGGCTCGTAGCCTCAGGATGGAAAATGGGAGAGACCCTCTTCGGCCGAAAAATCAAAGATGTTTGAACATAATTTTGAATACTGGGGCCACCGCATAAATAACTCTGGTATGCATGTTTTTTCATGCATCCAGAGTCACTTTCGAGTGATTTGTGTCTAAGGTATGTGGGTGTGCGCATCTCAACTCCAAGCCCCCAAGCCCCTGCGCTCCCAAAGGCGGGGGCGCAGGGGGCTTGAGAGTTAGAGATGCGCGCACGCACTTACCTTAAACATGATTCCGAGAAGTACACTTGATCATAAAATGCATATAGAGTCTAATTTTTGCCACGGCCCGAGTTGAAAAACATGGGTAAAGCAGCTAAAAAAAAGTGGCCCCTGTATTATTCCTTCCCCTCCCAATACAGCCCATAATCCCTTTTAAATTGCTTTTCTGGACCTTTTATGGCGAAATTATTGCTTAAAAATGGGTTTTGACCACTCCTAAAAATCTTGATTTTGGGGGGGGGGGGTATAACCGAGTAGGCCCGATTTTT
>SADC01001079.1:0-19536 GCA_004194705.1 Ditylenchus dipsaci | reverse complement strand
AAATAAACACAATAAAACGCACTCAAATAATAAAATGGCGGGAATTTGAATTTGAATATTTGAGCGTTTCTTTGTAGAGAAAAAAGAGTAGACCAATGTTAATAAAAGACTAATCAAAGAATACTTTTTTCCCACCACGACTTGCCTGCAAGACAGTACTTTATATGATTTTGTCTCATAACGAATGTGTTACTGTAGAAAAGTTAATCGGCTTGACTTCTTCATTCATTCTTCTTTCATTATTGTTTTCGCCTTTTTTTTTATTATTGCTCTTATTTTCTGTGCACCAATTTTTCTTGTATTCTTTTATCCAATTTTTCGCATTTCAAAAATTTTTTACTTACATCACAACTTTTGCCGTGGTCTTACCATACTTCAAAAACACTACTCACACCAACTTTCGCCGTGGTCTAACCACACTCAAAAACACTTACCTACACCAAAACTTTTGGCCGTGGTCTAACCACACTCAAAAACAACTACTCACAAAAACTTTCGCCGTGGTCTAACCACACTCAAAAACACTCACCTACAACAACTTTTCGCCGTGGTCTAACCACACTCAAAAACACTCACCTACACCAACTTTTGCCGTGGTCTAACCACTCTCAAAAACACTCACCTACATCAAACTTTTGCCGTGGTCTAACCACACTCAAAAAACACTCACCTACACCAAACTTTCGCCGTGGTCTAACCACACTCAAAAACACTCACCTACACCAAACTTTTGCCGTGTGCTAACCACACTCAAAAAAACACTCACCTACACCAAATTCGCGCTGGTCTAACCACAATCTAAAAAACCATTAACTCTTACAAACTTTCGCTCTTATCTAACCAGAATCTAAAACTTGTAAGCATTCACTGCAGTGTTTCCTAGTTTCGAAATATAGCCCATATTGTTTTGCTGTAGTGTTTTTGATTTCGAAATAAAACGCCACATTCTTTCACTCAGTGCTTTCTGCTTAAAAAATACACTTATATTTGTTATAACTGCAAAATTCTTTTTTTACAGTTATATGCCCAGAATGTTAGCAAAGCTTTTTTTGTTAACACAGAAACAGATAAAAAAAGTCATTTGTTTCACATTTTTTTTTGTGAAAAGGAAAGAAAAGTTCTTTCTAGAACATTCTGCCGTTTAGAAAAAACCCGTAAAACTAGCCATGTCCCAAGCTAGTTCTCACCAATCATACAAATCATTCTTGACTGATGACAATTCGGCTGTAATGTTGCCTTTATCCACAACTCCTCCTGTCCGATCGTTTGCAAATGGAATGGAGTGTTGGATGTTCAGGTGAGTTTTTTTTTAATTCTTTCCATTTTATATAATACATGTTTTATAGCGCCGCTACACTATTGGTGCCCTGGTTTGATAGCACTGGTGCTGCAGCCTTTTCTGGTATTGATGGCTCTCACGCTCAGTCTGGCCAACGATGTCACCTTCACTCCCGCCCAGGTTGAACTCCCGCAACAGTAGATTTAACTTTTTAAAGAAAATAGTTTACATATGTTTTTTTTATTTTTTTCTAGTTAAAAAAAGTTTTATTATTACAAAATTGATCTTACAAAACGCTTTACATAACTATCCGGATCAACGTTACAAGCTAAATTTACAATGATTGCTGCATATTTCTTACTAGAGAACAATTAACTAAAAAGTATATACAATAGTGACCACAACTCGTGCTCAATACAGATTGAATACGCTTCGAATTTTAACAACCTTACTAAATTGTTTTAAAAATTTACAATATAACAGTTTTCTAAGAAAATATCAAGTGAGTCAAAAACCCAACATTCATTTTTGTTATGGCAATAGAGGGCAATCCAATGACTTCCCGGTTCATTTGAATTGTCCATATTGCCACTAGGGAGCAGGGGTATGTTGAGAGTGTGGGGAGTTTATCGCATGCATAACAGCCAATATAATATTTTTTGTGATTGAGCATTGTGTGAGAATCTTATCTATCTGATCAGTATTCATTTTTCATTTCACTTTTTTCGGTCTCTTTCTCAGGGATATGGGTGTTTGTACTTTTATGTAGCTCTAGGATCTGTCTATGTCGCTTCCACACCGAAATTAAGTAAGAGTAGAGACTCACTGCGACTGTAGCGAGGCAAAGCAGTAAAAAAGCATAACAAGTTGCCTTTTTATACAGTGAAGAATTCTCATCCAAATTACCGCAGCCTACAGCAAGACCTTCATCTATCATTTGTGGTGGGAAGTTGGCCTCTTGAATTAAATATTGCTTCATACCTCGTAAGGCGCCTTCTACAATTGTTTTATTGAGTGTTGTCCCATTGAGAGAGTAATATATAGTCTCAGCGTTGACTGACGTGTGTGAAAAGACAGAAAATGAAAATGTGAGAGCGAGAACGCAAAACGACCACTTAAAAAGCTGCATTTTCTTATACTGACACATCTGACGTTAAAGTGCGGTTTTTATCTATCATTAATAGGCTATCCATCTCACTCATAACAATCAATGTCAACCCTCCTTGTGGCACAGGCTGGGAGAATTCAATGTGTACTGTAGTCGTCCCTGACTTTAGTAGGTCAAATCCTTGGTCATCTTCTATTGAGTTTGTTAGATTGAACACAAAAAGTGTCCAACCATGGCTAAATTTTTGAATGTTGATTCCATTACTTTCACAAGAGTTTGTCAGACCCAGTGAGTTATGCAAATCATGAAATGCTCTAAGAATTTTACCATTTGGAAAATCAAGTCTGTATGGTGTGGCAGGATGGTCTACTCCAAGTGCATTAACTGATATTTCTCTTACATTGAAAGGTTTAAAGCTAAAGGGACTTTTGCCTTGAGTCCCGACAAAAGCATCATTTTCGACCAGACCGAGAATCACTCTTCGAGGTATCAAATCCATCAATATGTTTGTATTGAAAGTTGTGTGACCTGGTGAGATAAAAATGTTCTTCAGCATTGCTTTCCTCAAAGCATATCGGGCAGGCATAAATTCCAATTTTTTAGTAATGTCAAGATCCAATCCCGGCATAAGGTTAACTTGCTTTACAAAAGCCGACAATCCATTATTTCCAATCTGTAAACTGTATTTCTGGCAACGTTGACAACTGGTGGTGCCAACACACATAAAGCATCATCATTAGGCACAATTTCCAAATCCATCTCAATATTGGAAATTAGAAAGGACTCTTGATTAAAAAGATCTGAATCGATTCGGGTCACAAATTGACAGGTGCGGCTATTTGCAAAGAGCTCTCTGCGTGCAAGATAGCCTGGATTAGTTACATCATCTTGATCTGGACCATCTGTGTGGTATCCACATTCTTGTAGGTGACTAGCCTTAGCTGTCTGGGGAAAGTTCAATTCTGTAGTAAGGTAATTGCGGTAGTGAAATAGGTTGTTTGCATCAAAAATGTCTTTACCACCCATACTAATTTTTAAATTTTTGATAAATGTGCTGCCAATTTGCTGAATAACACCAACTTGCTCATTGGCATCCAAGTTGACCCAGGCTCCTTGGGCGTTTTGTTTTCTCAGCCTTAATTCTGTGAGGAAGTAACTTTTGCTAAGGTCAAGATAGCTTTGAGTGGAGAAAATTTTAAAATGTATTGGGCGAGCATCAATACTGTTGATTGGCAGATATTCTCTGTATGAGGCAGAACTTACACTAACATCTGTTGGAGGAACATCAAAGAAATTTGTAACGGCTGAGCTTACAGAGTTTACACTCTTCTCATCAATCTTTTTGAATACCATTAATACAGTCCAAATGCGTCTATTCGCTTTCTTTTGACAATTTTAGATGGTATAATGGTGGCGTGCGTGAGACTTTTTTGTATTCGCTTTCTTTTTATACCCATTCCATTCTGCTTTTGTTCATTTCTTCTACCCATGCGCTCAATCAGATTATTTATTCCTGCTCTAGCTTCAGTGGCCACAGTATCTTTCAGCGGGTTGCCTTCTGCCAAGTTTGTGAATATGCGTCCTGCTGTTGCCAATCCTTCTTTACCCGCGCTCTTTCCTGCTGATTTCGCAAGTGGAAGAAGAAATCTATAGAGGCTTTTAAGTATAGCGCCTACGCCATTGCCTCTTTGTCGGCCCCATCCTCTTTGATAGGGAGTAGACCCTTCAAAGTAGGAAAATCCTGTTCCTGCTTGTGTAAAATCTACTAGTGAGACAGCTTCTGTATCAAAAATAACATGCATTTTATTTATGATAATACAAATCAACGAGAAATGATAATTCAAAAGTAAACAACCTTCTTAAATACTAATGTTACAATAGTTACTCCGCTTTCAAAAGGGATATATCGGTTATCAAGTGTTTTTAGTTCTATAAAAATCTCATTTATCTCCTTTGGTAACACCTTAGAATATATTGGTGAGTCGTAAATCTTTTCAATTACATCACCATGTGAGCCCGTTACAGTAACTATTCTTAAGAGAGAGGTGAGCGCATCTCCACAATCATATTTTCTGTTAATCCATTGGCATAAACAGCCATATGTCCAACTCCTCCTTTCATATCGCATGAGTATTTCGCAAGACTGTCATTGTAAATGTCAATGTCAGGCTCAAAGCCCAATATATAAGAAAGTTGGGGTGAAAAGCGAACATGAGTAACTCCACCTCCGCTAATACCGATCCTAAACTTGTTCAAGTTCTCTTCATAATTAAACTGAAGGGTGCTTATTGTATCCAAAATATGGTCAAGTGACATCTCTGGAGGAAATTGGGGAAAGTTTGCTATTTCTGTTGTTTCATTTCCTGAGCATAAATGTTTTCACTATCTGGTTGAATAATTACGTTAGAAACCTCAACTGATGAAATTAACGCTGTTGATGATTCGTTTTCATTTTCAACTAGTAAAGGCGGATCAAGTTCTTGTATAGCTTTCTCAGCAGGCTTAGATTTTGTATTTTCAAGTTTAGTTTTTTCTGTTTCTAATTCATTAGGTACAGACTTATGCTCTTCTGTTTTAGGCTTAGTTTCTTCTATCATAAGTTTAGGCTCTTCTATTACAGGCTTTTGTAGCTTAGGCTTAGGCTCTTCTTTTTCAGACTCAGACTTTTCTTTTTCATTTTTTTCTGTTACAAGTAAAGGCTTAGGCTCATATGCTTGAGTTATTAATTTTGAATTTTCAGGCTTAGACTTAGATTCTTCTGATTTAGGGTCTGGCTTAGGCTTAGGCACTGTTTTTGATTTTTCAGGCATATCATCAGGCCTTTTAGTTGTCTGCGGAGGGATAACCTCATTAGTATACTTTTTCTGTGACTCATCCAAAAGTTGTTCTTGTTCTTTATACCATTGTTGTCTTGTTGCTATATCATCACTATTCACATTACTAACAGCTAGTTCTGCACTTTTCATCTGATTCAACACTTTTTTACAATCATTAATAACATTCTTTCTTTGCTCCAGGTATGCCCTTTTGCGATCATAATGCGTTGTGTCAATTGTCAAAGGGATTAAAACCTTGTTGTCTTCATCTTCAATCCATCTTCTTAACTGCTTAAAATTTTCCATATCTTTCTTAAGCTTGTTGGAGATATCTGTAATTTTTTTGTTTTCAGCGACAATAGCGATCTTTTGTTGACTGCTCAAAGAGCGTAAGGATGCTGGAGTTTTTGTAAAAGCATCATCGCTAACATCTCTTTTTCTTTTTCTTGCTTCTGCAGCATTAATAGGTTGATTGAATCGATATCTAGCCTCTTGCACCATAACGTCAATAAGTGACTCTTCTAAATCTTCTGGTTTATCAAATGTGACTTTAGGAAGTGGAGCTCGTATAACTTGCCCATTATTGAGAAAAAGGTCAACATATTGGTCGCTATGTGTTCCGATCGCAGGAAAAGTATGAGGGTAAGTAATTGAATGAAGACCTACAAGCCAATTGCCTGTAAAATGTAGGCTTTTTGGAAGGTGAACACGGAATTTGCTCTGTGTGTTATTATAACCTTTGGTTGTACTAGGAAGTACAACAAAGAATGAGTTGGCCATTTATCAAATTTGTAATAAATGTCCTTTATATAGACTTATTCAAGTAACAAAACTGTTTTCATTAATCCAGTATCGCTTGGGATCCTCTCTAAACTTTACATAATACTCTTTTTCACCATTAACAATTCTACTCTTGAGCACTTTTTCTATCCTATACTGAGTGTTTTCATCCATATAGACTCTAACTAATTCTTGTTCATAAAAAATTCCTTTGAGTTTAGTATTGGTTTCAGGGTTCACAACTTCGTATGTGACAGGATTACTTCTTTTAACTCTTACAATTTTGTATATTGTATCTGAGAAGGTGGGTAAATAACCTTTAGTAAACACGCCTTTTTCTTTAGATATACGTACTGTATCCCCTACTTGATAGCGAGCATTTTGTTTGACATCAAAATAGCGCCCATAGAGTTTGTTCCAAAGTGCTCTGCTGTTGTTCATGTTCACATCAGCAGGCTTCGTTGCTATTGTTCTACACACTGAATGGTTTATGGCATTGACAATTTGAGACAGAACGTCTATCCAATTTAATGTCTGATGCTGACTAAAATATTTGTACAACCGTGTTTTAAGAGTTCTGATTCCTCTTTCAGCGAAAGAAGCCTTAATTTTACTGTTGCTAGAATGATATTTCAAAATGTCGTTATTCTTGAAATAATTTTTCATTTCGCCGGACTCAAACTCCATTCCAGAGTCTGTGAACACTTTCATTGGTTTAATCGGCATTTGAGAAAATATTTCATCAAAAGCTTGTATCATGTCCTTAGCCTTTTTACTCTTCGTAGGTGCAGCGAAGAATCTTCTGCTTAGAACATCTACTGCCAAAAGCATGTATCTATACCCTTTATTTTTGCAAGAAAGTTTCTGGAAATCACCCAAGTCTGCTTGAACATCAGTACAAAAACCCAAACAAAACGTTTTTAGTCTTTTAAAGCGTAATTTTCGTGGTTTATGTAAGGTGTAAATGGTAGAATGACCTAAATAATCAAGAACTTGTTTTTCATTAATTGTAGAATCAATCTTTTTTGCTTCCCTCAGCAAATTTTGGACTCCCGAGAATCCTGCAGGGGAATTAGGATCAGTATAAAGCTTCTTAAGTACATTCATTTAAAGTTTATTAAAAAACACACCTATTTATATACAATATTTTCAATCTTTGAATGGATTATATGATTGCCATACTGGAGCTTTTCTTTGCAGTTCTGGTGTTACACTTCTTCTTCTCATTGCTAACCTTTTTTTGGGCATTCTATTTTCAACACCGTATGGATACTCGCTGTGATGGAATGATTCTTTTCGCTTTGTACCTCTACCATCTCTTTTTTTACTGCTTTTACGATTCGATATATTAGCTTTGTATATTTGATGAGTCACCTTTCTTTTTCTTATTCCAGGCTTAGGTTTTTCAAAAAACATTGGCTTAGTTCTGTAAACTTGTCGCTTTTTCACTTTTTCTGTTTTATTTGTTACATTCATAGGTGAATTTTTTTCTACAAGTTGTTTTGTTTGCACATACAAATCTAAATCATTATTTTGCTTAGGCTTGATGACCGGTTTATCATAAGGCTTAGCTCTCTTTCGCCTTTTACCCTTAAGTATTTCTCGAGAGTTTTTTCTTTCAAAAATTTTGTACTCTTGTTTGATTGACTTAATCGACTTTTGAGAATTTCGTGAACTGCTGCTTGTTGATGATGCATTAAGTGAGGGCAAAGTAGATCTTTTAGTAGATTTTTCACTATTTGCTGTTTCAGTATTAGTTAATCCGCTTTTGTGTGACAAAGATGCTAATTTTTTTGACGACGTACTCATAGGAGATTTAAAACTATTTGTCGTGTTAGCACTACTTAATCTGCTTTTGTTTGACAATGTTCTTGATTTATTCGATGACATGCTCATGTTTCTGTAAGAAGGATGACTTGAGTTAATCGAAGCTCTATCCATTAAGGTTTCATCATCAGTGAGAAAAGAGTTGTAATCATTGTCATCCATACTCTCATCATCAATTTGATTTTCATCACCATGAAAATTATAAGGAGCATAAACAATTGGTCTGGAAGAAGCAGTATTTGACAATTCCACTTTTACTGGCCTGTTTTTCACATCTTGTCTCATCTTCAACCATCTCTGAAGTTCTTGCTTGTAAAGAATGTTCTTGGTTGTGGTCTTCATTTTCTTACCATTTTTAAGAAGAGCATCTAATTTTTGCTTTACAAAGGCAGCTCCAAGGTCATCATCATCCATATTCAAATTTGTGGATTTTTGTAAGGAACTACGCAAATTACGGTACATGTCTTCTGGAACAAGAACCAGCTTGTTACTCATTTCAAGTAATTATATGCGCAGTTTTTGAATTCTTTATATAGTAATATTCTAAAAAAAAAAAGCCTAAGCCTTAGCCTTATTCAACAAGTAGCGTGAGACTTCAATGAGAACAGGTACAAGTAAAGAGGAAAAGAAGGCACCATTACCTTTTTGTACAACTCTTCTCGTATTTTTCTCACTTCTTAATCTAGCAATTTTTCTTACAAAGTCTACATGAGGCTGTAACTTAGACTTCTGACGGGGTGTTAGACAAAAGTTGGATTTGAGTAGATTAAGGCATATTTCTATCAAAGTAGATAGTTGAGATTGTGTAGCAGCTTTTAAAAGCCGCCATCGCTTTTTATCTGAGTTTGTTTTTGCAAGCCTTTTTAGAAAAGCCGCATTTTCAATAATGCGAGGGCCAACAACTTGATATTTCTTAACCATTTTTAGGCTGAAAGACAATTTTTTCTGTGTCGTCAGGAAAGATATTAGTTCTCAATTTCAAAAGTGGGTTAGTTGAAGGATGCAAATCAAGCATTATATACCCATACGGCTGCTCAGTAGCTTTCTTGTACGCATCTAGATAGAAACTGAGCTGACCTGGAAACAGCTGTGCACCCAAATTACGTACAGACAAGAGTGAATTTGGTGATCTAGTCAAAATTATGTATTGTGAGTTTGTTCTACAAACAATCAATTGCCGTTGAAAAAGGTTTTGCACTAGCGTAATAACGCAAATGTTTTGATGATGACTCTTTTTTGTATAGAGTTCAGATAGAAATTTTTCATTCATTGAAAGCTGTAAATCATCAAGGACCAACAATAAAGGTCGGCGGCATCTTTGAAGGAGTTCATCGGTTGGCGGACCAGCGTATACTGTAATCCCTTCTTCTTCCAGTTGGTGAACAATAGGGTCATATTCCCCATAACAATAGACGATTTGGGAGGGAATAGGATGAAACATTTGTTTGTATTGTTTCAAGATACGGTAAAGTAAGTGTGTCTTCCCACTAGAGCTTGGGCCACTAATCAAAATACCACTAGGAACACGAAATTTCAAGTCGTTGAGTGTCACAGGTTGAACCATCTTTTATTGCTTTATGTATTATGGTGTTTTAAAACCTTTTTATTTGCTTATATACACTTTTGGATTTACTAAAGTTACTGAAAATATTGTGTTTTTGCATAAGAATCGTCTGAATTAGTGAAAATTTAAAGAAGTTTTGCCAACACGAATCATTGATGTGTGTGTGTGTGTGACGCACGCGTGTGTGTATGTTGCTGTGAGCCCACACATGCCTATTAAAAGTTTTGTGGTTTTTACTAAAAAGTGTAAATAATGCTTAATTCATACAATTCCAGTGTAAAAATTGATCAAAAAGCAATGTCCAAACTAACAAAAAATATTGCCTGTTTTTGTATAGAAATTGTATGAATTAGTAAATTTTTCCTTAGATATGACAATTCCAGTGCAAAAATTGCTAAAAACGTGTGTTCAAACTAAGAAAAATTGTTGCATGTTTTTGTATAGGAATTGTGTGAATTAGTGAAAAATATTGCAAGTTTGCTTTATTAAGAAAAAATATTGCATGTTTTCGTATAGGAATTGTATGAATTAAGAAATTCTTACAACTTTACACAAGTTAACACCATCAAGGACTTGTTACGCATGCGTGTGTGCGCTTCTGTTGTTGTGAGCGCACGCACGTCTACTGTTTGTGTTGTTTTTGCTGAAAAGTGTTAATAATGCTTAATTCACACAATTTCAGTGTAAAAATCGATAAAAAAGTAGTGTTCAAACTAGCAAAAAATAATGCCTGTTTTCATATAGCAATTGTATGAATTAGTAAATTTTTCCTTAGATATGACAATTCCAGTGCAAAAATTGCTAAAAACGTGTGTTCAAACTAAGAAAAATTATTGCCTGTTTTTGTATAGGAATTGTGTGAATTACTAAAAATTATTGCAAGTTTGTTTTATTAACAAAAAATATTGCATGTTTTTGTATTGAAATTGTGTGAATTAGTAAAAAATATGCCAGATTTGTTTTATTAACGAAAAATATTGCATGTTTTTGTATTGAAATTGTATGAATTAGTGAAAAATATTGCAAATTTCAATATCAACTTCTTTATTAAGTCTATTACAAGTAAATTCTATACAGTAATCAAAAATGGGCAGGGATGTGTGTAAGGCAGGATGATGTGTGAGAGAATAACAAAGACAGGAATATACAATTGGTTACATAGTTAGCCTATTAGGATTATAACCAAAAGGGACAACCTTGAGGTCAAATTCATCCTCTTCTAAACAATAATCCCCTACGGTGATGCCCTTTGGCAGAACTGGCTTCATTGTTTTGAAGGTATCCAGCGAGAAGACATTTCCAAACTTGTCAGCTTGGATTTTACGGTAATCTAACCGGATGGGTGCCAAAACAGGTCCTAAGCTATTCCCGTAGTTAACCGCATACATCTTAAATCTCTCGTACTGGATTTCCCTAGTTGTGTTCCAGTCGAGAGTAATACCACTAAACTTTAGGTGATATTCAGGCTCATTATTTGTGCCTTTTCTCTTAACCTTTAGTCCATACTTTTTGGAGCCTGCACTAACAAACTCCAAAATTTCGTCATCTGGTGTTTCATCTGTCAACTCACCCAGATGAACACCAGTAGGCAAAGGGTCATGACCTTCTGGGTGTGTGTACACAATGCTGTCTGTGTCACAATAACACAGAGTGCAACCTGGGGCATTGTACACCTTTCGCAATGACTCTAGCAATATAAGCCGAGCACTTGCAGTGGTCCACAGACTCAATACACATTCGAACAAGAGTTTTCTTCTACAAATGCCTCCTTCTTTCGAAAGCTAAGCATAATAGACTCTTCATTCAATAAATCGATAGTCAACACTTCTATCGTGTGGTCGTTGAGCATTCTCTCAAATTCCAAAGGACAGTTATGATTGCTGTACTTGTAAGCCTATTTCTCATGCTAAACTTTCCCCATAAGTTGTTCAGCATAAGTTTGGCTAGTGACCTATACGGACTATTGTCCGTAACCTTGGAAGAATCAATGCTGATGTCAAATTTATCCAAGGTTTCTTGAATAAACTTGTCTCTGTCAGCCTCTTCAACTCCCAACTTTTTCCATCCACTGCTCTCAATTTTGTGCTTGTAAAACTCCCTGACATAGTTTTTAAAGATGTTATCATCAAACTCCTCATATTCAAGGACTCTGTATACATCCTTAATTATGTAACCTTGTCTGAGAGCCTCATTTGCTTCAATATGAGTGCAAGTAGATACGAAAGCTCTCTCCATATCTGTGTGCTGACAAGCATAATTGTCTTTTCTTGACCTTTTGGGTATTTCTGCGCACAAGTCCTACACAATGGCATAATAAATCTTTTGTCAACCTTTCCAGGAAGTACTGGAATGTACAAGTCCTGAGGAGGAATCACTAAGCATTTAAGAATTCCTTTGTGTGGGTTTTGTGAAGGGCAAGTCCAGTTAACTTGCCGGTCAGCAGGCTTATAAATAATCTCTACAGGGTGTTTTACAGGCATTGGTGTGTTGAATATGGTATACGGATACAAGGAAGTGAAATCTTTGTATTTGATGCATGTTCCGGGTTTGGCCTTTGCAAACAATCGATAAGTGTTTGTCCAGCCACCACTGTATGTATCTCTTATACAGATGGGTCCTTTGTCGAAACACTCATCAAAGAATTGTTGCATGAAAGGATTAGTCCGCAACTCATCCTTTATTTCACATTCCCACACAACCATGACCTCAAACTCTCTTCCAATTTCCTCGTTTCTGGCTTTATCCCTTGCTCTTAGATATCCAGCTGTTTTCCCAACTTTCATTACTAAAGTGTCATTGGGAAAGCATGTCGGACACCATGAAACATGCAACCATTAACTTCAATTGCAAGAGGTTTTTGGCCTACCCGTTGAACAACCCCATCAATTTTATATTGATTATAGGGATACTCTCCCTCTTCACTTTCAGCATACTGAACAGTGACATTGTTGTCATATGCATACCACTGAAGGTATTTATTGGCCAGAACACTCTGTGGTAGTGGTTACCGTAACCAGCTTCCGGCACGATACCCAAGTGTTTGTCTTGCAAGTGATTGGTGCGAAGTGTTTCATGCATGCAGACGCAATTGTCATTGCGCTGCCTATTATATTGAGTCCAGTGGTCTCTTTGAACACTTTGTGTAGATTAATAAGTGCATGTGAGAGAATGCACACATCATTTGCACAGTAGGAGGCAAGTTCTTCATTTAGCTCAAATCTAGTCCCTTGTCTCCCCATTTGCTCATTGGTTGCTTCCCACCATTCTTCTAGTTTTGTTTTGACTGCCGGTTTCTTTGATTTGTGTAAATAATCCTCCAGTGGAGGAAGTTGTGCAAGTGAAGTGTTATAATTAGACGATTTGTTAAACAAATACGGGAAAAAGGCTTGTCTTCGACTGGAAGGTTAAATGCAGAAGCAGACTTGCTAGAGGGAGTGATAAAAGGTTGAGACTGTCGTGGAATGTTGTTGGTACGATCAAATCTCCCTTTTCAACACTCATCTCGTAAAGGCGAGTACCTTGTCTAACCAATTCCGGTTTTAGACCTCCTATATTGAACAACTCTTTGAACAGAAATATGTTGTCAAATTTTCCCCCATTATGTGCATAGACAATAGACTTGAAACTTTTATTGAGGTCATAAAGCAACCATTTAAGAAAATCACTTAGTGGGTTGTCAGTGACAGTGTGCTTGTCAACTTGTGTCTTTTCAAAACTCACAGGTGACCAAGTGAGTAGACGGTGCTCACCACAAATATTACAAGGATGTTCTTCATCCAGTGGGTTCCCCAAGTATCTGACTCAATACATTTAGTGCAAAAAACACGTGCACAAATAAAATTGATTTGGTGCAAAGTGGTGTTGTTATTCTCAGAAACTTTGCTATCTTGACACGTTTCCGTGTCAAAGCAAATGATTCTGCACTCTTTTTCAGTAGGAAGTTCCAACTTTTTGATGAAACAACCCCTGTCTTTATTGTGATAGTCTTGGCATGTAGCGCAGTATGTTTCGCCACATACATGACCTTTTCTCCCTTTTGCATTTACTAATTTAAGTGAGTAGTGGACACCACAGAGATTACACCTTTTCTCTCTGTCGCAGACCCTATCTGCCAAATGACGGGTATAACACTCTCCATTTTGAAACACTTTAAAGCAATCCTCACATTCAAGATTGAAGTTGGGTTGCGGCTTACAGGGATAGTTGGATCCTATTCTATGGCAACCCAGACAGCGGTTTTTACACTGTATATTATGTGTAGACGACCGATCAAAAGGTCTTTCGCAAGAAAGACAATATTGTTTTTTCTTGAAAAAAGAGGAAAAGAACCTAATTCCATCAAAATGGTTATTATGATGGTAAATGCAAATGGGGTGAACAAAAGATTCTACATCAGATTTGTAAATTGGTTTATAATAGCCAGAATCCCCAAACACGAAAATTTTATATTTACCAGGATCTGTTGTATTCCAATGCTCCTGCACCATAGGAGCATATTCCATGGCATCATATATTTGCCTGTCCATGGGCGCGCCAATTTCTTCCATTAACTCCATCACCATTTGCCGTTGACGTGGTTGGTTTTTGACAAGTCTGCTGAATTGTAGCCTGTTGAGGTCATATCTGGCTCTTGTCAGGAGTAAAGCGTAGAAGAGACAGTAGTTGTCTCCGGACTCTACTGGGATTAGGGAGTGTGGGTCAATATTGGCAGGGACTGGTCTTATAGGTTGGGCTCCATTGATAGAGGCTGACTGTTGGGAGTCAATGGTACCTGCTGTGGTCACCTCCACTGTAAATGGTTGTCCATGTAGAGATGCTCCCAGCATTTGCCTCCAAGGACCAAACTGTCCTGGTTGGTTGCTGCCTTCTCTTTCAATTGAAGGACTGTTTTCCACAAGTTCAAAGGCGTGAACTATGAGGTCAACTAGGTCAGGCCTCATTGTGGTGAAAGGGATGACGATAGGGGATTGGAGTTGAGTAGATTTGATGACTACACCCATTTTAGATGGATCCATGTTATTGGCCTTGGCATTTTCAACTGCCACATGCAAGCACTTTTGAAAGATACCAGGCAAAAGTGTGTGAGGATCTTCCATATCCTCCAAAGCTTCAATAGCAAAGCTAGAGCAGTACTGGGTGAATTTGAATTTTTTGTTGATGCTTGTCTTGAAGCCCAACATTTTTACAAAATCATTGTTGTTGGGTGATGGTGTTGGTGTAGTTGACTGCGAGGAGAGGGAGGAGGAGGATTAGACGATGATGAGGGAATATCGAGGATAGAGTCAATACCAAATTTGAGTTTCTTTTTAGGAGGTGACATAGCTTAAATGTTTAGCTTTGCCTACAAATTGAGTCAAGTTACTAATATAAAAAACAGAAAACTTTGAGCCTAAGCCTAAAAAGACACGAAAAATCTTAAGTCTCAGCCTTAAGCCTTAATCAATTAAAACAAAATGTTAAAGCTACCTTTATTTCCAAGATATCGTACAAGATCTCGTTGACGTCTTTTCGGAGGTCACAATAGCTGGCGTGGCTTACTTCTTCAAGTTCTTCAATAGAAGATCTCAAATTCTCACAAGTGTTCTCTACAGACTCTTTTAGTAGAGTATAATTTGTATTACAGTTCCTAGTTCGTGACTCGAGAATACGAATAGCTCTAGCAAAAGATTGAAAGCGAGAATTTAGACAATCAAGAAAAAGCGGCATTGGCTAGAGGTGTGAAAGTCAAGAATGAACTTTACTCATTATTCGAGCTTTTATACGCCCCTTTCCGTATACTGTAAACAAAAACCTTCCATGACGTTCTAGAACAATAGACTAGGAAATCTGACACTTATGGCATTTTGACCGCTTTAGTAACAAAACAATAAACCTACCATATGCTGAGTTTTGAAATCTCACACTTGTTTGACCTTTTGCCGCTACAAAACAATAGACAAAACCATATGCCTATTTCCATGCTGCCATTCCTCCACCATAGAAAAACAATGACGCAACCATCTGTCAAGTTTTGAAAACAATAGAGAATAAATAAGACCCTTGTTTGACCTATGCCGCTCTTTCTTAATTATAACAAAACAGTAAACCATCAGTTAATTGGAAAAGGTTATGAAATCTCACACTTGTTTGACCTTTTACCTCTATTATAACAAAACCATTGACTTACCATATGCCACTGCCATTCCTTTACCATAACAAAACAAATGGCGCAACCATCTGTCAAGTTTTGAAAACAATAGAGGATGAATAATACACTTGTTTGACCTATGCCGCCATAATAACAAAGCAGTAATTCATCTGTTAAGCGGAAAAGATTATGAAATGTCACACTTTTGACCACCACAAAAACACCGCTAATAATCAACCTTGACTGTTATTTGTAATATGGCTATGAAATATAGTCTTTTGTTTGTTTACTATGATACTGTTTTTAATTAGTATCTTTACCAATAAAAAACTTTAAACATTTATTGATTATAAAGTGATACTGCTCACAACACAAAGCATGCTTTTTACTTGAATGGAAAGTAGTCACAAAGAGTAGTACAATTACCAATGTTTCCATGAGCACACTTAGTACACAAAGAAAATGAGACATACAACAAATTATATTCAGTATCGAATTTACAACTTTTCAGACAAGACTTACAAAAGTTTACATTCATTGCTCCAAACATGGGCTTGAGAACTTTCCAAGATTGTTTTTCAGGAATAGCCGGTACATCAACAATAGATTTAGGACCAAAATATTTAATTAGATTATCTGCTCTTAGTAGGTTTCCAGTTGTACAACGAGGGCATAGGGTGTAGCACAATTTCAAATGATCACCTTTCAGTACAATATTCTTGGATCGGTCTGCATAGTTCCGGTTCTGACAACCTTTGCAGCTCATGAGAAATAAGCGACCTGGCTCAGCTTGAATTAGTTTACCAAAATGATCCTTGAGCTCAAGTACATTAGGCACATCAATCTTTTTCTCAACAATGATGACATTGTTACGGTTGATTTGATCAAGCCTATCATCCTTGAGATCACTTTTTTTCTTCTTTTGCGGATTCTCTGTCGAGAATTCAGTGTTGTCCACACCTCTTTTCAGTTGCTGTTGAGAGTCGAAGATAAAGCCAGAAGGATGTTGTTGAGCTTGAGCAGATGGAATTTCATTCCAACCTGACCAATTGTTTGGCTCTAGAGTAGGCATCTTAGCATTGTCGGTTCATCAACTGACTTCCAGATTTCTTCCAAGATATCAACAGAGTTTTGACTGGTCATGGTTATGAAGAGAACGCACTGCAAATAAACCGAAAAAAATGACCTTGAATGACAAATCATTCACAAACTTGACCTTAAATACATGATCAGGAGTGGGCGGAGTGAAACATACAGTAACCTAAATGACCTAGGCTCGAACACATTTACATTTGATGAACCCTAGCAATACCATTACGATTTCGTAATCGGTATACTGTAGTTGAAGGTATTTAAGGTTGTGCAAACGCAGTCAAACTTGAACATTGTAAACAATGGACAATCTTTTGTTTGTCATTGCCCGCTTCTTGAACTGCCGTATTGAAGAAATACCGGCCAACTTATTGCGAGGATCCAAGGTTAAGGAATTAGAAGAACATCTCAAAGGAAAGCGCTTGCAAACCATTTACAAAGATAAAATGGTCTACAGCACCAATTTAAGTTTGGAAATATGAGTTTAAAAACTGCTGGGAGCAATATGCTTGTGGCGGTTACTTGGACATTAGGTTGTGCAATACTTTTATATCAACCACCGTATACGCTTACTTTACCCTTATGTTAAATGCGTGCAGAGAAGAAAGGGAACAGCCATATAAACTACTACCCTCCTGAACTGTTGGTTGTGCTCAAAGAAGAACCTTTGACAAAGAATACAGTATACCAACACCGAGCACCAATAAACGACAGCTCTGATGAAAGCGAAGACAGCAGCTATGAGACCATAAAACTATTTAAGGAACTCGAAGTTTAGCTTTTGTATTTAGTATTGCATACTTTTGTTAACAAATGACTGATTCTTCTCTCCCTGATGTAGAGTTTTCTATAAACGACGATGGTGTGACAGAAGAATCTCTGAAGAAGTAAACTATATCACTGCTAAGCATATCTCAAAAGATATGTGAAGATAAGATAATTATATTAACAAGACAGAGAGTAGATGTATTTTATTTATTTATTTTTGTATCTTAATATTGTGTATGTGTGAAAAGTTTCGAACAATAAATTTATTTTTTAAAGTCAATAACAACAGAAACACATTTGTATTTGTTTTTGTGTAAAGATAACCAATTTGCTTTGTCTCATCCAAAACGTTTTTCTGAATTCTGAATTTTGGTGGCGAAGAGAAACATTCGGTGAGTAAAAATCAAATAAAATAGCTGTCCATATCCTTCGTACATAAACAAAGTTCAATTTGAAATCTGAAAAAAAAGGAAAGTTTAAAGATGTCAAAAGGCACTGAAGAAAAAAACTACTTTGGCTACAATAAACAGCTCCTTGTTCGCCACTCCTGTTGTAGAAATCATCTGCCCGAAAGCGGTATGCTCATTAGTCTTGCAAAAATTGTTGAGTGTGATTCTTATTTCTTCTAAGCGGCTTTCCGTACCAAAACAAACAAGAGAAATACACCTAAATATATATCTCGACTTTTGTGAAAAGAAAGGTATTAGTACTCACGCTAATAAAGAGTCATCAGACTTTGGTTTATGCACACGTTGAGAATAAATTGTCTAAGTCGGCTACGTTGCTCAAATGGCATAAAGTTAAAACGGGAACTTTTCTTGCTGGCTTAGGCTTGTATTTTGAACTTTGTCCGCTGCTTTCATTATAATACTCGGATAGAATTTTTTTAATTCTGGTCACAACTAAACAAAGTCACTTTTTTTTTGTCTTTCAATCATAGCCATATATTATTAACTTACTTTGAGTGGCTAGTTTGCTTTTTTCATTATGACCGCATTTGTCACTATGAAGGCTCAAAAAGTACTTTATTATAGCTTTCAAGTAGCCGCGAACGTTTTTTCTCGGCGATGTAGACAGGGGAAAGAAGCAACTGTAAAGCAAGGTGTTCGTCACTTATCAGTTGGTTTCTATGATTCACAGTCTTCGATCTCTCAATTTGTATTCCCAATTGTTGTTATGTTCTGCTCATTGTCAATTATCCTTGAAAGTGTTTTGTTAATCATTTTAAAATTATTTCGGACTATTGATAATACCTTTGGATCACATTTTCAAGTTGTTCTTGATTTTTAGCTCGTATGTAACATGCTTCTTTCTCGACTACACTTAATTTTGGTCTCCAGATAGTTAATTTTTGCAGACTCTTTTTCAAGGCCTTCGTTGAGGTTGGTAATCTCCGTTTTTGCTTTCTCTTCTTCTAATATCCGTCATAGCACAGAACGTAGTCATGAAAATGCCGAAGTTGCTGCTTGAGCTGCATAAGCTTTTTCTAATGTTTTGACGCTTTAAAGAAAAATTTTTAACATTTTGTGTAGCAGTGACAACGAGAAATTTACCGTTCGCGAAGACTTAGACATTCTGAAGTCAATGCTTCAATTGTATCGACCTTACAAACATGACGTTCTCTTATTGTAAAATAGTCATCGCAACGATTGCATAGGTCCCGGATAGGCATGGAACATCTTTCGTCAAAATGCCACTGACATTGAGTGCGATTTTCGGCAAAAATTGCAGCGATAACTTTTAGAGTTATTGCTTTTGATGTTGTAGGGGTGAAACGGAAACGGGCAAGAGGACATAACTAAAAACACTACAATAAACGTCACCAAACGCGATTATTAATTTTAGACCAAAAGTTATTTTGTTTTTACTTCTTTGTCGATATATCGATATAAACTTTCTATAGGAAAAGTTCTTATTGAAAATTCCTACACAAAATTCTTATTCTCTTTTAGGAAACATTTGATTGAAACTTCCCATTAATCAGTGCATATTATTTTCGAAGAAACTTTTTATAAAAACTTCCTATTCGAAAAGTTTCAACTTCTTTTTGAGTGTGGTTAGACCACGGCTGAATATTGGGAGGGTAGTTGGTTGTAGATTGAGGTTAGATCAGGGAAAAAGTTTGTGAGAGTAGTTGTTTTTGAGTCTGGTTAGACCAGGGCAAAAGTTTGTGAA
>SADC01001078.1:0-37030 GCA_004194705.1 Ditylenchus dipsaci | reverse complement strand
AGATTTACTCATTTCTGTCACAGATTGGTTATCGAACGAAATTAACAATTTTTGAATTTTTTGAGTGAAATTCAGGGGTGGGCAAAGACCGATGGCTCAGGACCCACTCCGGAATGGCCAAAAGGCGAAATAATTGGTTTTTCTGGGGGTTACTAAAGGGGGAGTAAACTTTTTGAGAAAAACCGATTGAGCGGATCAGATTTCGGGTCCGATGGGCTTAATCGCTCAGAATTCCACCCTAGACCACTCAAAACCACCACAAACCTGAAATTCTGAGCGATTAAGCCCATCGGACCCGAAATCTGATCCGCTCAATCGGTTTTTCTTCAAAAGTTTACTCCCCTTTAGTAAACCCCAGAAAACCAATTATTTCGCCTTTTGGCCATTCCGGAGTGGGTCCTGAGCCATCTGGTCTTTGCCCACCCTGAATTTCACTCAAAAAAATTCAAAAAATGTTAATTTCGTGTCGAGACCAAGGAAGTCCAATACAAAATACAGTCACAGTGTGTGTCCAATGACGCGGAAAAGTGTGACTGCGACTGTGACTGCGACGTAAATTCAAATCGATTTGAAGCGTCAGTCGCAGTCACAGTCGCAGTCACAACTTTTCCGCGCTATTGACACACACTGTGACTGCGACTGTGACTGTGACTGCGACTGTGACTGCGACTGTTGATGTGTGTCCAATGACGCGGAAAAGTCGCAGTCGCAGTCACACTTTTCCGCGTCATTGGACACGTAGTGTAAGAAGTGGGTCAAAAACAACGCCAATAACACGATTAAAAGAGAGGGGCTTAGACTTAGAGAAAATAAGGTAATCGTGATTTTGTTAATTTTAGTGGAAACATAAAAGAAAATATGATGCCGGCTTTTCGAGACGGCTATAACTTTTTCACTGTCTTTTCTGTCTACTCCCTGCTGCTACTGGTATCATGGCCGGTGCAAACATAATTGGTGATCTAAAAGACCCTCAGGTAAATTAGTCTTTTGCATAGCATTTATCTAGGCTAAATTGTTCAGCGAGCCATTCCATGGGTACTCTGCTGCCATTTGTAATCACATCTCTGGTATATCTAGCTATGGTTTGGCTGTGTGGTGCGACAGTTGTCGAGATGCTGATGGAATCAACCTGCCGCAACTGCTCACTCATCTTAATGTGTCCGATGTTTTCGAAGAGTCGAACCTCTGGGATTATGTGCCAGCAGCTGTGGATGACAAAATTTTCTTCCTATTTCATGTACTATGCCCAACCAGATTGTGTGGTCAACAGCACCTGCCATATGGTTTGATGAATTACTTCCAGGTGAACACCTTTTTATTTGTTGTTTGACTAAAGTATTCAGTGGTTGAACTAGGCTCGGCCTTAGGACCTTTGGTCACCGCTGGGATCATTGCTTCACCCTTAGCTCAGCTCTTGTCTCCATGGTTGGTGCTCCCAAAGTGTTCCAGGTATGTTTCGAATTTTCTGGCAGGTATTTTTCTAAACATTTTGATGTGTTCTAGGCTGTGTGCCGTGACAAGCTCTTCCCGTACATCAACCGATTTGGAAAAGGTCATGGACCGAATGGAGAACCTAGACAAAGCCCTTTTTCTGGGCTGTGCAAATCGCTTTCGCCATCATCATGATTGGTAAGGTTTTTGAAGTTATTGATATTTTAAGGTTTTTGATCAAGTAGTCAAAATATCAAATGCTCAACAACTGAACAAATTCTCGAAAACCCTAATTCATAGTATAAACTTTTATTGCAGGAGACTTAAATGCCATAGCCAATTATCTCCAACTTCTTCCTTTGCTCTTATGCCCTATTAACTATGCCTGTTTCGACAATTCGTTTGCTCATTCGCCAGGTAAGTGCAACTGTACCTTGGGAAATCTTAAAACAAAATTTGCAGGATTCCGCCCCTCTTTCAAGTTCTACAACATGTGGGTGTCCTTGGCTGGCTCGTTCATGTGCATCTTTGTTATGTTTGTCATCTCTTGGTCCACAGCTTTGCTAACCTTTTTCTTCTTCACCCTCATATTCATGTATTTGGCTCACAGAAGCCGGGTAGACACTTTAACTGAAACCCTTATTATCTCTGACTCGTATCAAAAATAAGTTTTCAGATGTTAACTGGGGTTCATCCACCCAAGCTCATAGCTACCGAAATGCCCTGCAATACGTGACCAAATTGGAGCGAACCGATGAGCACGTCAAAAACTACCGACCCCAAAATTGGTGATGAGTGGTAATCCAGCAGCAAGAGCTGTCTGGTGGATTTTGCTTATAGCATTACAAAAGGCAACAGTTTGATGCTTTGTGGACATATATCATTCCGGTAACTTTCTTTTGTCTTTTATTTATGGTAGACAGTGTGTTTCAGTACGAGTGCACCAACTCCGTCTTCAAACTGATAGAAAATATGAATGAGCAGTTGAGAGTGTGGTTTAAGGACAGACATATGAAGCATTTCCAGTAACAGTGGCAAAAAAATTTGCGCGCTGGAGGGAAAATCTTACTGCAAGTGATTTCATTCTTATAAATTATATTTGACAAAATATTAGTCGAGCCTTGATAGCCTGTTACCAGTCATGTATAAATCTCCGCTCTGGCTCGAGAGGAGCAAGAGCCGGAGCAAATTTTTGAAACTTAAGAGCCCGGAGCAAGAGCAGGAGCAAATTTTTAAAGTCGAGAGCCCGGAGCGAGAGCCGGAGCAAAATTTTCAAATGAAGATCTCGGAGCAAATCCGGAGCAGATTTGTTCAAATGAAGAGCTCGGAGTCAGATTCAGAGCAAATTTCAGAGCAAATTTTCGAAACTTAAGAGCCCGGAGCAAGAGCCGGAGCAAATTTTTCAAAGTCGAGAGCCCGGAGCAAGAGCAGGAGCGAATTTTTTGAAGTCGAGAGCCCGGAGCAAGAGCAGGAGCAAAAAATCTCAAAAATACATCACTGCCTGTTACCCATAAGGATTCGTTGTCTAGCTGGGTTCATGACGATCGATTCATGACCATTATGACTAACTTTTAGAAATTGTGATTGAAAATCATCAATTTGCAAAGAAAAGTTTGAAAAAAGTGTAAAATGTCTTCCTGAGTTTGAAGCCGTTGAGATCAGGTTAAAACAAATTCTTTGAGCTGACATATACAGAGTGTGACAAGAAATTTAAGGTTTTCAAATGGCCGTAACTTTTTTGTATATCAATTTTTGAAATTCTATTTTTGCCCATCGTTTTTCTCGCCGACAATATTTTTTTGTGTATAATGTCAATGTCACTTGGTCCCATCTGTGTTAGGGCCTTGCCCATCTAGAGACCATACACAGACCAGGAGCCAAACCACTGGGGGGACCGAGAAAAAATCGTATTTTTGACATTATGCACTAAAGAAATATTGTCGGAGAGGAAAATCGATTGACAAAAACAGAATTTCAAAAATCGCTCTATAAAAAATACGGCCATTTGAACAGCCTAAAATTTCTTGACACACCCTGTACATCTAAGTAGACCAGTAATGCGAAATTTCTGTCTTGTCTACTCCTAAAACTGTTTTAACCTGATCTCAAGGGATTTGGATTCAGGGGGGGGAGGAGCGGTCATTTCGCATTTTGTATTAAGGGTGACTTTTGAGAAAGTTTTCCTTAAAAAATGAATAAATTTTCAATTAAAATTTTGAACAGTTAGGTCATAAATGGTCACGAATCAATTTTACCGGCACTAAGATATATACTACAGCAGCACTACCTAAGTAATTATTAAAAAAAACTGAGTGATACAATTTAAAAAATTTAGGTGCAGGCTTAGGCAAACTGAAACCCAACATAGTAATCATGGGCTTCAAACACAACTGGATTCGAGTAATGAACAAAGACAACAAAAAAGGCCTGGAAGAGATCAATGAATACTTTGGACTCATCCAGTTGGTTATTTTCTCACAATTTTTGTCGGTAAATATCGTAATTAAATTTGTTTTCCAGAGATGCCTTTGCTCACAATGTCTCAGTGCAGTTCTAAGGAATGGTTCGACTGGACTTGACTTGACGGAATTCATCCTTGCAACCAACCAACAACGCAACCATTCCTCCGACTTGTTAACAGTTCCGGGTGAGGATGGCCATTCTACCACTACTTCTGGAAATGCCAAGGTAGGTTTCAAGTTGATTAATGGGGTATTGAGTGCTGCAAAATGCATATTTTAGTTCGATTCAGACCCAAGCAAATGAGTATGCCAGTAAACCAACGCGCTGGACAAAAGGCTCGCCAGATGTTTTTGAACACTTTTGCTGGAGGTAGAGAGGAGGTAAATGTTTAGACTTTTACGATAAATAAAATCTCTCAACATAAAAAAGTAACTTTACGGTTTGGTCAGGACAAGGAAAAAAGCAATTACTTCAACTAAAAACAATAAATAAACTGTTCGATATGTTACTCCAAAGGCTGGAGTCACGCTTCTTAACCGCGGTGGAGGTCTACTTTTTTGAACTTCTTTTCTGATCAGAAATGTTTATTTTTTGTATTATTTTTGTGTTTTTGATACCAAACATTACCACAGGATCTAAACTTTCTTCTAACTCAAAAATTTTTAAAATTTATATTGCAAAAAGCATTTAATAAAACAAGAATTGAAGGTTGATCGATAATGTCACGGTCGACATCAAACAACTTCCAACTTTTAATCTATCATGCACAGTTACATTTTTTAAAATATTTTTAATGCACAAAAAAGCTTAGATCCTGAGATATTCTTTGGTATCAAAAACATAAAAGTAATGCAAGAAAAAATCATCTATGATCACAAAGAAGATCAAAAAATTCGAATGTGAGGTTGAAGGAGTGTAACAGGGGTGAAACATGGAAATTTTTTTCATGCTTGCAGTTTCAGATCGCCTGCCGTCCTAAATTTTTCAGTAACGGCCCAAGTCATTACCGAATTTAATTTAAAATCAGCTTCAAGTCAGTCACTGGCTATCCAATAAGATCATACTCTTTATCCAGGCCTGCCATGTGTCCTTTTTAAAAAGATTTGTCCTTTTCTTTGGGACACGGCCCCTCAAAAACTGCATTCTAGAGTGCATTTAAAAATAAACAAAACGCCAAGATTTTTGAAAGTCTTTTTCAAAATTTATTGGTTTCTTTCTTTTTTGCTTTTGCCGTGTAATTTTTTTTAGCAAAATATGAATTTTCGAAACATAATTACACCATTTCAACCTTCTATGACACATAGCACACCATACACGAAGATGTAGAGCGTCAAATTTCGTTATAAAATAACTAAAGTGCAAAAAATATCAAAAAAGCGAGACTTCAAACAAAAGCAAAAATTTATCACCAATTCAAGCCAATAACAAATTCACATCAAAATATTTTACTTCAGCATCATACACCGATTCCACAAATTATAGTTTTTCGTGTGAGCCTGCAGACCCACACAATTGGGAAATTGTGTAACGTACTGCGCTGGCACCACATAATTAAAAACAGTCAGAAGACTTTATTCGCAAATTGCTAATATGGTTCTAAACCTCAAATAGACCAAAGGTTTCTTTATTAAAGATCTCTGCAACGTAAAAACAACAAAACAGTGACAACAATCCATAGGCACATAATTTAGAACTTGATGTCATCCAAATGGCGGGCTCCATCTTTGTCGATAATAATCACGCTGAAGTTATTTTGGCTGACCACAGGGCGCTTCTTAATTCCATTAAGTACTTGTTCAGAGCATCTATTCTTCGGCCTCAGACATATCTAGGACAGTGCAAATGTGAGAACAGTCTACGAAATTGTAAATTACCATTTTTGTACAAGCTGTCCAAGATCACATAGCGGTAACGACCAGCCATACCCGAGAAGAGATAATTCTAAGACAGTATGCATACAAAACAAAATCATGTAACAATTTACCTGGTCTGGAATTCCATTGCCTGAGTAGCCAATTGAACTGAGGACTGCATCGTTCTTCAACTTATCGCATGCACAAATAGCAAAGACCAAGAGGGAGGCATTCAGCAGACTGCAGACTGAGTGCATACCTGAAAGACGAACAGGTTAAATAGTGCACTGGTAGAGTGGAGACACTGGAAGCAGTTGAGGCGCTTTCTATCACACAAAAATCTGACCTGTTTGAGTCTTCATTTCAGGTACTCGAGAATATTGTCGCAATTGCACTTGCACCGTCACACGTTTTTCGTATGGGCTGTTAATTTCCTAAACGCAAACATTGAAAATACAACCACTGAGAAATTTCTGTTCCACCTGTTCATGTTCCTGTTCATCTGTTCCACCTGATTGTTGCTGCTTGCTTCCTTTTAGCTGAGACTGCTGCTCTTGATTTAGCCTTCAGCTGCTGCTCATCAGCTTGCTTCACTAAAGCAAAAGCTCTTTAAAATATGAGGTACAACCATATGAAAGAGCTCACGATGACGAAGTTCCCACACTTCTCTTGCTTTGCACTTGCTGCTTTCTCTTCTATACTTCAATTTGCTTCATGTTTGACTCTTTAGACCATCGCTTGCATGCCAGAGCTGAAATTTCCCGAATATCGGCTGCTCTTCAGCATCTTTTTGCATTTTTCGGGTATTGACCATTGCTAGACCTGAAACATAAATCTTGTCTCGCATAAAAAACTCAAAAATTCGCATTTTTTCTAGCGCTTCATGCATTAAAAGATAGCGCAACAAATAAAGTCCCACGACAAACTATAAAAAATCCTTAAAGGCCATTTTTCAGAAATCTCAGACCAAAAGAGTGAAACAACTGGCATTTTTCCGAGTAAAAATAGGGGTTTTCGCGTTTTCCATTTAACTTTGCATAAAACACCTAAAATTTGCATTTTTCGTATACGTCTTTGGTACTAAAATGCAGCAAAATTACTCCTCTATCGAGCCTCCAGTTGCGTTTCAGGAAAACTCGACATAAAATAGTGCTAGAATCTCAATCGAGTCAACTAGATGAAAAAAATTTCTTTGAAATTTTCACAGAAATCAATTATAGCTTCGAAATTTTGCATGTTTTATGGGCAAGTGATGGCTTGTTCGAAAGCGCTGAATGTGGTGAGTTTTTGACAATAAACTTACATGAGGTACAGCGAAAAAAGTAAAACCAGAAGTGCTGGATAAAATAAACTAAAAAACAGCGGTTTTTCAAAATTTTTGATTGGCGCCAAATTTCGCTAATGCACTAGAATGCAGTTTTTGAGGGCCGTGGACCCCAAATCTGTTTTTATTTTTGAAGTTTAATCAAAAAAAAATTTTCGCTTCAATATGGCAATAAGCGCTAGATGAAATGCACTTTTTATTCAATTTTTTGCAAGAATGCCCTTTTTAAATTTTTGAGATGGCAGCCCTGCTTTTATCGAGTGAAACATAGTTCGGCCCTATTCCACAATGGGGATGGGGGATTTGCCATGGTTCCCCTGTCGTTTTTTAATGTGATTTTCTAGGCTAAAATTTAGGCAAGCGTATGCCAGCGCATGTTAGGATGGACTTAAACATGATTATAATATATGGTTGGGTCCTTCTTAACATACGCTAGCCTACCTTTGCCTAAGTCTAAAAAACAGCAGGCGACTAAGGCAAAAAAAACCTTCCCCTATCGTGGAATAGAGCCCATAGTTTTTGATTCTGCTTAATAAGTCTGCAAATTCAGCTTATTTAGGAGGGCAGACAGACATGACCTCGACCATAACTTCCACAACCACCACCTTCACCAATATGACCCTAACTCCACTATCACTTCCACTGGCACTTGTTCACCAATCTGACCCTGAACTCGGCATTGCTGCAGCCCTGGCTGCTGCTAGTCGCACAAAGGAAACTGCTGAGGGAAAGAGCAAGTAGAGGAATACCCGATGGATGCAGCCAGTATCGAAAAATGTATGCACTTTAAATCTATAAAAATTTTCAACACCCGTCAAATTTTGAGTGGTTACTTTCATATATATTTCTCTACATTTCAGTGAGCACCACCGTCCTAGTGTCATTCTGTCGCAGATCACCCTGCCTCAGATGTCAATCGCTTTCAGAACCGTGTCAAGAATGGTGTCATAGATGTTGGTGGCTGTATGATGACGGAGGGCTCACTTTGCTGGTGCCTTACCTGCTCGCTCAACCCAAATCTTACTTAGAGGTTGGTTTAGAGGATGTTTTTACCAATAAAAATGTAGTTAACACCCTGAGCTATATTTCAGTAGAAACTAAAACTTGTTCCAAAATTTGATCTTAGAAGAATTTCTTATCGGACGAACGTAAAAAGTGCCACTTTTATGTAAAAGAATTGCTACCATTTGGCTTGCCCACTATTTTTCAAAAGGATAACACCATCAAGTACCCCTGCTATTCTAGTTTCTAATAAGGTATCGTTTATTGCATCATCTTTGCAAACTGTAGCACAAAAAGGTAAAAGTATCGAGCAAGTCGAAAAAATATGGTTCCTTCTTTTCCTTTCTATGCTACATACAAAGATTTTGCAACTTGCAATAAACGATACTCGTTAGCTAAAAAAGCAAATTTACCGTTTACAACTAAACAAAAAGGTGACAGATTTTTCCCAAAAAGGGGCATTTTTTCGTTTAATCCAGGATGGAAATTGTACTTTAAAAAAAGATTTGTACTTTTTCGGGCCCCAAATATTTTTTATTTTTGGAATTTCATGTCAGGATCTTTTTTTGATTAAAAATGGCATAAATTTTTCTTTAAAAGTAATCAATGTAGTCAAAATGTACTTTTTTAAAATTCTCACTTCCATGGTCCGTACCCAAAACTTAATTGCTCCACTCTCAGAACGCCAAACTGCGAGTGTTTACCCTTTCGCACAAAGGTAGGAAGTTGGAGCAGGAGCAAAAAAGTATGGCCACCTTGCTCAGCAAGTTTCGCATCAACTACGCCCAGCTTAATGTCATCCCGGACTCCAGCAATAGACCTACACCTGAAAGGTTATCCATCATTATATATATTTTGTTTAATTTCAATTTGTGGGTGTGTTTAGTCAGGCCAAATTCGATGTTTTGGTGGAGCCTTTTCTACACCATCCTCCTGAAACCAATAATAACAACAGCAATATGGAAGAACAAGTGCCAGAGGGAATGATCACCCCAGCTGAACTCAAAGCCCATGAAGAGAAAACCAACAGAGCCTTGAGATTGTCAGAGATGCTTCGCAAACACTCATCCACTGCTGATTTGATTGTTGTGTGAGTGTCACTAGATTCTTACTCTAATAGAAATAAGTAGGGTTCTTTAGTCGTGCACCCGGCTTCATTTAAATGAACTCAAAATTTCAAGTTCTGAGTCCGGGTATCCGACTCGAAAATTTCAAATACTCGACAACCCTACAAATCAGTATTTTTCAGTGGCGCATACTTTGATTTTCTGAAAAATAGCCTTAATAAAGTTCTAAACGTAAGAGCGAACTAAATTTTTTGGGTAATACTTAATTATAGTACCAAAATATTGAATTCTGGTAGAAAATTTTCGGGCAATACTTTTTGGACAAAGCTTTTCTCTGCTGCAAAAAGATTCTTTTTGGCTGAAAATAGACTTCTGTTTGCTGCAAAAATTTTGAAGCAAAAAAGAGTCTTTTTGCAGCAGAGAAAAGCTTTGTCCATACTTTTTATTGTCCCAATATATTTGACCCAAATTTTGGGACAGAAAAAAGTATTTTGGGACAAAAGCAAATTTGGGACAAGAAAATAGTATATTTGGCGCAAAAAAAGTATATTTGGGACAGTCCGGTGCGCAGGAGCCCCTGACAAAAAAAACTTTCAAAGGTGTCCGGGTTTTTTTTCACACCTGCAGAATTAGTATTGTGGTATTATAAATCAGTATTTTGGTACTAGAAAAAACTACCAGGGATTTTCGTTTCGACCATAACTTCTCGTATTAAAAAATTTCTGTGAACAAAGACTGGCTCAGATTCGAAGAGGCCAGAAATCGTATTTTCGGCATAATATAAAGTAGAATCTAGCTGATCCTGAATTGCTTTTGCAGGACGTTGCCAGTACCGCGCCGAGGTGTTGTCAGTAGTGCCTTGTACATGACTTGGTTAGAGGTGATTAGCCGAGATTTGCCACCTACTCTCATGATCCGTGGCAACCAACAATCCGTGCTTACTTTCTACTCTTAAAACTTCACTTGGATTGACTACTAATATAAAAGAAACTAAAATTAGGATCAATAAAATAATTAAGCATAAATACAGCCTTCTTTCGCTTTACTTCAAATATTATTTAATTTGTACTTGCATTTATACTTTTGCAACAATGAATATATTTAAATATATTACTCACAAAAAAGAGATAGAAAACATTGAAACATGGGGTAACGTATGCGTCATTTAGGTCTAAAGCTGCTGATCCGCCTGTGAGATTTGCATTGCTCTTCATATAAAAAGCAATTTTTTTCCAGAAAGTGATGTTATTGATCGGAAGAAACGGGTCTTTACGATAACAGAGTTTATTTTACAACTAGCAAAAGACTTGAAAATTAAGGTAAAAATTGTTAAACCTAGACCCAAACAAATTTTTAGAGATGCCTACATATCGAAGGTCGACAGTATTGAGTTGAGCCCATAACTTCGTGGCGTCCTTCAAATTAAATTTTGGATGAATCTTTTTTCTGCCACGATTTGGCTTATTTCTCCCACTTTTTTTGGTTTTTTCTGCCATGTTTGCATCTTTCTGCCACGTTTTGCTTATATTTGCCACGATTTGGCTTTTTGTGCCACAATTTGCCTAAACTAAAACACGGCAAAAAAGTCAAATCGTGGCAGAAAGAAGCAAAACGTGGCAGAAAAAATCAAAACATGGCAGAAAAAAGCAAAAATGTGGCAGAAATAAGACAAATCGTGGCAGAAAAAAGCTTCATCCTTCAATTTTCTAGTGCTCCTAAACAATTTATTTTTTTGTCCTGAGCCTGTTCGAGTTTAATGTTTTCAATCAAAATTCACAGAATATTTTCTTTATCTCCGCTGGGTGGTTTGCCAAATCACGGTGCAACCCATGAAGTCTGAAAGTCTTACATGGAGTGCTGTTGGCTTGAGTTCAGAATCCCCCCCCCCACGGGACTGATCAGATCGAGGAGATAACATCATATTCGTGTTTCTCGACCCCGATTTCATGAGAAAGCCGGCTGTTTTTTTGGTTCTGAGAAAAAAATTTTTTTCGATCCACAGGGGGGGTATCATGGTTTTTTAGTCAAAATTTGAAAAATTTGAATTGGCGCCTTTTGAATTTTAGAGGGATTAAGGGCTGTATAGGGAGGGGAAGGGAATAAAAGGGGCCACTAATGACTAAGGGCCCACTAACAAGAAGATGTTGAACATAGTTTTGAATACTGGGGCCTACCGCATAAATAAACTCTGGTATGCATGCTTTTTCATGTATCCAGAGTCACTTTCGAGCGATTTGTGTCTAAGGTATGTGGGTGTGCGCATCTCAACTCCAAGCCCCCAAGCCCCCTGCGCCCCGAAGGGGCGCAGGGGGCTTGAGAGTTAGAGATGCGCGCACACACTTACCTTAGACATGATTCCGAGAAGTACTCTTGACCATAAAATGCATACAGAGTCTGTTTTTGCCACGGCCCAGTTGAAAAACATGGTGAGGCAGTCGAAGAATACATATATTTACTTTTATATGTTCTGCCTTAAAAGTGGCCCCCTTTTATTCCCTTCCCCTCCCAATACAGCCCTTTATCCCTTTAAAATTCAAAAGGCGCCAATTTAAATTTTTCAAATTTTGACTAAAAAACCATGATACCCCCCCTGTGGTTCGAAAAATTTTTTTTCTCAGAACCAAAAAAACGCGCGGCTTTCTCATGAAATCGGGGTCGAGAACACGAATATGAAGTTATCTCCTCCACCTGATCAGTCCCCGTGGGGGGGGGATTCGAAACTGCAACCGTGCTGTTAAAATGCATACCAATTATAAGAACAACAAAAGAAAATTAACTTCTCCCTTATGTGTGTTTGTGTAGCCTATTGGCAACTTGTTCACATCAGAAAATAAATACAAAAGTTCGAGCCCGCTTATGAGGGCGTCCTATTTTTCGGCCGATGACGATCACTCAGTTCTGCTTCTGAAATATTTGATGACCAATTTCTCATAGATACTACTGAGGTCGATTTTTTCGAAAATTTGGTCTTTTTCGCCATAAATTTGTTAGCAGTTTTTTTTGGTTTTTTTACTCAAGGTAATTTTCGATCCTTGAGACCTGGTGTACGGTCAGTTCGCCCCATGATCAGTTCGCCCCGGTCAGTTCGCCCCACGATCAGTTCGCCCCGTTTGTGTTTTAGGCTTAGGCTTAGGCAAGGGTAGGCCAGCGTATGTTAGGACGGACTCAAACATGTTCCCCGAACTACAAAAAAGTTAAAAAAATAAGTTTGGGTTTGTTTTTTTTGTGACATAATGGTCATTTTTAAAAACGGGCGAACTGATCTTGGGGCGAACTGACCGGGGCGAACTGATCGTGGGGCGAACTGACCTGACTCCTTGAGACCTATCTTACCGTATTTCCTCTAATAACTCACCCGAAAAATTTGAAAAAATCTCTCCATTTTGTAAATGATAATTATGAACTTAATGCGCCTAATCCGGTATTTTATTGTGCCTGAAATTCAGAAAACTGGTTTGTTGTTAGAAAAGTATAACAAACGTTGCTTGAACGGTTTCTGTCATCTTGAATTTTTCGACGGCACCTTAGCGCTTTCTGATTGAAAAATAACTCACCCCGCTCTAATGACTCACCCTTCTGTGGAGCATTGAAAAAATAACGGATAAAATTGAAAAGTGGCACTTTTCGGCTTAAAAGTGCCACCCTATGACTGAAAAGTGCCACCTTTTTTGAGTTTGGGTTAAAAAAGCTGAAATGTGCAACCTTTTGTTGAAAAGTGCCACCTTTTGTTGAGCTATGTCACTTTTTGGCTGGAAAGTGAACTTTTTGTTGAAATGTATCAATTTCTGTATTCTACAGGGTGTTTCAAGAAATTCGGCGGTTTTGAATCAACCCAGCTAATTAGTTTCCAGTTAATCAAGCTGTCGGTCAAGGAAAAATCGCCAAAAAAAAAGCAGTACTGAGTTTTTCTTTGAAAATTTCAAATTGTCAACATTTTTTGAGCAAATCAGTAAATATATAAAAAGAGTGATGTTTTATTTATCACTCCTTATGACTCCTAAACCCAATTTATATGGTTCGTTGTCAACGATCTCAGAGCTAGACACATATAAATCTGCTGGTGCCTTGGACAGCCATCTGTCCCCTACCCCCAGCATCCCTGCATATTTAAACAGATGATTGTGGGTGGGGCAAAGAAATAGTCAAAAAGCCAGGCAGCCCAGCCAGACCAACTGAGAAAAAGCAGAGAGAGTCAGCTGTGGGCGTAATTAGACAGGCCAACCTAATTCTCAAGGCCAGCTATAGACTCCGGCTGGCATAGATTTGGCGCTTTTTGTCCAATTTCTTGATTTTTTGCAGATATTGTGAAAAAGTATTGTTCTCTGGCTGTATTAATGACACTTGTTTTTTGAACCCTGTCCAATTTTAAAATAAATAGATCTAATCTGCTTGTTTATCGTTATTGTTAATTTTTTGGTGCAGCAGATAGCCCAGAATAACTTCATTTTATCAAGCATTTACTGACGCGATAGAATTTTTTAAAGCAGGGTTCGTGATCGTCCTTTTTAAAAAGATTTGTCCCTTTTTTCGGGACCCAAAATCTTTTTTATTTTTTAAGTTTTTAGTCAAAATCATTTTTTTCGGCCCAAAATAAGCACTGGATAAAATGAAATAAAATCTTTTTTTTACCCAAACGTCCTTTTTCGGAATTTTTCATTACGAACCCTGTTCTATTCTATTCTTGATTACAGAAAAAACTACTTTTCATGAGCTTTCAAATATTTGGTTGCCGAAAACTACCAAAAGTAGAATGCTCGCAATTGAAAGTATTGGTGCTCCAACTTTGGGTGACATTTCAGCTGTTAAGTATACTTAAAAAAAATTCACTAGAGCAAGTTGAACCCCTAGTGACTTTTTACGCAAAAGTCTGTCTCAGAATCATAATAATTTTTGGAAGATAGATATTTTAATAAAAAAAATTACAGGCAAGCCAGATCCCACTCTGAACCACAGATTTCAGATTTTCTATAGAGTACTTACCTTCTGTATATTTAGTTTTTGTTGTTCTACATTTTTGAAAAAAAGTGGTGTGTAAAAAATCCCCTGTTAGCTAGAAAAAATTTTAAAATAGTCTTTTTCGTTAAAAACAGTTTGCTGAAACAGTTTTATTTCACAGTGATAATGCCTTTTTTGCAAACACTTTCTCTCTCTCTGTTCAATTCCTATTGTTGTCTGGGCTCGCCAAATTTAGTGGCTTAATTATGGTGGTGTAAAGCCTGGCGCAATTTAGCAGTGGTTAGGCCTATGCTATAAAGTCATCTTTTCTATTTTTACAAACTCCCTGCTAGAAGTAGTCATTGTGTAATTCTTTCTCCACTAACCACTGAATTAAATGCTGTGCCTTTTGGGGGTGGTGGGATGATGGTCAAATGTTTTCATTTGCACAGCTCAAATTTCACTGTAGTCTAAAATTGTTTCTAAGCATGTATACAGGGTGCTTCAAAGAACTTTTCGGGTTTGAAATGGCCCTTAAATATTTTCTAGACGTTTATTAAAATTGTGGTTTCGCCAATAGATTTATCTCACCAACAATATTTGTTTGGTATACAGTCAAGTGTCGATATAGTGGAACACTCCTCAAGTTCATACCCGTCTAGAGTTAGGCACCATATTATTCCATGTTTTTCTCGAAATTTTGTCAAAAAATTTGAAAAAGGGCCGCCATCCACCTAAAACATGCTTTTTACACGTTTCAGCTTTTAAAACTTTTTTTCAGAATTTAAACGGGGTGCCCGTGCGTTTCAAAAAGTTAAGGCGGGGTGACCAGCAATTTTTTTTCGAATCATCTCATGACCACATACTAATTTTCAAAACTATGCAAAAAAACTTAAAAAATATAGATGAGAACACGTGTAAAAATGTTACGATAAAGAAAAGATTCGCTACTCCTCACACTTTCTCCGTGTAACGCACGGGCCTTTAAGGTTGTCCAATATTTTTTTCGGAAAAAGCAGTTAAGATTTTTTTAAATACCATATTTTCTTTAATTTAAGATTCATCCTGATTCAAAATCGTGTTGTTGGTGTTGTATTTTGACCCACTTTTTCTTCTCTTGGGCAAGTTATCAACCATTTTGTGGCCCATTTCATTAGGTACAAAATGGATGGTAACTTGCCCAGGAAAAGTCTTCAAAAAGTGGGTCAAAAATACAATGCCAAGAACATGATTTTGGACCAGGGGAGGCTTAATTTTATTTAGGGAGGCTTGATTTTATTTTTAACCCCCTTTTTTCACACCAATCGATATTACCATGAATCCACCCATAAAAAACACCTCAGATCAAAGTTTCGAAAAAAAATTTTTTGAAAAAATTTGACTTGGTAAAATTCAAGAGCGTCCTGGTGGTTTTTGGTACTGCTACAGATGTTAAATTATTAGAGGAAATACAGGCTAAACTGCACTATTACGCACTGGCTCTGAATGGCCCAAAATCATCTTTTTTTTGATGGGTTAGAAATGCTCGCGCTTACTTACCTTAGACATAATCCCGGGCAAGATTCTTGATCAAAAATGTATTTAGAGTCTATTTTTACCCCGCTCCAGTGACCAAAACATGGTAAAAAAAAATATTCAATAAGACATCTAAGTAGCCTCTCCAAGCAGTTTACCTCGGTCCCCAAATGTGAAAAGTCAAAATTTCAGTCAAAAAAACTTTTTTTAATGGTCGGCCGCGCCCTAAAAACATGTGTTCACACGTTTTACATGCTAAAACTTGAAAAAACATTATTTGTGGCCATTTTGGGCCAGTGCGCAATAGTGCATTCCAGCCAAAATACGGTATTGCTGTTACTTTTTTAAATTGTTTTGACTACTCATTTATAAACATTTTTTTTGCGATTTTGTGTAGGCTTCGGGTAGTTCCATATTTTGTGGCAAAAGGTTGGAGACAATTGCGTGATGTTACTTATGTGTGGTGTTACTTATATATGCTCTAGCAGCACCTTATTAATTAGTTTGTGTTGTTGTTGCCCTTGGCTACCTCAAGTGTTCCAAGGGATCAGCAGCAGCAGTGACTGCAATTGTCTAAGCTTGGCCTTTGATTAATCCAGCAGCCGTTCCAAACCGACCAGCTTATTATTGCTATTATTTACTATATTTTTGATTGTTTCTTTTTGGCTGCTACTGACTCTTTGCTTTTTTAACGGCCCTTTTTGCGGTTTCCAAATAATGTGCTTATCTTTTCCCTCTCCTTTTTAATGAAAGAAAGTATGATTAATTGCGTATTTTTTGATAAAAATTTGGCGCTGAGCCAGTTTTTTTATTCTTTTTTGTGAAAAAATCTTTATTTTCAGAGGTTTCAAGATGGAGGTATTCATTGGCATTCTGCTAGAAAAATGAGCTCTCATAGTATTGTCAGTCCTCCAGTCACTAGTTTACAGTGGTTATTCCAAGGCTCTACTAGCAGGAGAAGTAGCTAACAATAATGGTGGTGGTAGACCAGAAGGAGCATAGACTACCACCTGACAATGTGATGCCCATAGTAAGGGCTAGTTCAGCCAAGTCAAGTCGCTTCCAGGTGAATTTTTGTAACATCACGACAATTTTAAATGTACCACATATAAGATTGAGAGAGTGACAGAAATGTAACTTTTTTCAAATATGACCACGGGTCTTTTCGACTTTATATAATTTAAAATAAACAAAAATACCCTGAATTTTTTATGGGTGCTTTGCTTAAGCCGACTAAAGTTCTAAGCCTAATTAAAAAAAGTCTGTTAATATAATTTTTTTGCAAAGTTTTTTTTGCTTTTTTGCAAAATAAAACCAAAATGGTTGAAAAAATGGCTGGTGTCCATCTTTTTGAACGCGCTAGTATGTTTTTTTAAACTACATAGATAATTATACAAATACTAGGGTCAAAAGACGATTACTGGCGTTGTGTCTCTAAGCGTTAGGTGTGGTATAGAATTTTACATCCTATCACACCGGGTTCTCACCCCGAACGGCTGGCATTTTCGGACCGTTACCCTGGGACTTTCAAGCTCCTTCCCATCCTCATCCTCCTTCCCCAAATTCTATTTAAATGAACAGGCGCCCAAAGGAGCCTTCTTTTTTTCGTTTCATTCTCAAAACATTTCACATTCACTTCGGCTTCACCCGGCTACCACCACCTGGGTACCTGGTGCTTCTCCTAGCCATGATAAGAAATACGAAAAATATAATTTTTGTATTTTCACGACAAAAAAAATCACGGTGGAAAGGCGGTGGAAAGCGTTAAAAGCGCGACTAAAAAGCAAAAATGCAAAAGCGTGACACAGCTTCACCTCCATAATACTATATTTATAAATGAGTCTTTGATGGAAAAACTGGTGTGTGGGTGTTCAAAAAGATGTGTCAGGCCAGTGACGCATCTTGTGAAGATAATATCTTTCATATTATGAAAAATATTTTTGTCAAATAGACTGGGACCAATCAAGCAATCCAAAAATTGTTGACTGGTCATTTGACGTCAAATGACCATTGACCACTAAAATTTGCAATCTTTTTTGGATCAAAAATAAACAAACACAAATTTGTGTTTACCATTTGTTGAATACTCGCTCTAATAATTGGTGGCAGTAAACCCGTCATTGTTTCTAGTCACTAAACTTATCGCTGACAAAATTTCTATTCACCTACACTAAGTCAAAATAAAAAAGCAACGATGAAAATAAAATCTTTTTTCGCTTTTTACTGCAAATAAGTTGTCAAAAATTTGTTGATAAGAACCAAAAGATTTAATCATTCGAGTAATTTTATTTAGCCCTGCTAATATTTTAACGGAATACAATAGTAACGCAAGTACAATAGTAACGAAAAATAGTGAAAAAATTCCGGAAGTTTTTCATTGAAAAAACTAAAAATGGCTAAAATTGTTTTGCCCGCCAAATTATTCTTTTACCCCGTAAAATCGTAAAAATGAGTATTTCTCGGCGATCTTATATCGTATTTTTTTTTCTTTTGATCATCATGTAGCCCTGAATCTTTAGTTTCTTTTAAGCCATCAACTGACTCCTTGTCGTTGGAAAAAATTGGGTAATACCCGTTTTTTATGAAAGAGGAGCTGTTTCATAAAAACGGGCATTTCTCAAACTTTTCTTAACAACAAGGAGTCAGCTGATAGCTTATAAGAAACTAGAGATTTAGGGCTACATAATGATTAAAAGAAAAAAATTTTACGACATAAGATCACCGAGAAATACTCATTTTACGATTTGGCGGGGTAAATGAATAATTTGGCGGGTGAAAGTACATACAGTCAAACCTCGATTTAGTGGCACCCCTAGGGACCAAGCCTTAGGTGCCCCTAAATCGAGGTGCCACTAAATCGGGGGTAAACTTTGGCCAAGTTTGGCCAACTAAATCGCCTCAGGGTGCCACTAAATCGGGGTGCCACTAAATCGAGGTTCGACTGTACAGCCCTAAAAAAATTAGTATTTTTAGAAAAAAAGGATGAATTGTGAATTGAGATTTAACGGATTCTGGGTTCGGGATAAACTAGTGTTCTCGGCATTGTCTTTTTGACTCAGTTTTTGAAGACAACTTTCAGGCAAATATACACCTAATTTGTGTTAGTTAGAAAAAATACGTATTTTCACAACACGGCCTGGAAAACCGCAGGGCTAAAAATTAAGCTTAGGATTTGTTTTAAATCATTGATGCAGTCAAACCTGGATAAACCGTCACCCGATGAACCACCACCCTGGTTAAATCGCTACCTAGGGTGAAATTTGGTTGGCCAGCAGAGTAACAAAGGAAAGTTCACCCCAATAAACCGCCACTTGATAAACCGCCACCCCAAATCGGCGCCTCCAGGCGTGACGGTTTATCCAGGTTCGACTGTACCGTATTTTCTCTATTAACTCTTCATGCTCTAATAAAGTCTCACCCGTAATTCTTTTGAGTATGTTTTTAGAGTTAGGGCCATTTTCGATAAACAATTTCAGGATTTTTCAGAGATTGAAGAGTAACTCCTCACGGGGAGTTAATAGAGGAAATACGGTAAACGGATCAAAACAAAATCACACCTTTTTCACAAATTAACTTAAACAAGTATATATGAAAAAATTTTTTTTCAGTTTTTTGGTCAAAAAATATTTTTTGCAGAACGTTTGTACACAAAAGCTATTTTTTATGAAAAAACAGTATTTTGACATAAAGATGTATTTGTGATTATTTACATTCGTAAAACCGTTTTCACTTGTGTTTATTTACCAATGGTTATTTTGCACTTCAAATTGTTCTTCTTTTAGGTTTTTTGAAAAAAGAAGATACTAAAGAACATTTTAGTGCTTTACTGCCAGTTGGCTTGATTCCAAGAGGAAATGAGGAAGAGCTTCCAAAAAAATGAGACATTTTTTTCTTTCACCCTTTCCCTCATTTGGAACGAGCAATTTTAGGAAGGCAATTCTTTAAAGACTATTCCTGCTTGCATTGTTTGATTGCAACAATCAATAGGCAATCCTTTTTGTATAATCAATAGTCAATTCCTTTTTCTGCCTTGAAATTTTGCTTTTTTGACTAAATTGGGCTATTTCAAAATTTGGATTGGGGGATACTTTTTTCTTAGAAAATATTTTTTAATTGCTTTTTATTTGCATTTAAAATAGAAATTTCATGCATTAGTGTAGAAAAATCTATTACCGATATCAGATAGTTATAGTGCAGTGTAGTGAACGTCGGCTACCCCGTCCGATCTGGCAATGTCAAGCAAATTTGGGCTCGACTAGTAGATAGTTAAAAGTTTTGATAAAATTTTAAATACAAAAAAATGTTAGATATTCCGCCAATTCAAATTTTGGAAATGCCAAACCATGGCCCTCTAAGTTCGATTTTTTTGACATAAGACCTTTATATAAAAATCTTACTTGCAAAAATAAGCATAAGACATTTTGCTAAAAATTTAAGCATATCTTTGACGGCTTTTTACACTTTTCATGTGCTTTTCCATTATTATGCTTAATAATTATTCTCTAGGCTTAATAATATAGAAGACAAAAAAATTCCCGTATTCTATCTAATTATGCGGCATCCTCTAATTCAAAGTCGTGTTTTTTGGCATTGTGTTTTTGTCCCATTTTTAGAAGACTTATGTCAGCCAAGTTATGGGTGTGGGTTGGTATATGACACCGGTGTCATATTTTTCGGTAAACACATTCCAATACTACTTTAAGGACAGGCCTTTGGGTATAGCATTCAAAAAAGTTGGTCTATTCACAACTAAAGTCCCTGATTAATTTTTTTCGAGAAGTTGTTAATGAATCGTAGCCTTAGTCTAGCAATTTGGTAGCAATTGTTGAATCGGTGCCTTTCTTGAGTCTTAAATTGAATGGAAATGGGGGTGCTAACTACCACTATAAATGTTTTGCACAAATATTTGTTGAGCTGAGGAGATTATGGACTAGCTTTTTGTCCTCCTCTTCTTGTTGTTTGGTCTGCTAGATTCACACCTTTGCGCTGCCTCAGCTGCTGAGAAGTATTAGCCAATGAACATTTTTTTGTTATAATTGACCTAAGAGACTTTTAATTTTCGTAGAGCCGCTTTTTGCCGAAAAGCACCGCAAAATTTTCTGGATTTTTTGCGTTGAAAAACTCTAGTTTCTTTTATGGTATTTACGGTAATTAATTTTTGGCCAAGAAATAGTTTTTCCTGGCGACAGAATATTTTTTCATGGTCATAACACTTAAATCTCACAAAAATATGTGGACATAAAAATATTCTGTGGTCAAAAAGAATACCATCCTTTTATAAACAAAGCTTTACTGCTAATTTAAAAGGCACATGCACAATGAGTGTCGACCTGAGTGTGAGATTTGTCGTGTTTTTAACACGGAAAGAGTTGTATCTTTTTTCTGTTACTACCAATTTGTAGCCAAGATTCAGGGCTTCAAAATGAGCCATAAACAAGCAGCATCTGATGAAAAAAAATTCCGGTTGTGGCCTGAGTATTTTCACCCCAACTTTTTCCATCAGATGTCGCTTGTCAATAGCTCATTTTGAAGCCCCGAATCTTAGATTATCTTTTAGCGAATCTTTTCTCAGATGGTAGCAACAAAAAGTCAGTGAAGAACACGCAAATATCACACTAAGTGCCACACTCAATTTGCATTGCCTTAAAAAATTAAAAATTGTTGAAACTTTTTCGCATGTAACAAACTACTTTTTAATTTATTTATTAAACTGTTTATACAGCCTGATCATTTTTTCATGTTCCTTTATTACAATTAATACAAGTTATTGTTGCCAGTGACGTTATACTTTTTAGTCTTTTGGAATAGCAAGAAAGAACAAATTTTACACTGTAAAGGGTGGTCAGTCTACTTTTAACAGATAACTTATTCCATACCACAGTTCAAGTACAGCTGTGACTTTGGTTACTTTTTTTTTACTTCATTTTTGTAGTTTTTATTTAAGTGTTTTCGAAAAATTTGCAATAGCGATGTATTAGTTAAATAGCTGATGAAAAACTAGGTTTAGGATGAGGGCTGTAAATTCCAACGGACTGGTCATTTCCCCATTTTCTCAATTATTGCCTTTTTCAATTTTATTTTGTTGCCAGTTTTTGCATATTTTTAGTTTTTTTCTTCAATATTGACTCAAGCCTGAGTCCCAAACTGAAAAACAATTTCAAATTAAATAAGTGCTGATTCAAAAATTTGGGAGAAACACCGACGTACCGTGAATGCCTATACCTCATCGTGCGAATGAATTATCATAACTAACGAAAACAATTTATAGGTGACCAAGTCGAATCACTCTAACAACAGTTCTGATCGTCCAACCAGCAGTGCAATTGATCTGTGCTCTTCTTTCGGCATAATGGCTGATGACCAGCCACATCTCCTGAGTACGGAAAAGAAAGCTGCGTCCACCGAAGTTCATCTGTCACTGTCTGTTGCCCCTTCCATTGCTAATTCGTCTACATCCATTGCCGATAGTTCAAGCCAGAAGATCCGGTCTGCAAGCAACACTATGAATAGAGATGCATCCATGCCAACTGAACAGTCTGCTCAGGCCCAAACTAATGGTTCTGGTTTAAAAAAGAGTCAAAGCGGAAGATCTCACTCCCAGTGGTGCCTAGTTTGAGAAAAGTCAGCTCTTCTGGACGATTCACGGTAGGCTTCTAGAAATAGCTTTTATTTTCAGCAATATTATTTTTGGAAAAGAAGCGTTTCATAAAATTGCGTTTACGGTTTTCGGATCATTTTTCTTGAATTGGCGATTTTGTTATTTTTTTTAATTTAGAGTCAGGGTGGGCCAGCGCACGTTGGGACGGGCTGAAAGGTCTTTTCCAAACTTAAAAAAATGAAAATTCAAATAAAGGCGCGAGTCTAAAAAGTTCCTAAAACCTCTTTTAGATTCTGGGACCACCCTCTGGATCAGCAACTGCCGATGGACCTGCTGTAAATGTAGGACATCAACCTGCCAGGAGGAGGGACACATCCAGTGCTGGACCTGAATTGCTTCCGCCGCTGCCATCCACTCCAAGAACTCAGCAGTCAGACACAGAAAGTACTTCTACCCTTAACGGGGTTCCCATAGTTGACAAGGTGGACGAAAAAGTCCCACTGCCGGCCATTGACAATGGTATAGAAAATGGACTTTCTCCAGTAGCATCAGCAATCCTAGCTGTTGGCAGAAGTGTGCATTTCAATGTAGGTGAAACTAAAGAAAATGATGAAGCCGGATCTAGTCCCCCAGTCTGTGATACCAGCTTTGACAACATGTTCACCAGTCACAAGAGTTGGAGGTAATTTTGTGCTAGCAAGGAAGAGACACTGACTTTGATCTTGGAGAGCTTCGATAAAAAAATTTTGCGTATTCTTGTAGAGCGTGTCCAAGTTTCATATGGACATGCTCCCCAACTTTGAAGATTCACAACAAGTAATGCAAGTGCCACTCCAAAATTGTAAAAACACCTCGATACACATATCAGGGTTTTTCATAACTGACCCAAGGGTTATTTTTCTACTTTATGTTGACTTTTAGTGCTACGCAGCCAAATTCACAGGAAACTTGGGGAGGCTTAACAAAAAAAATTGTCATTGAAATTCTCCCAGGTCGCACTCAGGGTCTCTCCCTTGTAAGAGAACACTTTGTAACGTGTTCCGACTTCTAACTGTTTGTAAACTCAGGTACGTGGAGACCCTAGAACATCCGCCAATCATGGACTTCTACCGCAACACAATGGATATTGAGGGAGGAGGGGTGGCTTCAAGGCCTTCGATGCTCGAGCTATTGCATGGCGAGACTGGAAAATCGGAGTTCGAAGAGTTTAAAGTGCTATTTCTGACCATTGTTAGGAATAAAAAACATGGAATTTGTAGGAAGAGAACGTAACCCTGGTTGAAAGTCAAATGGTGGCAGACGAGCAAGAAATGATAGCTGCCTCCAAACTCAACAATGTCAAATCCAAGTCGAGCAAAATACCGAAACCGGAGATTTCCCATCTTCATTCTGCAGCTCCGTCCACTCCTAGGAAGAAGTTTGGCTGGGTGGAGGGAGTATTTTTCAGATGTTTGCTAAATATATTCGGTGTGATGTTGTACTTGCGAGTGTCTTGGGTGGCAGGGCAAGCAGGAATAGGTATTCTAAAGTGTTATTTTCTTACATCCTATTCAGTCTCACTCATATGGTTCAGGCCTGGGCTGTATGGTTGTGCTCTTGGCGTCAGCAGTAACTACAATTACAGCTTTGTCGACCTGTGCCATTTGTACCAACGGAGTGGTTAAAGGTGGTGGAGCTTACTTTCTTGTAAGTTTCTTTTGTTCGAAGTTATTTTTTTTTATGTATTCCTCGCTTTGATTACATCTACAAGAGAGGACCCTGACTGTGACCTGTGGGAACTTAGAGGAGAATTTTTTTTCAGAAATACTGCCTTTTATTTTTTCTAAAGGTCAAAAAAATTCAAAATGTGGCAAGCAGTGTTGTGCCTATGCCAGATTATCTGCTCTTGTTCTACCCTACCGAGAACAAAGCGTAAAAAACATAACAAACATAATAGAGCATGATTACTTGAAAAAAAACTTGCAGCTGAAACTGTATACAGGGTGGTTCAAAAAAATTCGGCCACCTTAAAAAAATTAAATTACGTAACCCTTGCCCGGTCCGTTTCCGATTTTTGGGTGGCAAGCCCTCGGAAACCTCCTCAACAATGGGAAACAAGAGAAACACCACAAAGGTCCTAGGTAGCTTAACCACTGCCATCGATTTTCTTGGGGAAATCGATGTGGCAATGAGCTACCTACGCAAATTTTTTCAAGTGGCCGCCTTTTTGGGCCACCCTGTATTTTGAGCCAACCTTATGTTGAAAATTATATTTTACAGATTAGCAGATCTCTTGGTCCTGAATTTGGTGGTTCAATTGGACTGATCTTCTCAGTAGCCAATGCTGTTGGTGCAGCCATGTATGTGGTCGGCTTTGCGGAGACTGTCAGAGACCTCCTCAGAGAATACTCCATAGTAATCATTGATGGTGGTCTAAATGATGTCCGTTTAATTGGACTTGGTACTGACTTAGTGTCTTAACTAATTATTCTGATTTTACACCTAATTTTTTTAGTGACATGCATTTGTCTAATGGCCATCGTATTTATCGGTACCAGCTTTGAGAGTAAGATGCAGATGGGTTTGTTGGTCATCCTATCATTGTCAATCCTTGACTATTTTGTGGGTTCTGTCATGCCCGTCAGTGATGAGAAGAAATTGCGAGGAATCACTGGATATAGCTGTATAAATTTTGTCAAGATATAAATTTTCCGCTGGTTTTTACAGAAAATATTTTTTTAAGTTGCCACAATGAAGGAAAATTTTCTGCCCTCGTTTAGGTAAATTTTCCTAACAATTGTCACATTGAAATTTAGGTTGACTGTGAATTTGGAAATTTAGAGATGGTCATAATTTCTTTTCTGTTTTCTCCATTTATTTTCCTGCAGCTACTGGCATCATGGCTGGCGCCAACATCAGTGGAGATTTGACAGATCCACAGGTCCGCCTTTTGCTTTGTGATAATGACTGACGAGCGAAAAAATATTTAGAGAGCCATTCCGTTGGGCACCTTGATAGCTATTCTTGTGACAACACTGGCATGTTTTTTTGGACATTTAAAGCGTGCAGCTTTATTAGAATAATTATGGTAAGGTGTCATATGAAATTTTTGCTCTTCAGGTCTACCTGGTTACCGTGTTTGCAACAGGCTCGACTTGTGTAAGGGATGCAGATGGCCTTCACTTTCCCCAACTTCTTACAGATACCATCTATCATCTGAACTCGTCTGCATCTTCAAATTCTACATTTTCTATTGATGAAGTGTCTACAGTTGAGCCACCTTTGTTGCCGTCTTGGAGTTTCAAGTCCTATCAGGACCCCGAATGTCTGGCTAACAACACCTGCCCCTTTGGTTTGATGAATTACTTCCAGGTGGGAAAGTGGCATCTTTCTGTGATTATATGATAACTGTATACTTAATTGTACAGGTAATGGAGATAGAAAGTTTCTGGGGACCCTTAATCACAGCTGGAATATTTGCGGCCACCTCAGCTCTGCCTTGGCTAGCCTTGTCAGCGCTCCTAAAATTTTCCAGGTTGGGTATTACAATAATCACAAAAAATTAAACTTTTTCTCATTACAGGCTGTTTGCAAGGATCGCCTCTTCCCTATGTCCATTACTTCGCCAAGGGTTTCGGAAAAGATGAAGAACCTCGCCGTGCCTATGTGCTTGGGTTTGTGATCTCCATGGTTATGATTCTCATTGGTATGTACTGAGCGGTATGAAGAAATGTTTAGAGTTTATAAGGCGGTTTTTGTACTCAATCGATTCTTCTCGCCGAAAATGTTTTTTTGGTATCTTATGTTAATTACACGATTTTCGCTTTGTCCTTTGGTCCTGGTCTGTACGGGCCTCTGGATGGGCAAGACCCAAATCACAGGCGGGATCAAGCTGAAGTCGTTTTGTTGACATTACATACTAAAGCATATATAGATAAGTCGATTTTTGAAAGCAGAATTTTGGAAATTGATCTAGAAAAAAATTCTATTTTAAAACTGGGCGATTTATTGATATTCCGTAATTATTTCTCTATCTCTTTTCCAGCAATTTTTTAAAATTATCTGCTTGTAGGAGATCTGAATGCAATAGCTCCAATTATTTCCAACTTTTTCCTGTGTTCATATGCCTTAATTAACTATGCCTGCTTTGATAATTCGTTTGCTCATTCACCAGGTAACACTTTGACACTCTGAAAGCCATATACCAATAGTACTAAGTGGTGAATTTTTCTAGGCTTCCGCCCCGGTTTTCGGTTCTACAACATGTGGGTGTCGTTAGTAGGCACCATGCTTTGTGTCACAGTCATGTTCATAGTTTCCTGGTTCACCGCGTTGCTAACTTTTTTCTTCTTTGCCCTTCTATTCATGTACATCTACCGAAGGAAGCCAGATGTGAATTGGGGATGTTCCACACAAGCTCACAGTTATCGCAATGCCATACAAGGGGTTACTAGACTGGAACACACTGATGAACATGTCAAAAACTACAGTGAGTGCCGTATCAATTATATTTTTAAGTTTTATAAAGTTTCTCAGGACCTCAAGTGCTGGTGCTTACTGGAAATCCTGCCACAAGACCATCACTAGTTGATTTTGTCCATAACATTACTAAGGGTAGCAGTTTGATGATCTGTGGTTGCGTCATCCCTGTAAGTTTCTAATTTTCAGACAATTTTTGAAAAAGACAGCACGTAATGGTATAATCTACATGAAATTCACGAAACATGCACTTTTCATACTTTTTGTGCCATTTTGTTTAAATTCTTTTATTTTCATCTGCTTGATGCATGTTTTTTTAAAATTTAGACGAAGCCTTAGGCGCAGGGCAGGCAACCGCACGTTAAAACGAGAAGACTTATTTAGTCTGGGGGGGGGGTCGGTGAAGGAGGATGTTGCTGGTTTGCATTTCATTCGTAAATCAGGTTGAAAAGTTTTGTAAATAACTTTTTAAGGTTTTTTTGAGCATCAAATTTGATGTCTTTGAGAACTATATCGCGAACTAAAAAATCAGAATTAAAAAAAAAGTAATAAAAAAAGTACAAAAAGTTCCTAACGTCTACCGTATTTCCTCTAATATAACCACCCGCTCTAATAAACCCACCCTCTCAACTTCCAGTGTCTGTATCTCGGAACAGAGTAAATATTCTGCAAAGCTGTTTTTTGCGTTTTCTTAATTCCACAAGCTCTACCGATTCCGCTTTTTGAATTTTGGTTGAAGCCACGAAAATCTCAAAATGACTCTAATAAACCCACCCCTCAGAAGGGGTTTGAAAAATAAACCCACCGGTGGTTATATTAGAGGAAATACGGTATGCCCCAAATTTATAATACTATGTATACATAGTAGTAATTGATTTATCTAAAACCAAATCCATTTTGCAGTACACCCCAGTGACTCTGTTTTTGGAATGATCCGCCGCTTGAATGAACAGCTAAGGAACTGGCTGAAAAAGCGTCACATCAAGTCTTTCTTTGCGTGTGTGGCCAATCCCAATCGTAGGCTTGGGGCTCAGGTTTGATATACTCATTTCTTAAGTATTTCAAAACTAGTTTTCAGTCACTATTGCAAGCCAGTGGCCTTGGTAAACTTCGTCCCAACATTTTAGTCATTGGATTCAAGCAGAACTGGGCCAAACCGATTGCTAATTTGTTAGTTGACCAAGAGGATAATAACAGCTATACAGTTGTAGACCAGTCCAGTGATGTATTCACAAACGCTTTGGCTGACATCAATAATTATTTCGGCATAATTCAGTTGGTTTCTTTATTACTATTTCTTGGTGTATGGGATTTTGTTAATGCTAAATTTTCAGGGACGCGTTCGATAGCAACATGGGCGTAGCAGTGTTCCGGAGTGGTTCGGGTCTAGATTACAGTGACACCATGCGACTTCACAACCTGTTCAACAAAGCTATGCCTCATGTGTCTTCAGCCAGTAATGTAGATGCTGCCTCTACTGCCACTGATGGGTGAGTGACCGTAATCATGACTGTAATTTGTAATGGACGAGAGTCGACTCTCCATATAACACACCCTTTCAAGTTTGTACGCGCCTATGGTCAAACACTTTTTCCCCAGGGTTTAAAGTTTTGAAAGTATTTTGCTAGTTGCTTTTGACTGGTCTAGTCTAAAAAATTGTGAGGGCTCCGATTTTACCAATCGTTTCTGCAAATCGCAGCAGCTTAGCCAAAAATAGCCACGCATTTCAATGTAACCCTATTTTCGAAAAAGGTGACATTATACTGTGAGGAACGAGTCTTACTAGCAAAACGGCTCTAATTGACCTGTAGGGAGCATTAAAGGACCATCGCCGTTGATGACAATGCCAGTTTAGAGTTTTTGAATTGGCGGGGGACAGCCAAAAATGCAAAAAATGTTTTTGCGAATTATTTTTTTATTCGCATCTAAAAATTGAATTTCATGTACTGGGTGAGGCGAAATAAGTTATAGCTCAATGTGAGTCGGCTAAGTCGTCCGATCTGGCATTGTCAAACAACGCTGGGCTCGACTAGTAGATGGTTCTTAATTTTGAACAAATTTTAATCGCAAACAAAAAATAATTCGAAATATATTTTCGCAATAAACGATCTGTCCTCCGTGAATTCAAAAACTCGAAATTGCCATTGTCATCAATGGCGATGGTCCCTTAATTTTAGCTTGGTCTTCCCTTTTGTATTTTCTTAAAAAAATACCTTGGTCCTCCCTGTCCATCATAGTTATGTTCGGGTCTTACGAGTCTTACCAACGGGTCTTACTAGCAAAACTTTTGCGATTTGCCTAAATGACTGGAAAAATCGGAGTTCTCACAATTTCTTTGAGCTCGACCAGTCAAAGACAACTAGCAAAAGACTTTCGAATATAGGGTTACGAAGTGTAGCACCCTAGGCGGAGAAGAACCTTTTGGGTGATCGTTAAATAGAAAATAGAGTGTATAGGAGCTTTTGTCTCAGGCTCAAACCAGAGAACAATCAGCAATCAAATGGCCATGCTAATTCCACGAAGCCTAATCAGGTCCATCTGACTGTAGAAGGTATATTTATATTTAAAAGACAATAAGTTAATTAAAATCAATTATCCCAAAATTTCAGCAACTACAGAATATGCGTTTGAGGAGTCCCCACTCGACATTCTCAACGACTACTTGGACGAAGAGACTGAAGAAGTATATCTGAAAGTTTTTCATACCGGTTGATAATAATATTTTATTTCATTTAGGAAGATAGCACTGTAATAGATGATGCAGAAGCTCAATTGATTCCTTCTGGTTCTGAGCCCAACGAGTCCATCAACCAGTCAACAGAAAACAGTCATCTACAGAAGACCACTGCAAGAACGACCACCAACGACTATTTTTACCTGGATCCAGGTGTTGGAGTCGCGGAAGAGCAAAAACCACTGCTATTACCACCACAAAAACGTGAGGGATCTGATAATGAGAGTCGTAGTAGCGCACGCAATGGATCTGAGAAGCAGCAGCAACCATTTGATAGACTGCAGGACACAGATGCCCTCCACCTGGATTCGAGAGGGGTATGTTAAGGAGAAGGAGGTTAGTTGATCTGCTTTCGGGTTTGAGGCGCCTTGATTAGTACACAAATAAGTTTGTGAGAAGTTTAGTAAAGAGAAGGTCTCGCTATTTAGCTTGATGAGGTAGGTGGTAGTGTTGTGTATGTTATCTCTGGTTGTGTAGTGATAATAACAGTATTGTTGTGGTTGTAATCATGTGATAATTTTATTTTTATTTTATAAACAAAAAACACTTTCGGTGCACATTTTCCTATTTAGTGAAAACTTTTTTTGGATCCAGTCCCTAAATATCCATATCTCAAATTTACTTTATATTTTTGGGTAGCGTTTGATAGTTCTACAGAAAACCGAGATTTAGGGCTACATGATGAAATTTCATAACAAAATTTTATTTATTTTTTATCAAAATTTTAAAAATTAAGAAAAAAACCAAAGAAAAATTCGAATATTAGGCCGTGTCAAAAGTTCACACAGTTTTTTTAAACCAATATTTGTGGCGTTGCGTTTTTACCATGGATTTTTCATCAATTTTTTAAAAGTTCACCACTTATTTTGTAGCCAAGATTCTCAGCTACAGAATGAGTGGTGAACTTTTATAAGTAGAACGATGTTTTCCGCGTGCTACAAAAACTTTTGATTCCACTAATCTTTTACATAAATTTTCAGTACTCGCCGATTGACCACAGCGCAGCGAGAACTTTTGCTGTCCATCAACCGGTTCCAGCGCAAAATCAAGCGAGGCACCATAGATGTGTGGTGGTTATATGATGATGGTAGGAAACTTTAGTAGGAACTCGAAGGTACAAAGTTTAAAATTAAGGAGGACTCACCCTGCTCATTCCCTACTTGCTCACCTTGCCTAAGTCCTACTTGGAGGTTTGGCATTGCTTTTTTGGAGAAACAAAAAAGGGTTGCAGTGACGAATCCCCCCCCCCCCCACGGGGACTGATCAGGTGGAGGAGATAACTTCATATTCGTGTTTCTCGACCCCGATTTCATGAGAAAGCCGCGCGTTTTTTTGGTTCTGAGAAAAAAAATTTTTTCGAACCACAGGGGGGTATCATGGTTTTTTAGTCAAAATTTGAAAAATTTGAATTGGCGCCTTTTGAATTTTAAAGGGAATAAGGGCTGTATTGGGAGGGGAAGGGAATAAAAGGGGCCACTTTTATGGCAGAACGTTAAAAATTCAAAATTTTTGTATTCTTAGGCTGCCTCACCATGTTTTTCAACTGGGCCGTGGCAAAAAGAGACTCTATATGCATTTTATGGTCAAGAGTACTTCTCGGAATCATGTCTAAGGTAAGTGTGTGCGCGCATCTCTAACTCTCAAGCCCCCTGCGCCCCTTCGGGGCGCAGGGGGCTTGGGGCTTGGAGTTGAGATGCGCACACCCACATACCTTAGACACAAATCACTCGAAAGTGACTCTGGATGCATGAAAAAGCATGCATACCAGAGTTTATTTATGCGGTAGGCCCCAGTATTCAAAACTATGTTCAACATCTTCTTGTTAGTGGCCCTGTGTGATTAGTGGCCCCTTTTATTCCCTTCCCCTCCCTATACAGCCCTTAATCCCTTTTAAATTCAAAAGGCGCCAATTTAAATTTTTCAAATTTTGACTAAAAAACCATGATACCCCCCTGTGGTTCGAAAAAAATTTTTTTCTCAGAACCAAAAAAACGCGCGGCTTTCTCATGAAATCAGGGTCGAGAAACACGAATATGAAGTTATCTCCTCCACCTGATCAGTCCCCGTGGGGGGGGGGGGATTCTGAACTCAAGCCCAAAAAAGTACTAATTGTAGAGTTTAGAACGCCAAAATGAGGATATTTACAATAGCCACATCCACATCAGGAATGGAGCAGGAACAGAGGAACATGGCTACCCTGCTTTCCAAATTTCGCATTGAATACTCCGATTTGCATGTAATTGCAGATATCTCGAGGAAACCAAAAAAGACACGTAAGTTCAATTTCAGTGACTTGGTATTAGTGGCAGAAAATTTCAAATTTCAATGAAAAGATAATTCGATGCAATAAATACTTTTTCGTCGGTCATGATTACTCGTCCCTTTCAGTGTTGTGACTTCCTCATTCTTCCTCATTTTTTCTTTTGTAGTATTGATGCTTTTTTTCAACGTTTTACTCACATTTCTCAGCAAGTTTGGTGTCATTTTGAAGCTGAGATTATAAGCTTTAAAATGACACCAAACTTTTTACCAAATGTATTTAAAATATTAGAAAAACAGTAGAATGAGGAACGTGAGGAAAGTTTTCCTCATTTTTCTTCATTTTTCCTCATTTTTGCGTATTATTGATTTTTCTTCCAACATTTCGTTAACGTCTCTCGAAGCTTTTGGTGTCATTTTGAAGCCTATAATCTCAGCTATAATATAATATCAAACTCGTTGAGTAAAGTTTTAAAAAGTTAGAAATGTTCATCAAAATTAGTCATGAGGAAAAAATGAGGAAGTCACAACACTGGTCCCTTTTTGACCTTTTGGAATGCGTGCTTTTTCTCATTTTTAGCTCAAGATGGTTGAAATCGCTATTTATTGAGATAAATTATTGATCGACTACAAGCCAAAAATCTAAGCGTTTTTCGACTTTTCCCCATTTGTTTGAATCGCGCATTTTATATATTTTTTTCAAATGTATTTTTTATATTTTAATTTTTTTCAAAATTAGGCAAAGGCGCCAGGTTGGTCGACTGAAGTTAGGACTGACTAAAAGGTTTGCCCAAAGCTGCGAAAACAAATCCTAACATCCTAATTTAGTTGTGTTTTTACCAAAAAATGTTACTATGTTTAAGACTAGCCGAGTTCGACAAACTGATAGCCCCATTTATTGTGGTCGACGAAAAAAGTCGCTCTTCAAACACAAAGTCTGCCCACAGAGAAGGTCTAATCACCCAGTCAGAGCTGAGTGCTCAACGAGAAAAGACCATGCGCCAGTTAAGGATGGCTGAGTTGCTTCAGCAACACTCTACAGATGCTGACTTGGTGGTTCTGTAAGCAGCTATTATATCAGCTAATTGTCTGTATTGTCTTCTATTTGCAGCTCACTGCCTGTGCCTCGTCGAGGTTTGGTGAGCAGTACTTTGTACATGGCCTGGATCGACCTGATGACCAGGAACCTACCACCTACTCTCTTGGTTAGAGGCAATCAACAGTCGGTGCTCACCTTCTACTCCTAGTCAATGGCTGAATATATTGGAAATATTGGAAACCATAACTTTGTATATTCTAGAAAATTTTCAAAAAGATAGTTACAATTAGGGCTGTTGGTTAACCGAAAATTTTGGTCAACAACAAACTAGGTTAACTGGTTAAAAAGATGAAACATAGAAAAAAAATGCGGTCCGATTAACCGAACCACACACAGACTGAAAACTGAATATGTCGGTTTTTAGTCTATAAAACCGAAAAGACCACTTGGCATATTTTTGTTTTTGCATATTTTTCCTTCACAATGTTTGTATATGTTAATCACCAACTACACAAGCAATATCTATATACCGTAATTCCTCTAATAAGCCGCCCCCCCCCCCCTGTGATTCAAAATCGTGTTCTTGGCATTGTGTTTTTGACGCATTTTTCGAAGACTCCTCTTTGGCAAGTTACCCCTCAATTTGTAGCCAGTAAGATGAGCTACAAAATAGATGGTGACTTGCCTAAACAGTGGTCTTCGAAACATAGGTCAAAAACACAATGCCAGAAACCAGTTTTTTGAATTTAGGGGGGGGGCGGCTTATTAGAGGAATTACGGTACTCGTTCTACTCATCAAATAAAATCGCTGGTAATTTTTAGTCCTTATTATTATTTATCATTTAATATATAATTACTACATGAGCTTTAATACTTGGACGAGTTTGGCTGTCTCGTTTTCCAAATTTTTATTTTGAATGCAATAGCTAGCCTAATTTTTCAAATATAACCCGGTGATGTGATGTCAAACAAACTTGTGCAGAATTAAAAGTCGGATTTGAAACATTGATATAATAATTGAAAATTTACTTCCGAAAAGATTCAGGTATTTTGCTATTGGTTAAAAATTGAGAAACTCAAATAAAAGAGTCTCTCAATTACTTGACAATAATTTTGGGTTTTTTGCAAAATTTTCAAAAAATATTGCCTTGTGTTTTTAAAAATGGGTCAACTATTTCATTTAAAATAGAAAAGCGATAGATAAATGTGTGCATTGTATACAAGTTTTTATTATTTTTTGTACTTGTGCCTTGTTAATACAGTCTACGCTTGACTCTCAATTTTGTCTGACTATATTTTGATTTAATTTTTTGACATGTTTTGCTCGTTCTAATAAATATGAGAAAACGACTTTTAGTTTAAAAATTTTTATCTTGTAATCTACGACAATCCGACATCTTTTCCCTAAAAAGTTCTGGTTTTTTTAGGGCGAAAGTACAAGGATGTTCAAAATTTTTGGACTACAGTCGACGCTCGATATAACGTCCCTCAAGGGACCGGCCAAAATGGGAAGTTATATCGAGCGTCGTTTTATCGAGAAAACACTGTGGTCTGGCCAAAATAAGAATTTTTTCGGAACGTTACATCGAGCGTCGTTATATCTAGCGTCCACTGTTTTTCTTTCGCTCATAACTTTTTGAATATACGTTATTCCGACGAGAAATTTTTGTTCAATAGAAGAGTCAATAGAAATTTGTTTCACACTTTGTTTAAATCAAAAATGACATATAAAGTGTCAAACAAACTCCTATTGACTTTTCTATTGAACAAAAAAGAGATCTGGTCGAATAACGCATATTCAAAAGTTATGAGCGAAAGAAATAATTCGAAAAATTTAGACAACCTTTGCTATGCGTCGAAATTATCAAATTTCATAAAAGCTTTGGTAAAATCGAAATTTCTACATTTTTTGAACAAATTGAATCAATTTTAACTAGGGAATACACCGAATAAGAGTTTAAAAAGCTGAACTCGATGAAGTTTCAGTACGTCAAGCGAGACTGTCATTTGATTGTTGGGTTCTTCTTTCAAATAAGTATTCATTTGTGCATTAATAAAATTATAGTTGATTTTTTGCTCGAACTAACGCTTTTGATGTGCATTGTGATATGGTCAAACAAATATAGTCAAACTTAATACGTCAAATTTTTTAAATATGTTTTTCCTGAGTACAGTCGAACCTCGCTACAGTGGCACTCCCTAAAAGTTGGTTCCCGCCTAGGTTCCGACACTTTTTTTAACCCAATTTTCAAAGTCTTTCATCCATTCTGTCCTGACAGTCTGGTCTCAAATATTGTAAGAATTCCGATTTTGCCGATCGTTTAAAAAAGTGAAAAAAAGTTAAAAAAGTAAAACCTTGATATAGTGGCACCCCTTTTTCAAAAACTTCGATGTAAACTCCGATGTAACTCCGATGTAATTAAAAATTTTATAGTTTTTACTAAATATTACTTTTTTTCTCTATGTGTTAGTCCAAATGAATGCCTAGAGTCTTGGCTACATTTTACTATAAAAAACGTTGTAGATAAAAATCAGAAAATATCAAACAGCCCAGTCAAAGCAAAGCCCCCAAAACGATCGATTTTATTCAATTTAGCCGATTTAGCCTGATACAAGCTAAAATGATATGAAACCCTGGGCTGATGATATTATTGGGTAGCTAAGAGTATCGGGATCATTTTGACTCCAAACTTGTCAATTAAAGGAGATAAAAATGCCAGTGGTAGTCGAACCTTTGATTTAGGAGATGCGTGTAGGAAGTTCCCCATCCCTTCAACTTTTTTTTCCAAAAACTTTTTCTCTATCAAAATAGCAAACTAAAAATTTGCAGAGTTTATAAAAAAATTCTCCTATTTTGAAAAAGGGCCGTTTCATGATTGGCGAGCTTATGTTAGGGCGGACTCAAACTTTTTTGTATATTATTAGGGTTGCTGAAATGTCCGGACATTTATATTTTGGACATATGTCCGGACATATGTCCGGACATTTATGGACATATGTCCAAAATTTCGGACACTTATACAACCAAACTTTATTCAAAAAATTTCAATTAACGACACAATAATCGTTCATAGATACATCAAATTCATTTACAATTGAATCTTTTTACTCAGTTTCCAATTCTATTTTTTCCACCGCTTGCTCCAGTCGCATTGGCTTAGATTTTGCTTTGGATACCGTCTAGGTGGTCTAAATTTACAATTTATTGCTACCGGACTTGGTTCTGAAACTCTTAATTCATACTCTTTTGAAAACCTAGGGCTGAAAAAAAGAACAAACAGAGAAGATACCTGGGGACATAAAATCCGCGGATTTTATCCTATCCTCGCATTTAATGCGGTGGTTATTGATACCGGTCCTGGTTCTGGATCTATTAAGTAGTTCGAGCATCCACGGGGTTTGGGTACTATATATGAGGTATTGGATAGCGTCTAGGTGGTTTGGGACCCATCCAAATGATTCGGGTAACTTACAGTTGGTTTGAGTAATATCCATTGCTTTGGGTACCGTCTAGGTGGTCTAAATTTACAATACTAGTGAAAGTTTCAATAAATTATATTATCTTCTTGAAGGCCATTGCAAATGATGAGTCCCAGAACGTGAGTTGTCAGGGTTTTAAGATTAATAGAGTCGATAACGGAGAGGTCCGCCAAAAAGTTGATTTTGAAAATTTTGTTGATCTTGAAAATATTCAAATTTCAGTACCTTTTAAATCTTTCCTGAGAATTTGTTTTAGAACATTCAAGTGTTTTTTTTGGAACAGTCCAATCAATTTTAAATAACACTTAAGAAAAATGTAAACCAAAGGAACATTAAAGTTTTGAACCTAGCAGTTTAAGAGTTAAAAACACGAAATTTTTATTAATTTCCAGGAAAATCAGGAGAATAAGGATGTCGACATGGAGCTCCATACTGTGGAACCAGCAGAGGAGAATGCCCGCTTGCAAGCCCTATATGAAGCCATTGCCAAAGCTGATGCCAACAAGAACCAGCGAGACGCGGGGCATCCAGGACCATGATTTTCAACAAACAGAATCAGAATCGCTCGGACCTCCACACCCTAAGCAATCAAAATCTCTTTTGTTCTGATTTTTGGGACCTATATGGGTCTTTATTTTGAGCTTTTCTGCATTTCCAACTCAATAAAAAGAAATTTATAAAGGCGTTGAGTGTGAAGCATTTTTTTCCTACAGTATAATTATGGATATCAGATTAGGGATTGTAGTGCACACAGCTTAAGTTCACTTAGAAAATACAAGCAAAATATGATGTTAAGTGTACTGTCAGTTTGCAAAGTACTTTATAACAGTTCAGTGTTGAGTTTTCGTACAGTTGAAACAAACAGATTAAGA
>SADC01001077.1:0-13872 GCA_004194705.1 Ditylenchus dipsaci | reverse complement strand
GACATCGAAATTGACAGAAAATGTGAAGTGCTTTCGATCTTACTTTAAATTTTTACTACACTTTCAGTATTTATGATTATCGCAAAACTCCTCCTTTTAAATTTGCCAAAATCCATTGCGACTTTACACTTTGCCAAGTGATGAATTTTATGCAGAATATTTGCGATTCAATTTATTATGCAACCACCCCTCTTTGACCATTGCCTATATCTCTCCCTTCTCTTTGCTTATTTATTTAAAATGTATGAGTGTTGTTGAGTGCTTTTGCTTTCAATGTGTAAAAAGGGGTGGGGCTTGAGTGTGCCCATATATTATGGCTATTTCCTACTTTGAAAAGAGGGGGGCTTTTGCGACTTTTATGTGCCACTATCTTCTGGCATGCTGAAGATGGTTTGATGGTGGTAAAATGCCGTGTTCTCAAGTATTTTTTGAGTGTTGTGAAATAATTGATTTTGGTGAAATCAATTATTCACCAAAACTCAAAATATACTCGAGAACACGGGATTTTACCACTGTCAACCATCTTCAGCATGCCCGAATTAGTCCAGAAAACAGGTTTTGGAACATGAAAAATGTAAAAATTTTTATGATATAAGTCGACGATCGGCTGGTTTCGCTGGTTGAGACTAAGAAATTTGAATTCCCGCAAAATTTTGGCTAAAATAAGCATTTTCGTCGATTTGAGGGCGTAAAAAAGAAATTTGAGGGCGTAAATGAGTAATTTGAGGGCGTAAATGAGTAATTTGAGGGCGTAAATAAGCATTTTGATCAATTTAAAATTTGAGGGCGTAAATAATTAATTTGAGGGCGTAAATGAGCATTTTGAGGGCGCAAATCACCTATAGCCTTAGTTAAATGGTGAAAGTTTTGGTCTGATTTAGTTTGCCAAAAAGCTAAAATGTGGCACGAAAAAAATATTTCTGTTTCAAAAAAAAAAAAAAGGAGCTAACATGAGAAGGCTGAAACGAGTCACTATGGGTAAACTTCATTGCTTTTCTCAATCGGCTACTCAAATGGGCGGCCATTATAGGTAAGTGCCACTATGTCAAGATTTGTACCTCTAAAAACACCTTTTACACCTTTTTTTTATTCAGTAAGTCATCATTAATGTAAACAATACATAGCACTATATAATTATTGTTTCTACGTACTCTGTGTGTCCTGCTCATCCTCTGTTTCTGATCTGGTCTGCATGTGAGCTGATTTCATTTATAAAGTTCTTAAAGGCATTTGGGTCTCGCAAGCACTTTTGCTGCTGTCTTGGAGATGGTACTTGCAAACCTGCAAAGTATATAAACAAAATAAAAAACTATACTTTCCTCCAATATAGAGAGTCACACTTACATCCACCCAAAGTCGGGCACAACCAAGCTAAAATAATATTTTTCTAAAGCATCTTATCAAAAAATGTTGATATCTTACTTTCCTGTCCTTTCCATCAGTAAAAGAAAAGCTGAATATCGATTTCATCAGTTCATATTTATATTTTTTAAAATTATCTAAAGCATACGTCAACCAGTATTCATTCTAAAAAACAAGATTTGTAAATTTATAAAAATACACATCTTTGGCTGACATTTAAATGTAAAGGAATTTTTACTTTTCGTTTTTTCTAAATTTTCACACGTTTTGCGAAGTTATCTGTGTTGCAGAATTTTTTTTTACGACTATTACAGTCTGTGGCCATGACAATTTCGAGTTTTCTCATCAGTGGTAATGGCTGAATTACTACAAAAATATTTCAATTTTTTTAAATCAGGCTGAACGGTACAATCCCCTAACGAGGAGTGGTCGGATCGAGGAGATGACCTCATATTCGTGTTTCTTGACCCCGATTTCATTTTTATTCCCTTCCCCTCCCTATACAGTCGAGTCTCTCATTAACATACTTCCCCATTAACATACGACTGGCTAAGATTTGGTTGGCTTGATTGAAATTAAGGCAAAATGACCTCCGTTATCCACATACACTCCAATTAACATACATCTCCCATTAAAATACGGCTGGGCTAGGTCCCGTCCTATTAATTGGTTCTCCCATTAACATACAGTCGATGCTTTTTTCGAATTAAACCTTTTTCTAGAAAAAATTTTCTACAAAATCTCAAATTTTTCATAAAAATTTGAAAAAGCTTGGGGAACTAAGGCAATTTTTTAATTTCTATAAAATTTGCTTTGGTTCCCCAAGCTGATTTAACCAAGGAGTGTGTTCCATTTGGCCTTGAAATTGAACGGACTCTCCTATTAACACACACTAAGCTAAATTATGGAGTCTTGCTCTCTCATTAACATACTTCCCTATTAACATACACCTCTAATTAACATACGGCTAGGCCCGGTCCCAAGGGTGCATGTTAATGAGAGACTCGACTGTACAGCCCTCAATCCCTTCAAAATTTAAAAAACTCCAATTTAAAATTTTCAAATTTTGACTGAAAAACCATGATACCCCCCTGTGGTCCGAATTTTTTTTTCTCAGAATCAAAAAACACGCGGCTTTCTCATGAAATCGGAGTTGAAAAACACGAATATGAGGTTATCTCCTCCATCCGACCACTCCCCGTGGGAGATTGTACAGGGAAGCCTTAAATTATTTTATAAATTGTATTTAAAATTTTGGCGCTGGGGGGTATTCGCTACTAGGGTTATTTTTTTTTAAATTTAGACCATCGACTATTTTATTGCGCAATTGAACAGAATAGAAGACTACCACTGTACTGTAACTCCTTCGTACAGTTTTAAGATTTTCTCTAAATATTACATAAATTTGAAATTATAAATGCAAATAAAACAATTAAATTTTTTAAATCTTCCTGAAATAAAAAAAATATTCCTCGAAAATTCAAAAATAAGATTATAAAAAATTGCGTAGATGGAATGGTCCTTTAAAAGACACCTTAGCATTCTAAATGATCTCACATTGTCAGTAATCTTCAGATCGTCAGTAATTTTTTTCTATCAATTAAACACCACTCACAGACTGGAGTGGACCAAAGAAGCTTTTTGGCAAATCCTCGATTGTGAATATTTTGCTGAAAGTCATTGTCCAGTGCCCTGAAAACTCAAGTTTCCAGTAAAAGCATTACTAACAGTTACAGTTAGTTACTAATTACCTTTTGGTGGGGGCACAGTTTGTTTTGTCTAAGGAAATCTTCCGCTTTTCTGTCGTTAACTGTAAATAGAACAATTGTGTTAGTTGCTAGCCATTTCTTTATTTTCTAACCATATTTGTGGGCACCCTTAACAGTCTCCTTGCATTTGTCCAGCCTTAATTAAAGTTTTGAATTGATCAAACAATGTTTTTCAAAACGTCTTACATGTCGCAATACTTGCTAAAAATGTTGAATTGAAAAAAAAATTATTACAATTTTTTACCATGATCCCACTCCATCACAACCATCCAAAATGTTCCAGCCTTGACAAGGAATCACTTGCCAGCCTTTGGAGCCTTGTTTTCCAGTTACCGCATGACGCACCTACATTGTCGTCACAAAATTTGTTAAATTCAGTAAGGGGCTTAAACAAACTCTAGGTCCATTTCTATTTTATCGGTTGGAAGCTCCTAAAATAGGGTGTTTTATAGGATGGACTAGGAAACCGTGTGTAATTAATACAACTGAATTAGTTGAACAAATTTTTACTTTGAAAATAATTAACGGCACAAGTTCATTTTTAAATTTTGAAAAGAGTAAACATTGTAAAAAAATTATCTGTACATATAAATGGATCACAGCCCGTAATTAAATTTTTAGCCTCAACAGATGGAGGGGAGAAAGCTATACAATAATTTTAGAAATTTCAAATTTAGGCAGTTTTAGCACAATTTTTTTCAATGTAATAAATTTCGCGGTGAAAAATGATCTGATGATTTCTTTTAATAAAGGGCCGTGCTCACGCGTTCTGAATAGTCCCCCGACAATTCAAAAAAATTCCTTATCATTGATCTTCTGTTCGTATTTCTAATTGGGTTTCTAACAAACCTAAACCTAATTTCGAGGCCTTGTTTTGCTAGAAACCAAGTTTTAAAATCCGAACAGGAGATAAATGATCTAGAATTTTTTTTGAATTGGCGGGGGATTATTCAGAACGCGTGAGCACGGTCTTTTAAAGGCGTTGTTATTTTTCTCAATAATCTTTACTCTCATCTTTCGAAGAATAAAATAGTTGTCGGAAAAATAAAAAAAATCCACAAACCAAGTTCAAATTTTAAAAAATATTAAAATTTTTCTCAAATGTATTAGACAGTCTACGACTCTCGTATAATCAAATGAATATCGAATGAAATATGCAAGACTTTTTTTCTCATCTGTTAAATAAAAATTCACCTCGTTGACATCCATAGTAACATTGAAGAAAATAGGTCCAGGAAAACGAGGGTAGTCGGGCTAAAAAATAACTGAGTCAAATACCGCATACTTTGATCATTGCTTGCATAAACTTTAATGTGGTTTTGAGAAAAAGAGCATTGAAAAGAAGCAGGTTTTTGGGCAAAACTACAAAAAAGTAAGAAAAACACGACAGATTACATCTTATTTATTTTAATTTAACTATAAGCCAAAAAACAACAGGAAGGCCTCTTTTTCATTGTGCTTTTCACGTTGCTCTATATTCCTTGCTTTTTTTCGTCCCTATTTTTGCCACACACTTTTTTACAGCTTTATTTTCACTCTATATTAACATTTTTACAATAATTTATTCAAATTTCTGCTTTATATTTTAGCAGGATACAAGGCAGTGAAAAACAACGAATTTTATATTTGGAGATATGTAAAAAAAACCTACCCAGATTACGATGTTAGACACATTCACCTGAAAATTCGGTAACTTGAGTAACCTCAACCTTTGTATTTATATATTTATTCCGACTGCTTGAGCAGATAGGAGTCGAATAAAGGATTTTCACGATGCGAAATAATCCAATTCCGACTCCAACTCTTACTCCGGGAACCCGAGCGAGCCATTCGTTTTACGTTACTCACTGGCATTTATTGTTTATATATCAAGCATTCGTCAAACTGCATTCGTCAATCTAAATTAGGTCACATTTTGGAGCTATTATTTGCCCTTACTGCAGTGCACGCTGTCAATTTTATGATTTTGACACCGGATGCGTGTTTCGCATAGTCGATTTACTTAAAACTGCTCTCAGAATAAATAGTTTGCAGTCGAATTTCAAATTCCTCTCGGGCAAAAATTATTCAAATATAGCATTTCTGAGAAGTTTAAATGTTTTTGTCTTGGGTGGAATTTGAAATTTGACAGCAAACTATTTATTCTGAGAGCAGTTTTTTAAGTTTATTGACCATGCCGGGCACGAATCCGGTGTCAAACTCATAAAGTTGACAGTGTGCACTGCAGAAAGGGAAAATAACAGCTCCAAAATGTGACCTAACTTAAAGAAGCCATAACTTCTTTAGAAAAAACATTTTTCAAAATTTTTCGCAGATTCGAAATAGTCGTGAATTTTTCTACTGAACGATATTCTGTCTTGATTTAGTCCGTTAAGTGATAAAAAAATGTTTAAGCCATTCGAATATGAGTACTCATCAGAGGCTTACCTTGTAATCTTTTAACTATTTAATTGGCTATAGTTTTTTAATAAATCTGGACAAATAAGCTGTCGAAAGATAGCTCTGCATTTGCTTTACAAAATATATTTCACATATTGTAAAATCTATAGCGTATAAAAATTAGGGTTGCGGAATTGACCGGTTTTTCGGTCATTTGACCGGTCAAATGACCAGGCATTTGGTCAATTTTACTAGAATTTGGTCATTCTGACTCGTCAAATGACCTCATTTGACCACTCAAATGACCGAATTATTAAATGACCGGCGATTTCCCAACTATAATAAAAACTTATGACCATTTTTGTACTTTTATGCCAAGACAAAAATTTGAAAATTTGAACTTTTCAACAGGCTTTAGCGAGACTCTTTTGTCGAAGAATTTTCAAACCGAAAACACCGTCGTGTTCAGCGTGAAATTCTGAGCCAGGAGTCACAAAGATCACACATGACAAGAGGAGTGTTAAGAAAGTTTTGCAGAAATGTGCTATTTTATTTTTTCGCTGCTTATCTATCCATCAGTATTAAAAAGTTTAACGTAAAGTTATAAAAAAAAGTTCAGTTGCTAGGATTAAACTTTTTAGTGGCTGTTAGACACTGAAACGAGAATGTTGGCGTGTCGAAACAAGATTCGAAGATAAAGCGACGATAATTTCTAAAAAATTTCCGTATGATCAAGAATTTATAACAATTTAAAAACCTGTCGGTAAGTGCTAATTGAAAGTTCTATATCTATTCCTCCAATCTACCTATTTTTCATGCGAGCATTAAAAAAAGATTGGCGAGATTGGTTGAAAAAACTAGAAAGTTATGGACTAAAACAACTCGGCGGTTTCGATGCGGCACCATGTACATGTGAGGACCCTGGGTATAGTACTAAAGAGTACTGTACATTTTACTGTACATTTGCCATTGTGGTCACGGAGATAGCCTTTTAACTAGCAACTACTTTCAACCCACACAATTAGCTTACCACATAATTTGTCCATCTGAATTTTTTTGTGATCACTTTACAAATTCAATCCAGCCAATTGACTTACTGTTCACTGGCGCAACGACTGAACTGCCAACCCCCTGCAAAACACACAACATAATCAAACAAAATTTTGATTAAAAAAAAAGGTATTACTAATGACTACACCATATGGACCAGTGCTGTATTTTTCCCAGAATGGTGTCACTCCTAAAACAACTAATAACATAGAATTGTGGAAAAGCAAAATTAGAGATAGTGCTGACCAGGTAAAGCTGCAAATTATTATTATATTAGATTTTAAAGCCAATTTTGAAGACCACAAACCTTCCTCCCAGACCTTGTTGAGTGGAGAGGCCTGTCTCTTAGACCTATTCTCTTCTTGCTGGTCATTTTCATCTGGTTTAGCAATAACAACAGCAAAACATACTGCTCCCAAACTAGCGATCTAATAAAGGTAGTACCCATCTGCAAAATTATGATTACAAACGAAGTTTGGAAAAAGACTGACGATAGCAGTCGGAAAAATATATCAAAAATCTACGTAAAAATACCGCCGGACCTAGAGTGAGAACACAAATATATACTTGACTGTATTATAATAAAAATACGCATACAGTCAAACCTCGATAGAACGCCACCCAAAAATGGACCGATTTGGTCAGCTTTGACTAAAATTTAGTCAAAAAACCCTCGATATAACGCCACATGGGGCCAGTCCCAAGGGTGGGGTTAAATCGAGGTTTGACTGGACTACAGCTGCTTTATAAGCTGATGATCGGTACAAAAAATGTGGACCATATCTTTTCAAAGAAAAACAAGAATTTTACTAAGCATGCCTATAACATTTTGTTGGCATTAGTCGAAAAACCACAAAACATCAGCATTTTAACTCTAATTTTGCATATTTTTCACACTCTAATTTTGCCAGAGAGAACTTGAGGGGGAAGCGAGGGGGAGGGGGCGGTGCACTACATCTAGGCTCGACTGTATTAAAAAATTGCCAAAAATTTAGTGTATCAAAAAGGCAAATATTGAAGCGTTTTTTCCGCTGTGCTCTCTAAAACATTTTCATACTGAAAGATTCGTTTTTTAATACAGTCAAATATCTCATTAATGTACACTCTCATTAATGTACACAATCCCAGTGTACACTTAAGACCGAACAGTGTACACTTAAGACCGACCACTTTTGTTGTTTTTTTAATGGGAATGTCTTTGTAAAAGACCTTCCATTAGTGTACACCTGAGGCCGGTCTCTTGGTTGTACACTAATGAGAGAGTTGACTGGTACAAAAATGAGTTATTTCTAAAGTAAAACAGATTCTAGATTCACTCCATTTTTCAGATGCAGAGCATTCAATATTGAATTTTGAGGCAAAAAAACTAAAATTAGGACCGGAAAGAGGTTGGACAACGAGAATTTGAACTTTAGGGTGTTTTCTAATCAAACTTCGACTATATTCAAAAAAGTAACAAAAAAGTGTGCTTATTGAAACTCTTCCGCCTGTCAGACACAGCGGTCTATTTAGGTCATTTTTGAATACAATATTTTTAAAACTACTGTTTTATGAGTGAACAAAATATCTCGTAACCCTATAATAATAGTATTGTGTTGACGACTGCATCTCAAGAAGTTCAATCAAAAATCGATCAGTGATAAATTATAAGAAAGAAATGGAAAGTGGATAATAGGAAGAAGGAGTGAAGTCTATGAAAGGCGAGATCCAATAATTATGGTTACTTTTGTGAAGTAATATCCAGGGATCATGCAGGAGTATCAAACATCCGTCTGTGTGTGGATTAATTCTTGGGTTAAATTATTATTTATCCTCGCAGCAAACCCCGATTGTGATCGCATTTTCCTTTCATCCGTTTTGCTCAAATTCGTCAAAGAGATCATAATTCTTGAGAGTCTGTTTTGCTATCTCAGGCTTTCAGAAAAGCGAACATAGAGATGTTGAGGAAATTTTAAGTAATTTCTATATATTCAATATTCTTTTATCTTTTTTGAAAAGCTTTTTTTCGGCATAGTTGCATTTAGGAAACACCGTTTACTGACTATTCTAACTAATTATTCTGAAAAAATCGGAGTAAATTTTTTTAAACGAAACTCAAATTTTTAAAATAAAAAAAACTGAAAGAAAATTTAATTATAATGTTATATAAAAGAGAAATAGTGCAAATTGGAATACAAAAACTTTTAACAAGAAATAATGTTTCATAGGGGCATACCAGCTCGTAAAAGAAAAGAGTGCCAAAAAGGCAGGGTCTAGCAATATTTTTGAACCGTCTCTGTCTACACTCGTTTTGCGTTGAAAATGTATTGATGTTCTTAGACTGCAGTCGGCTCTCGACATGACGGTCATTATATAGGGAAAAAAGCTTACTATTTACAAAACGACCTACAATATCGAAATCATTGCGATTTTTTGGATTAGACAAACCAAAGACAACTGGCGAAAGACTTCAAATCTGGGGCAAAAGAACTCTCAGACCCTAGTCGAAAACGAACTTCTGGACGATGGAGATTTTAAAAGGAGGCAGATTACTTCTATCGAATCAAGAAGAACGCTCATAAAAAAGTTTCAAGAGATTTATTTTTTCACTGCCGTTACACGGAGAAAAGGCGGGGACCAGCAAATCTTCTTTCTCGAAACATTTTACAAGCTTTCTCATTCAGATTTTTTAAGTTTTCTGCATGGTGCGGAAAAAATACAAAATACCAAGAAAAATACAAAATACAGTTAACTTTGAAATTCAAAAAATAGGGTTGTTACACAGTTAACTCGATTTTTTCTAAAATTTTGACCTTATTTCTTGTTTTTATGCTACTTTTTTTCTAAAATTTGAGCACGTTACCCCACCTTCGAAAGCCTAGAATGTTGGCTATCCAATGGTAAAAAAATTTCTTGGTTTGGTTCACGAAAATGCATATATTTTATTGCAAACACTTTCGAATTATTTCGAACTATTTCGAATTAAAAGTTCGAAAATAATTCGAAATAATTCGAAAGTGTTTGCAATAAAATATATGCATCTTCGTGAACCAAACCAAGAAATTTTTTTACCATTGGATAGCCAACATTCTAGGCTTTCGAAGGTGGGGTAACGTGCTCAAAATTTTAGAAAAAAAGTAGCATAAAAACAAGAAATAAGGTCAAAATTTTAGAAAAAATCGAGTTAACTGTGTAACAACCCTATTCAAAAACATACAAAATTTGACTAGAAATTTTGTATGAGTTTTGTATGACTTTGTATGACCCTTGTCTGTCATTGTATTCCTCTGTCTCCTTGCTAAAATTTTGCACATTTTTGTCTGCTTTATTTTTACATTACCTTCAGACCAATACTACAGATGAAACAGATCACAGGAGCTATGTCAAGGATGTCCAGCAGTCATGGGATCCGCGCATCGGTTGGCCTAGTCCTTTTCTTATAGCTTTTAGAGGCTATTTTCAGAAGGTTATATTTGTAATTTTAGGTTCGTTAGTCAGGTAAATTTTTTACTTTCTCACACAATTTGCAATTCAGCTGCATACAGCTTGGCAAAGTCGTCGATGCCTGTAACGGCTCTATATGTGTTCGTGGAACTCCAAAAAAATTTTGCCTTGGTCCCCCCTGTTGTTTTTTTTTCGTAATTTTTGAAATTTGTGCCTTGGTCCCCCTGTTGATTTGTTTTGATATTTTTTTTCAAAAGTCTTAAAAAGTATCAAACAACAGTATGTGAGCCCTTGTCCATTTACTACGGTGGACAGAAAGGTGAACTTCCATTGAATTAAGGGTCGGCCGAAGGCCGGCCAGGTAAAAAACCCTTTAAGGAATTTTTCTCTTTAATGATTTTTTACCTGGCCGGCCTTCGGCCGACCCTTAATTCAATGGAAGTTCACCTTTCTGTCCACCGTAGTAAATGGACAAGGGCTCTTAAAAAATATCAAAACAAATCAACAGGGGGGACCAAGGCACAAATTTCAAAAAATTACGAAAAAAAAAACAACAGGGGGGACCAAGGCAAATTTTTTTGGGAGTTCCACGAACACATATAGAGCCCCTGTAACCGTGAAGTCACATTTTTGTATACGTGGCAGCTATAGACTTGTCGGACTGTATGTGGTAGGAATGTCACTCTCTATGTGCCTTCGTGCTCCACTCCCAAGACAGTATGGCTAGGCCTGTGTAACATAACTGTCGGAGCACGTCAACTTCTATACAAGAGGCTGCCTAGCGAGAGTGGTTATAAGCCATATATTATTTTACCATAATTATTTACGGAATTTAATATCACTAACTTTCAGGTACAATGGGACATACAGGTATCTTATTGTCTTAAAGGAATTCTAATTTATGTGGCTTCCAGTGATCAGTAATTCAGGTCCTCAAGAACCAATTAATTTTATCTCAATGACAGTTTACTGGCTCTGAACCGAAATATTAAGGAATATAAACAGGTGATAGAAAAAATAAAAAAAATAAAATAAACACTCGATATGGTGTACACCTTGGTATAGTGTACACCTATAGCCGGTCTATACCGAATTTTGACTGCAATTGTTTTGAGGGGTAAAGCCGCGGCACCAAATTCGGATTCTTGAGATAACATTCAGTCATAAGGGCAAATGGTTAAATGATTTTTCTTGGTATTTTGTATTTTTTCCGCACCATGGTTTTTCTGCCTAGTTTTTAAAAGTACTAGAATGTCATAAATATTAGACTTGACGCAAAAGTGAAAAATGAAACGATTCAAAAAAATTTGCTGGTCCCCCGCTTTAACTCTTTAAAACTCACTGTTATGCCTCTTTAACACACTGATATGCCCTCTAAGAAGTTTTATGCTGCTACTTCTTTGGTTAAAGTCCACAACAACAACAAAATTAGAATACAATAACTTAATACAAAAATAATTATAAAAAGGGAGAAGAGTAGATCGCTGATGATTATTGCATCTCTTTTTAGATCTGCAATTTTGCTAGACCCTTATAAAATACTCTGCTCTGGAGAATTTATCCGCCACAATTATGTATTTTCAATTGCACTTACGACGACTGCGCAATCGTGCAGACCTCTAGTTCTCCCACTGCTCCCTCTCCTGCGGTCTGTGGCTATTCATTCCGAGGTGGTCAAATGGAACATTTAGGAGAAACTGCTGTGCATTGAACTGCGCAATAAAAATCTCTGGGATTTTAGTTCCCAATCTCTTTAGCACTTTTCCTTCTTTCCTTAAATGCCCGGCAGCGGTTTCTTTGTTGTTGTTGAGGGTTGATTATTGCGCTTCGCATTCCGTCAGTCATATTCACACCACCAAATTTATTAATACAAGATACGAGCAAGCCTTCAGCTGGCTAATGCACTAAAATGAATCACAATTTTTTAAGCTGCACTTGTTGTATGCTGTATGATACCCAAAAAGATGATTCATTAAACTTGATATTAATCTTCTAACGAATCTTCGTGTAGAAAGAACATACCAGCGCGTTTCACTGCAAATTAGGAAGGGGACCAGTAGTTTTTAAAAATCATCCTTGTTTTCACTCGTTTCAACTTAAATCTGATACCGTATTTTCTCTAATTATAGACCCGGGTCTATAATTTTTCACCTACCCTCGAGGGGGGTCTATAATCAGAGACGGGTCCATAATTAGAGACGGATCTATAATTTTTTAACCTCCATGCTCAGAAAAATTTTAGCGAATTTTCAAAGGGGGGGGGTGTGTGGATGGTAACTTTATATACGCATTGCCTAGGTCACAGGTTGTAATGCCCCTGGGTGCACACTCTATTTTCAGCAAGTTCAGTGACTTTAAGAGCAATCGATTGCAAGCATTTTCAGCACTGCTTTACTGTCAGCAGATACCCTAATTGACCACCAAAGTGAAAAAAATCAGTCAAAGGTATACTAGATTTAAATTATACCCATATGTAAGGATTGTTGCGTTCAATCGAACGACATTTCCAGCCAAGACAATAGGTTTCCCCAGGAAACCTATTGCAGCCCTAAATAGTTCCAGATTTCAATAATTTAATACAAATCTAGATTTGTCTCGTCCAGATTTAGTCGATAGAGCGGGTTTAGTTTCAAAGTCATTATTCTAATTTTGGATATTTATTTTGTTAGCTGCTCTATTGATGATGTCTGCCAATAACGTTAGTGATAAGTTTATTACCGTAAATACTCTAATAAACGGAGACCCCTACAGTTAACATTTTTCAAATTTGCGTTGCTTTTTTAACCCCAATATTGTTTATTTTTCGAAACGGTCGACCACTCATTTTGTAGAGTTTGTGAAGCTCTGTAAAATGAGGGGTCTTCCGTTGTGAAAATAAAAAATATTGGGGTTAAAAAAGCAACGCAAATTTGAAAAACGTTAACTGTAGGGGTCTCCGTTTATTAGAGTATTTACGGTAACCCATTTTTGCCCGAATTAATTTTCAAAAAAATTGAATTTTTTATTTTTTTTTGGGAACGTTGTATATAGGGTAAAATTATTGGTTTTGTTGTAAAAATAATATCAAAAATAGTGTTTTATCAGTAGAAGAGAAGAGTTATGAGTCATCCTATTAGCATATAACACGTCCCAAAAAGAACTTTTTTTTTTGATCGACTTTGGGGGGTAAAACGGTGTTTTGTCCCATGACCGAAAATCTCGAAAATCGACAGTTTTTGACCCAAAAATAATGGCAAAATATCCGAAAATCTCGAAAATCGACGATTTTTGACCCAATTCTGACTAGAAAAATCGGGGCAAAACTGAGTCACGATGATTGGGTGGTCAAAAATGAGTCATTTTCTGACCCATTTTTGGGCGGGACAAAAACACCGTTTTACCCCCAAAGTCAATCAGAAAAAAAAGTTCTTTGTGAGGTGTATATGTTTATGCTTCTTTTTTCCCTTAGTTATATAGTTCTTTTGAAATAAGCTGGCTATTTGAAGAAGAAGGAAGGAAGTCACTTCCCTTTGTCATTTGATTTTGTACAAACTTTGTCGACAAAATACGAAAAACAAATACAAATTTTGCTCAAGTAAATCACCTAATATGGGAGAGCTGGTCAATCTCTTCGAATGTCTATCCTTGTTAGAGTCGGAGGATGTGGACGTGGAACAAATGGAGATGTTGCGATCCCTCCGGAAGCACAGGACTCTGATGAGGAAGCCATAGAGGTTGAAGAAGTAGAAGTGGGCGATGAGGAGGAGAGTGTTGATGAGAGCCGCAGAGATGCTGCCCTAGTCTTGCGGTAGTGTGGTGAAGAGATATGCTCAGTTCTCCCAAATGACAACCACTTCACTATTTACGGCGATAGATTATTCTCCTCCATCAAGTTGGCGTATGAACTAAA
>SADC01001076.1:0-10590 GCA_004194705.1 Ditylenchus dipsaci | reverse complement strand
TAGCTTGAGAAACTAGGGCTAACTGAGGGTATACCCGCCATTGAACAGCGAAAATGTTTGTAGTGTACAAGGTATGTAAACTTCAGAAAAAATCTATCTAGACCTTAAAAACTCCGAATACGGCTCATTTTAAACCCTTATCTATTTCGTGTAATTGTGACGAAAGCCAATTTTTTTTGATAGAGTTTGTAAATGCATAAAGGTAAAGGGACCAAGGCAAAAAAGTGATTTTTCGTAGAAGTCACATAACACCAAAATTTTTCATAATCTGGATCCTCTTCGATACTTAGAAAACTCTGTCAAAAAAAAATTGGGTTTCGTCACAATTACACGAAAATATACAGGGTTCGAAAACGAGCCGTATTCAGAGTGTTAAATGAGTCTAACCAACATATTTCTGTGGACTAGGGGCCTCAAATCAGTTGCTATAACAAAATAATTTTTTTTTAAACTATCCACATTTTTCAATCCAGCCATTGGCTTCACAGAGTAAAGTCGAGGCGAAATAATAATATAGGGTCGCAATCGTCATTTTTAAAAAGATTTGTCCTTTTTTTTGGACCTACAGTCTTTTTTATTTTTGAAGTTTTTAGTCAAAAATTTTTTTTGCTCCAAAATAGCACGAGCAGTGGGATAAATGACCTTTTTTTTCAAAAATGGTCAAAATGTCCTATTTTCGAAATTTTTCATTCGAGCCCTGTAAAAATATAATTAGGATACCGTGAATGCAGATGGTGACACAATTTCTGCAGCGAAGGCATGGGGTGAAAGGTAAACACCTGCAAATTTTTTTCAATTAGACATGCCAGATTTTGTAAAAATGTCGAGATAAACCAAAGTGAAAGTCTGCTTTTATGAAAATGTATTGAAGGTCATGGTTTTAGCGGCAGCGGCATGTTTAAAATTTGAATTGGCGGGGGACGGTTCTCTTCGTTTAATCGTTTAATTGTACTCTTTGGTGTTCATTCGAAATGACTCGTTGGAGTTTAGTGAGAGACGAGAGAGAAGTGTCCCCCGCTAATTCGAATTTTGCACAGCCACTGCGCGCAAAACCACGGTTCTTTAATCAGAAAAGTGTTATCTTCAAGAAATAACGCCTCCACCTATTCTGTTTTCAAAAGGCATAAGGCTCGAGAAGGACTGTCTAAACCAATAAGGTCAAACTTTCTGTAACTACCTGGCGCTTATTACCGCATTTCCTCTGATAGCTCACCGGGCGAGTTATTTTTCGGACCCCTGAAAATGGGAAAAATTTGAAGTCTATTTCTAGATTTTCGGGTAAAAATCTGAAACCTAAGAAAACGCAATAAACAGCTATGCAAAATATTGAGTTGCAGTGACGAATCCCCCTTCCCATACGGGGAGTGATCAGGTGGAGGAGATAACCTCATATTCGTGTTTCTCGACCCCATTCATGAGAAAGCGCCTGTTTTTTAATTCTGAGAAAACAAATTTTTTGGGTATCCATATCATGGTTTTTTAGTCAAATTTGAAAAATTTTAAATTGGCGGCTTTCGAATTTTAAAGGAATAAGGGCTGTATTGGGAGGGGAAGGGAATCAAAGGGGCCACTTTTATGGCAAAACGACAAAACAGTGAATATTGCCATAATTTAGCTGTCTTACCATGTTTTTCAAGTGGGCCATGGTAAAAAGAGACTCTATATGCATTTTATGGTCAAGAGTATTTCTCGGAATCATGTCTAAGGTAAGTGAGTGTGCGCATCTCTAACTCTCAAGCCCCCTGCCCCCCGAAGGGGGCGCAAGGGCTTGGAGTTGAGATACGCACACCCACATACCTTAGACGCAAATCACTCGAAAGTGACTCTGGATGCATGAAAAAGCATGCATACCAGAGTTTATTTACGCGGTAGGCCCCAGTATTCAAAACTATGTTCAACAAATTCTTGTTAGTGGGCCCTGCATGATTAGTGGCCCCCTTTTATTCCTTTCCCATCCCAATACAGGCCTTATTCCCTTTAAAATTCAAAAGACGCCAATTTAAAATTTTCAAATTTTGACTGAAAAACCATGATACCTCCCTGTGATTCAAAAAAATTTTTTTCTCAGAATTAACAAACAAGCGGCTTTCTCGTGAAATCGGGGTCGAGAAACACGAATATGAGGTTATTCCTCCACCTGATCACTCCCCAGGGGGGGGGGCCGGGGGGCGGATTCTGAACTCAAGCCAAATATTGAATCTGAGCTGAGATATAGGTTGTTGAGGGAAAGGGGTAAGTTATTAAAGCAGGGTGAGTTTTTAGAAGAAATACGGTAGTTACGAACGCTCTTACATAATTTTATGTAAAGTTTATTTTCACCAGGGCTGTGAAATGTACTTTATTCAAAAATTTGTACTTCATTTGTGTCGTAGTCCAATCTTTAGTAAATAAGTTTAGTTTATAATAAGCACAGAAGGACAAAAAAAGGGCATAACGACCTTTCGCCTAACCCCTATATCAAAATAACTGCCACTATTCTTCCTTTTTCTCCTAGCAAGAATAAGGGGTGTGGTCATGTGATAGTAGTCCACGACAATTTTAGATGCCAAATGTTTAGAAATTTTGAGATATTAGTCAAAATTCTTATTTTTTTATTTTATTTTAAAACATTTGAGGTGGTTTCGGATGATTCGAGACCATTTTGGGATGTTTAGTGCGAATTTGGGTGGTTTCGAGCGGATTAGCATAATTTAGATCACTCAGGGTGTTTAAGGTGGTTTTGAGTCATTTCGTATGGTTTGAGAACATTTGGGGTTTTCAGGGTGGTTTCAGGTAGTTTCGACCCTACTATAGAATATATTTTCAAATCTACATATTTTCAAATCTACTCCTCTGGAGCAGCTGGATGAGATCGACTTCTTCAAGCGATACCGAATGGATAAGGAGACAGTGCAGGTATTTGGGTATAGGAGAAACCTAAATGTAAGTATAACCTTGCTGTCTTTGTTTTAGTTTATCACGGATACGGTTCGGGAAGATGTCGAGCACGAGAGCAACCGTGGCCGGGCAACTTCTGCGGAAATGCAAGTGCTAGCAACGTTGGACTACATGCGCTCTCCGGGTTTCTTGAGTGAAGTGAGGACATCTCTTGGCCTTCATACTATGACTGTAAGCAATTGTGTTGATCGGGTAACAAAAGCGTTGGCAGGCAAGGCTTCTCAATTTATAGCGTTTCCAACTTCTCCAGAGGTAATTTTTGAATAATATGTGAACGGTTTTAATTGTTTTTCTTAAGGCAATACGTGCAAATTCCCACTTCTTCTTCGACACACGTCAGGATCCAGGCTCCTCCTCTCCGAATCGAGCGTGACTTCGTCAATCGTAAAAATTTCCACTCAGTCAATGTCCAAGTATGTTGTTGTATTCTTTCTGTTTTTGCTACTTAAAATGCTGTAGTTTATTTTAGATCATTGTCGATCACAGAGGGATGTTCACAAACGTCGTTGCTCAGTGGCCGGGATCTACTCACGACAGCTTCATCATGCGGAACTCAAATGTCTGGGAGGGCTATGAAGCTGGTCAACTGCGAGGGTTCATTCTTGGGAACAGCGGATATGCACTCCGGCCGTGGTTAATGACTCCTTTCGCTGCTCCTTCCACTCCTGCTCAAAAACGGTTGGTTTTGTCTTTTTATTTATTTTCTTCCTAAGCAGTGAATTTCGTGAACAACTCCTCCCTCTGTAGGACTCGGGTCTTGGTTGAACAAGTCATCGGTCGGTGGAAGCGTCGGTTCCATTCTTTGCATGGAGAACTTCGAATCGCATTGGAGCGGGTGCCTCAATTTATCATTGCCGCCGCCGTCGTACACAACACAAAATCCCCCGTTTGCGGGGGGTCTCCGATGAGAACGATGAAGAAATGAACGATGATCAACCGCCGGAGAAAATCTTTGCTGAAGGTGAAAGAATTAATAGCGGATCTAGTATGAGAAATTGTATTGTTAATCGTTACTTTGCGCGTTGAATTATGTTGCTGTGGTTGCGGATTAAAATAAATAAGTTGCCATTTATTTCGTTTTCGAGAATAAAGTTGAAGGTAGAGGTAGAGGTAACGGTAAAAGTTGAAGGTAGAGGTAAGGGTAGAGGTAGGTGTAAAAGGTAGAGGTAAGGGTAAAATGTAGAGGTAAGGGTAATCTTTATTATAACCGCCCCAGATCTCACCCGGCTGAGGGAAAATTTTGGCATCAAATTTTTGGCGTTTTGCGTTTTTTTAACTGGCTTTTTTTGACGAGTTTGAAGTGTTCAGCTAATAAAAAAGATTCAGTGATTAAATTTCCTTCCAGGCTGTCGCTAATTATTAAATTTCACTCAGTCGGCTGAGTTTGAACTCAGCCGGCTGAGGTTAACTCAGCCATCAGCCGGTCGAGGCTGATGGCTGAGGTAAAATTTTTGAGCCGCTGACGGCTGAGGAAAATTTTCAGACCTCAGCCGGCTGAGGCTGATGGCTGAGGTAATCATGACATATACTACCCTGCTGACATCTTGAGGAGCACGGTAAAATTAACGACGAAATTATTTTTGCCGTCCATGACCTATTTTTGGCCTCCGAAGTCAAAAAAGCGTGACCCCCCTGTTTCAAATACTATATAGAGATGTTTCATAGATTAGCTATGAATAGATTTCATAGATTGGATGAGACTGTCTACAGTCGACGCTCCCTATAGGATAAACCCTCGGGAGCGGGCCTAGGTGTATCTTGTAGAGAGGTGTATCTTATTGAGGGTATATATTATAGAGAGCTTCGACTATTTTATTTTTGCCAACAATAACCGAACACCTTGGGGAATTCTCCTGCAGCTTCAGTCTCAGGCGATATACCATCTATTACATTGGCCGCATCCGCCTGGAAGGATACTTCAGGGAGAGCTGAGTCCAGTCTTTTAGATGATTGATAGCCACCTTAAGCAGTTTATATTTTATAGGTATGGTATATGTGTTTTCATAATAAAACTGTAGTCAACACTTTGGTGGTTGTGCGTAACCTATGCTTCAGAATTTTGCTCTAAACATAATGGCGCCATTAGTAATTCCATACAAAGTCCTCCTATATCACAGTCAGAGTCTCGTTTGCAAAACGACAAAAGGGCGCTTACCGTATTTTCTCTATTAAACCCCCATGGGGGACTATTTTTCAACCCCTAAAAAATCAGAAAAATTTGAAGTCGATTTCGAGATTTTCGGGTACTCAACCAAAATCTGAAAGTGGAATAAGAAGTGCTCGTGCTAATCAAGAAAAAGCAGGGCAAAATGGCAAGGCCAAAATGTCCGAGACGAAATGCGCAGCCGAAATTTTCGGGCAATATGGCTTAGTTTCGATGGCAAAAAAATTATTGGGGGGGGGGCTGGTCGTTTTATATGCCTCAAAAAATTTTAAAAAAGTATGAATCATTTTGTACTTTCATGTCCAGACAAATTCCCAAATTTTTTTTTGAAACCAAGCGCACTATTGTGTTCAGTCCCGATTTCTGATTGCTAAAGCAAAGATCATGCTCGACAACCAAGGTTTTAACCTCACTTCATAAAAAAACCTTTGTCATTAGTAGCTCTTTTTGTCCTTGCGTTTTGTACTCGAAGTATGTTGTCTGGCAGTCTAGCCAGTTCCTCAATTTTGGACTCTAATTGCTCTTCTCTAAGAGCATCACTGCCATATGCATTACTCTTTGACCCTATAATTACAACTTTGCTCAAAAGTCAATAATCACATGAGCAGACCATGGATTATGGTTTGCTGGCGATCAGCCAAAAAAGTATAACCCCTGGACTCTAAGGCTTGTTGCTGGCTGGGAGTTAGGCTGGAGCGCAACATTTCCCACCTCTGTCTACTACTTTTTGCTTTAAGATAGTGGATACAACTTCTCTTCCAGATCTTTCATTTGGTTGGCTGAGCGACTAAGCAAGGTTTGGATGGATTTGCCAGCTCCAGTTATTTCCAACAGCAAGTCCAGCCATTCCAAAGTCTCTTTTTTGTTCAAAGAAAAAAGCTAAATTGTAGCCATAAGAATGAAGTAAAACGTCGTTGTACGAAAAGGCTTTTAATGAATTGCACGTCAGCCAGACATTTTCTACTATAGTAAAATTTGTCGCGCGACATTTTCTACTATTTCAGAATTCCTCGCGCCATATTTTCCAGGGTTGGTCATAAATTGGTTTTTTTAATTTTGGGGAGTCACTGATGTCAACTCACCCTGGTACTGGTACTTATATGGTAATACCCAGGTGGTGGTATCAATGCCTAGGTACCCAGATAGTGGTACTGAGGTAATAGTTGTTCATGAATGGACAAACCAAGGTAGTTATTTCTAATTCAAGGTTTTTGTTAATTTTACCGGTCGAATTCTGAGGCAGAATAAAGATTTTGACTGGACTTTTAAAAATCGGTCAAAATCTTTCAGGTTGATATGCCGATTGGGTATGCCGGTTGGGTAGTTATGTCCGTACACACTCATTTGGGCGCAACTCATTTGGGCGCCATTATTATATAGTGATTTTTAAATCATTTAAATAGTCTGAAAAGGCTATGTTAATCTCCGGGCTAGCATGTAAACTAGAGATGCGGACGATCGATATATCGCACCTGCGATATATCGCATATCGCATAAAATTTGGTCGAAAAATATCGATCGCAAATATGGCATTTGGATTTTTGGAAATATCGCATATCGCAAATTTTTAAAATATCGCTTCGAGATTCTGAGAAGAAGAGAAAGCAAAGAAGAAATCAATAAAGCTGTTTTACCAAGCAACAAAAGAGTATTTTCGAGGGGCAGGACTTCGGTATTATTTTGGCACTGACGTTTTTTTTGCAATTTTTATTTACATGATTATTTACAACCATATACTGAAAATGGCGCCAAGAAGCAAGACTAAATTTTGATTGTAAGGTTGTAGATGATCATGCAAATTAAAATTGCGAAAAAACCGTCAGTTCCAAAACTAATACTGAAGAGTTGTGGGACAGCTCTGGGTAGAATGGCAAGGAATTCGGTATTGTTTAATGTTTTTCAAATTTTAATCATGACCCGAATTTTGTTTTTTTCACTGTTTGATGTCTCAAATCAAAGCCAAGAATCTTAGCTACGTTTTGGTATATGAAACATTGGATTTGTAGAAAAAAGTCAGAAAATATCAATAAGAGCAGTCGAAGAATTTTTCGTAAAATATCGATCAAATCGATTTTCGTAAATTTAGCAGGTCTTAGCCTATAAATCATGTGTACGACTATAGGCGATCGAATTTGAGTCCAGAAAATGCGGAAATGCTGATTTTTCCTGAATAAAAATCTTCCTTCGTTGAATTTCAAATATTAGCTTCTTGTTGTATAAACATGATGTATGTATGTTCTATAAAGCGGAAAATTGATTGTCCTGGTCATCAATTGTAAAAACATGATTTAGACGGCTTTTTATGTGGCCGTAGTCGTTTAGAAAAAATATCGCGTATTGCAGCGATATATAGCACCTCGTCTTTGAGAAATATCGCATATCGCTATAGCATACAAGCGAGGCTAAAAATATCGCATCGCATATATCGCATAAAGCCAAATCTGCATCTCTAATGTAAACCATCAGGTACCTGCCTAAAAAGAGTATCCAGCTACACAATCCAAAAATTTTAAATTTTTTTAAAATAATTATAAACCATTGTATCGTACCCAAAACCAAGCGTTGAACATGGTTAATAATACCCAAAAAACAACATTACTAAAAAAACGCCCTAGCCGAGGTAGGTACGTGACTTAAAAAAGTATCTATCAAAATAATTTTGACACCGGTGTCATGTGCTCCCTCTCCCCCAATCCTCGGCGTGAAGTGTTACTTTACACTTGGATCATGACGATAAACGACCCAACTTGCGGAAATATACTTAGAACCGTAAAAGCCAAGTGCACCCCCCCCCCCCCTCGCAAAAAATTTTATACTTTTTTAGAAAAGTACCCATCTTTAGCTGCAAAGCTTCATTCTGAGGCACCTTAGTTGGCAAAAATCCCTCAGGAATCCGAATCAGGAAGCAGAATTTAGAAAAATTCTTAGTCGCTGAGATATGACCTAAAGTTGGAGTAAAGTTGAACGGTCATTTTTTAAATGTTGAGACTTCAACTTTAAGTCATATCTCAACAACTAAGAATTTTTTGCAAATTATGCTTCCTGATTCGTATTCCTGAGGGATTTTGGCCTACTGGGGTGCCTCATAATAATGTTTTTCAGCTAAAAGTGGGTACTTTTCTAAAAAAGTATAAAATTTTTTGCCAGGGGGTGGGGGTGCACTTGGGATACTGTCACTTAGAACTCATTTAGCTAGTTAAAAATGGAGGTGAAAAATAAAGTTTACACTCAGGGGGACTCGAACCAGCAACCTCGGTGACGTGTATATAAAGCTCTGCAGCAACCCTCCCCAATTTAGACCAAGTGGTCATCCACTTGGATCGATTTTTTTTATCTTTTTTCGCTTCCGAAACAATTTTTCTGCACTAATTCGAGCATGCTGAAGATGGTTTGACAGTGGTAAGCTCACGTTTTATGGAGAAATTTTGTGTTATTGCTAATTCTTGATTTATTACTTTATTACCTTACTTTTTGATAAAGAAACTTTGAAACTCAATATCGCGCAAAAAATTCTGAAATAGTAGAAAACTAGCCCCAGGGGGCCGGCGCGCTCCGCGCGCCTTACCTTTGCATTCGTATAAATATTGTTTTTTGCAGATAAACTTGCATACCGACTGCAGTAGGGAATGAGTCTTGCAGCCCCAACTGTGGCCATTTTGATTTTTGCAGACACCATTGCATACCAAATGCAGTAGGAATGAGGCTTGCAGCCCCAACTGTGGCCATTTTGATTTTCGCAGATACCATTGCATACCAAATGCAGTAGGGAATGAGGCTTGCAGCCCCAACTGTGGCCATTTTGATTTTCGCAGATACCATTGCATACCAAATGCAGTAGGGAATGAGGCTTGCAGCCCCAACTGTGGCCATTTTGATTTCGCAGATACCATTGCATACCAAATGCAGTAGGGAATGAGGCTTGCAGCCCCAACTGTGGCCATTTTTGATTTTCGCAGATACCATTGCATACCAAATGCAGTAGGAATGAGGCTTGCAGCCCCAACTGTGGCCATTTTGATTTTCGCAGATACCATTGCATACCAAATGCAGTAGGGAATGAGGCTTGCAGCCCCAACTGTGGCCATTTTGATTTTCGCAGATACCATTGCATACCAATGCAGTAGGAATGAGGCTTGCAGCCCCAACTGTGGCCATTTTGATTTTTCGCAGATACCATTGCATACCAAATGCAGTAGGGAATGAGGCTTGCAGCACCCAACTGTGGCCATTTTGATTTTTGCAGATACCATTGCATACCAAATGCAGTGAGGAATGAGGCCTGCAGCCCCAACTGTGGCCATTTTGATTTTCGCAGATACCATTGCATACCAAATACAGTAGGAATGAGGCTTGCAGCCCCAACTGTGGCCATTTTGATTTTCGCAGATACCATTGCATACCAAATGCAGTAGGGAATGAGGCTTGCAGCACCCAACTGTGGCCATTTTGATTATTGCAGATACCATTGCATACCAAATGCAGTGAGGAATGAGGCCTGCAGCCCAACTGTGGCCATTTTGATTTTCGCAGATACCATTGCATACCAAATACAGTAGGGAATGAGGCTTGCAGCCCGAACTGTGGCCACTTCGATTTTTGCGGATACCATTGCATACCAAATACAGTAGGGAATGAGGCTTGCAGCCCGAACTGTGGCCACTTCGATTTTTGCGGATACCATTGCATACCAAATACAGTAGGGAATGAGGCTTGCAGCCCCAACTGTGGCCACTTCGATTTTTGCGGATACCATTGCATACCAAATACAGTAGGGAATGAGGCTTGCAGCCCGAACTGTGGCCACTTCGATTTTTGCGGATACCATTGCATACCAAATACAGTAGGGAATGAGGCTTGTAGCCCCAACTGTGGCCATTTTGATTTTTGCATATACCATTGCATACTGACTGCAATAGGCAGTGAAGGTTGCAGCTTCAACTGTGGATAGTAAGGATAAATAAATAAGGGACTGACACCTTTAGAGCCAAATGCAAAGGCATAATGCACTGGAAGAGGAGCGCTTCGCGCTCCTTGCTTTATTGTGAATGGTTGACTCCAATCAATTGGACTGATTCAACCAGCTGAACCAATTCAACCAGATGGATCAATACAACTGGACTGATCCATCCAACTGAATTGATTCAACAGCTGAATCAATCAAACCAGATGGATGATCAATAAATTGGACTGATCCATCCATTGGATTGATTCAACCAGCTGAATCAATCCAACCAGATGGATCAATACAACTGGACTGATCCATCCAACTGAATTGATTTAACCAGCTGAATCAATTCAACCAGATGGATCAATACAACTGGACTGATCCATCCAACTGAATTGATCCAACCAGCTGAATCAATTCAACCAGATGGATCAATACAACTGGACTGATCCATCCAACTGAATTGATTCAACCAGCTGAATCAATCCAACCAGATGGATCAAACCAATTGGACTGATCCAATCAATTGGATTGATTCAACCAG
>SADC01001075.1:0-46977 GCA_004194705.1 Ditylenchus dipsaci | reverse complement strand
GTGGACCACCATGGCTTTTTAGAAGACGGACAGTGAGATAGAATATCAGACATAAGACTTCAAACCTAAACGAAAAGACAATAATACCAAAAAGAAGACGAATAAAAATAACGTACATGATTGAATGAGCGATAACTTTCACCTCAGAGGTTTTCGACCACCACAACCTCCGATCTGGCGAACCGACACCACAGAATCAGTGACTGTGAGTAGTCAACTACACGATTTTTAATTTGAATAGGACTTAAAAATTAACGCCAGCGATCCGACACCGCGTAGCAAAAAACCTACTGCACACAAACACTAAATGAAGCTAAAATAATAGAGGCAAATATTTGTCTCCTAAAGAATATGCGCGAATTCAAAAAAATTTAAATGACAATTTTCGCATTTATTTCAAAAAAAGATCAAATTTTTTGACCAAAAACTATTTTTTCACCACATTTACCACAAATTTTTTTCGCGCATTCGATAGCTCGCACACGCCGATTCACTATTCGTGGACATTAACTTTGAAAATAAAAGTATGCAAAAGGCGCCACCAATGATGGGTTTTTAACCCGATCATACCCGGAAAATCTTGAGTATAAATCTTGTCACAAGAAAAAAAAAATTTTAAATGAACATTGTCTAAAGCGAGTTCATACTCATTTTGAAACTTATGAGCTCTAGTTGTGCCTGTGAAAAAATCGTTCCCGAACCATGATCAAAAAAGTTGATAAAACTGGCCTTAGAAGTGAAAAAAACAGAATAGCGGCAGAAAATTTGGAGAAAATGCGGGGGAATTCAAATAAATTCAAATGACGAAAATTTTAAGAAAATTGAATTTTTTTGACTAAAAACTTTTTATTCACCACACCAACCTCATCTTTTATGTGCGCATTCGATAGCTCACATACGATTTACTATTTCGAGGACACCAACTTTGAAAATAAAGTGGGCAAAAGTGGACCGAAAATGCGTTTTCAAACTCGACCATCTCCAAAAAATCCTGAGTATGATTCTTGTCACAAAGAAAAAAATTTTTTAATGAACATTGTCTAAGACAAATTTATGCTCATTTCGAAGCTTATGAGTTCTAGTTGTGCCTTTGAAAAAAAAATTCCCAAACCACAATCAAAAAATTGGTCAAATGGGCTTTAGAAGTGAAAAAAAATTTTAGACCATTTTTCGGAATTTCGAGTTTTTGACTAAAAAATTTTTTTTCGCCTAACCAACCCCAGAATTTTATTAGCGCAATCGCGAGCCTCTATGCGGTTTCCTGAGTGAGACACCAACTTCGAAAATTAAAGTTTTCAAAAAAGTGACCTAAAAAGTGAGTGTTTCCCACGACGGAAAGCAGCGCTATAGTCATATTAGATGGAACTTTACTAGTCCAATGGAAGTTTATTAGTCTAAAAATATTTCAGTAGTCCAAAAAAATTCAGCGGTCTAACATATGTAATTTTAGTCTAGAAAGAGTTTGAAGAGAAAAATTTTATGTTTAAAGGAGCATGTTCACGCAGTCAAATTCAAATGTTGATATTTGAATTCGCGGGGCCCAATCCTACAAGTGGAATTATGACACGAAATGTTTTTTTCAAACGATATTTTTTTGCTTTTGAAGCAAATTATTTTCTCTGGCCTGCTATTTTCGCAGCCAAGTCACTTGTTTTTGATGTGGAGTGTAGCACTCGAGTCAGTTTTATGTGATAGTTTTAGGTCAATCGAGTGCACTGTAGATGTTCGTAGAAAGGCATCGCATTGTTCCGCTAAAAAGTATATTAGATAAGTTTTTTAGTTCACTAGCCGTCCATTTCTTTTCTCTTGTTCGTCTTTTTTAGGTAGTCTGCAGGAGAAATTATACTGATCGGGTGGAATCTGGTGATGCTATCTATTTGGTTGCTGTAATAAAGCATCTCTTTGTTGATGTTTTTTCGGCCAAGTGTTTTCAGGTCTATATTGTTATTATTTTGTGTTTAGACGTTTCCCGTACTTCTCAATTCTTTGATCGAGCTTTTCTCTTGTTGCGATTTTCAGGTGTCTATCTAGGAAGTTGCGAGATGCACATGGGTGCGCTCTTATATCACTCTAACTTTCTATTTTGTTGCACTGTCAGCAGTAGTTATTATTTTTTATTTTAGTCCTCGGTTAAGGTATTTTTAGACTTTTTGCATGATTTACACTGCAGATATGTGCACTCTGGCAAAGTCACCTGTGAATGTAACGTCACCTTCATTAGTTAGCTATATGCTTTATAATCTAAATTTTTTTTACGCGATGACCATTGACTTTGTCGGACTGTATGAGGTTGCAGTATCACTTTCTATATGCCTTCGTGCTCCTATCCCATGACAGTATGGCTAGGTCCTTTGTAACATAACTGTCGGAGCACGTTAACTTCGTCATGTAAGAGGCTGCCTAGCGAAAGTGATTATAGTCACATAATATTTGCCATAATCATCTCCTGGATTTCATATTACTAATTTCAGGTACAATGCGTCGTTCAGGTATCTTATACTCATACCGCCATCATCTCTAATGGCTATAGTCCCATAGTAGTCACTGTTACAAGTAGTACTGTTTTTCTCATCCGTATCGAAAACACCGACCGACGTGGAATCATCATATTAAATACAGTCAACTCCCTCAATAGTGCACACCCAAGAGACCGGCGCCAGGTGTGCACTATGGCGGGGGTTACTATGAAGGGAGTTGACTGTATGGTGGCCAACCACATCGGCGCCAGGTGTGCACTATGGAGCGAGTTGACTGTATCCATAAGAGTAAACGGTTGTTCAAGATCGACGAATTGAATGATGATGGCGGTATGAGTATAAGATACCTGAACGACGCATTGTACCTGAAAATTAGTAATATGAAATCCAGGAGATGATTATGGCAAATATTATGTGACTTATAATCACTTTCGCTAGGCAGCCTCTTACATGATGAAGTTAACGTGCTCCGACAGTTATGTTACAAAGACCTAGCCATACTGTCATGGGATAGGAGCACGAAGGCATATAGAAAGCAAAAATTAGACGTTGTACAGTTCGACAAAGTGAATAGTCGTCACGTTAAAATAAATGTGTGCATGTGGGTGCGTGACGAAAAGGACGTCAAATTCGTAGGTGACTTTGTCGAGATGTGCATAGCGTAAATTGTGTAAAAAAATACCTGAGCAGCGAATATAAAGTCGTAAATGATAACTACTGCTGACGGTGCAACAAGGCTAAAAATTAGAGTGATGTAAGAGCCAAACCGCATTCCTCGGTCCTTCTTGAAACCCCCTAGATAGACACCTGAAAACTGAAACAAGAGATAAGCCCGACCAAAGAATAGAGAAGGACAAACGCCCTAACCATAAAATAATAATGATATAGACCTGAAAGCCCCTAGTCAAACTTTTTGCTTAATCAAGGTGAAAAAACGCCAGCAGAGAGAAATTCACTTCCAGCAACCAAATAGACACCACTCCAGATCATATACGATTAGCATAATTTTCCTAGTAGACAGCCTAAAAAGGAGAAACAAGAGAAAAGAAATGGACGGCTAATTGGCCAAAAAAACTTATCTAATAGAATTGCGGACATTTTTTAGCGGAACAATGCGATGCCTTTTCTACGAACATCTACAGTGCACTCGATTGACCTAAAACTATCACATAAAACTGACTCGGGTGGTACACTCAACATCAAAAACAAGTGACTTGGCTGCAAAAATAGCAGGCCAAAGAAAATACAGGGTGGTCTTTTTATAATCTCCCTAGTTTGTTTTCGCCATAACTTTTTGAATTCGTGGTTTTTCGGCGAGATCTTTTTTTTATTCGAAAGAGCTGCTCTGCGCCGAGCGATTAGTACCAAACATGCTTATAACACTTTATTCGAAACACCAAAAAATAACCAAACAAATCAACAACAATTTCAACAAATTTCGGATATTTTTCTGAATTTCTAATCTCGGTATTTCTGTTCTGTGCTTCGTCCGTTCACGGCAAGGCTGTACTCCAATCGGCGTTCATATGCTCCAATGGCTCTGTCAATCATGTCCTGAGGCAGTTCTTCAAAAGCTTGCTCGATTCTTCTTTGGAGAACATTCATGTTGGCGATTTGAGTTGTGTAGACCTTGCTCTTGATCCAAATTTCTCTTGATCCAAATCCATATTTTTAAACAAGCCGTAGCTGATCAACAGAATCATGACAAAAATCAAAATTTGGTACTAATCGCTCGGCGCAGAGCAGCTTTTTCGAATAAAAAAAAGATCTCGCCGAAAAACCACGAATTCAAAAAGTTATGGCGAAAACAAACTAGGAAGATTATAAAAGAACACCCTGTAATTTGCTTCAAAAGCAAAAAATATTCGATTGAAAAAAACATTTCGTGTCATAATTCCACTTGTAGGATTGGGCCCGCGAATTCAAATATCAACATTTGAATTTGACTGCGTGAACATGCTCCTTTAAAGGGCCTGACCTCTTCCTACTCGGTGGTCCCCCGCCAATTCAAAAATTTTCCCTTGATCATTGGACTTCTGTACGGATTTTTTCCGCTAGGTTTCTAACAAACTAAGCAATTTGATTTTAGGCCTAGTTTTGTTAGAAACCTAGCGGAAAAATCCGTACAGAAGTCCAATGATCAAGGGAAAATTTTGAATTGGCGGGGGACCACCGAGTAGGAAGAGGTCAGGCCCTTTTAAAGGACCATACTTGTTAGTGCAAATGAGAATTTGACAAATTCAGATGCGCGCGGGACACTTCTCTTTCGTCTCGCACTCTACTCTTTGAAATCGCTCGAAATAACTGCAAAGAGTAGAGTGCGAGACGAAAGAGAAGTGTCACCCGCGCATTTGAATTTGCCACATTTTCATTTGCATTAAGAAGTATGGTTTTTCAAAGGCGGGAAAACAATTTTTTAAGATAATAAGAGCTGTATTGGGAAAGGAAGGGACAAATAAGTGACTACTTATCTGTGGGCCATGTTTTTCAACATGGACCGTGGCAGAAATAGCCTCTATGTGAATTTTATGATCAAAGGTAGTTCTTGGAATCATGTCTGAGGTAAGTGAGTGCGCCTGAAGGGCTTGTTTTCTTTCTTTTTCTCAACGAAAAAAGATTTTTAGACAATTATCAAAACCATAGTTCCAGACTTCGTTGTATGCGCAGAATTGACAAAAAATTGGATATAGAGGTAAACAAAGACTCTGAGTCAGCTCTTTTGGTGTTTTGGTGACTTAATAGCAAATCCGTTCAACAAGCTATGCCTAGTGGTTGTCTGTATCGTGTAGCAGTAGTGGTTTATTATGTGTATATATGTAAACACAGTGGTGTTTATTATTACATAAGTTAAGCAGACATATTCATGAACTTATTCAATGGGCGGAACCTTAAAATTATGTAATTAAAACATATGTATTTGTAAAACATTATAAATATGTGGGTTGGGCTGTCAAAAGTGTAAACACTTTAATCCAATTTTTTCATATAAAAATTGATCTTGCAAGGGCCTAGCAACTGACTAGCACCAAATTTTGCGACTTTTAATTGGCTTTTTTATTTTAGCCTTCTAATTAGTGTAATCTCTAGAGATATTTGTGGCACAATAACGCATTTGTATTGTTATTTTTGCATTATTTCATCTCTAAACTTTTGAAAAGAATTTTATTGTCATTGTTCTTGCATCTGTGAGGTTGTTGAACTAATTTCCCAGTTGGTTTATTTCATCAAATTTTTTATTCACGCGGGATATCTGAATAGAATTTTTCTAATATCTGTTCAAAATGTCGCTAAGTTTGATGATTCTTCATCCTCAACAGTTTGAACTGTACTACAATTGCACGAGCTACGATGTGAACAGTATTGGCATAGAGAAAAGACAGCACATTTTTGTGGGATTGCTATACATATGTTTGGGTTTGGGAAATGAGGTCAGTTCATCAGAGAATTTTTGGCGCTAGTGTCATATACATCCGCTCTCCCATTAATTTAGGCTTAAGACCGTAGGCTTAGGTTGATGCTGTGGGCCTGGCCATCACTAATATCAGCTTTTTCAATTTTAAAAAAAATTAAAAATGGTGGTTTTAGGTACCCCGTGAAATAACGACACGAAAGGGGGTGGTTTACTAGCGTCAAGTTTTTTAATTTTTTTCTAAAACACCCTATTTTATAGAACTAAGACCTATTGAAAAACCGGCGCTACTGTAATATACCCCCCCCCCCCGCCCCAAAAATCGACCTACTGTCATATACCCCCCCCCCGCAACAACCGACTTTTTTAGGGATGGTCAAAAACCATTTTTACACAATAATTTCGCCATAAAAGGACCAGAAAAGCAATTTAAATGGGATTGCGGGCTGTGTTGGGAGGGGAAGGGAATAATACAGGGGCCACTTCTCGAGATGGTTGGGATCCTTAGAGTAATAATTCTCTAAGCGTCTAAGGGTGCTTTCAAACCCAGAAACTTGTGGTGCAGGCATAAGTATAAGTATTTTTCATGGACCAAGCCAATCAGCAGGGTGGACCTCGCGGGTTAACTCATAGCCCTAGCACTTTTTGAGTGCTAGGCTGAATTTTTGGATGCTGGGCTTCTGGCCCGGCCTTGTAGAACGAGGGGAAAACGCTCTTCGGCGAAAAAATAAAGATGTTGAACATAGTTTTGATTACTGGGCCTACCGCATAAATAACTCTGGTATGCATGTTTTTCATGCATCCAGAGTCGCTTTCGAGTGATTTGTGTCTAAGGTATGGGGTGTGCGCATCTCAACTCCAAGCCCCCAAGCCCCCTGCGCTCCCAAAGGGTGGCTTAGTAGGTTAGAGACGCGCGCACTCAATTACCTTAGACATGATTCCGAGGAGTACACTTGATCATAAAATGCATATAGAGTCTATTTTTGCCACGGCTCGAGTTGAAAAACATGGTAAAGCAGCTAAAAAAGAGTGGCCCCTGTATTATTCCCTTCCCCTCCCAATACAGCCCATAATCCCTTTTAAACTGCTTTTCTGGTCCTTTTATGGCAAAATTAGTGCATAAAAATGGTTTTTAGACACTCCCAAAAAAGTCGGTTTTTGGGGGGGGGGGGTATATGACAGTAGGTCCGATTTTTGGGGGGGGGGGTATATTACAGTAGCTTTTGGGGGGGGGGTGGAGGTATATGACAGTAGCGTCGAAAAACCTAATAATCGGACCATCGGAGCGAAAAAAAACAGAGCATTTGATTGGTTGGTTCTAGTCATACTTGCGTAGTCGCCGCCGGCCTTGGCAATTGGTAATTTGGAGCGCCGGTGGTGGCGCCGAAATTTCGAAATTACCGGCGCCAACGGATGCGGCGGCGCTCATCTTATAGATTCGATTTTTATACGGGCATACTTTTTATTTGCAGCAAAAGTCTTAATTTAGCAGCAAATTTTTGTTTTGCCTTTCTTTTTTAGATTTTCGGACCCTAGTAGCCAATACCCCGCCTCCAACGATTTTCACCTTTTTACTTAAGTAAAAAGTACCCAAATTTATGTCCAGACCCAGAAAAAAGTGCGTAACACAGTTATTAGTCACAACTTCCGTACGCTGGCCTGCCCCAAGCCCAAGGGCTAAGCCTGAACTTGTTGTTTGAAAGGGTAGTTACAGCAATTTTTAAAAGTCGGATTCTTGGGGGGTTATTTGCTACTAGCGCCGATTTTTGCCATTTTTCAAGTGATAACACTATCATGTTGCCCCGCGATTCTAGTTTCTAGCAAAGTATAGATTAGTGGAACATCCATAGAAAATTTGTAACAAAAAAATAAAAGTATGAACCAAATTGTTTTTTTATTTGCTTCATACTTTTACTTTTTTGAGTTAAATTTTGCAGAGATCTTTCACTGATCTATACCATGCTAGAAACTATAATCGCAGGGCTACATGATAGTGTTATCACCTTGCGAAAATACGGTAATACTTTTTTTCTCGGCGGACAGCCTGGAAAAATAGGCACTCATGAAGCGCCGTGTGTTGGTGAAATTTTAAAACCGGCGGCGGCGCTCAATTTTGAAACCCCCGGCGGTGGCGCTTTGCGTTTTTTTTGGGAAACGCGCAAGTATGGTTCTAGTGGCGAATCGGGTTCCAAATATACCCTGTTCCCCTTGTTGATTTTTTATGGAAAATAGCTTAGTGCCGCTGCTGTTCATACATTTGATTTTAATCACTGAAATCTAAAATTCATAAAAAGGCAATAGTTGAAGTTAAAAATTCGCTAATTAACGAAATTAAGAAATAGATAATAATTACATGTACAGCTAAGCCAGTGCCTGACGCTCTTTTAGAATTTTTTTGTTATTGAAATTCCGAAATCATTTTTTCGGATTTAATTTTTCGGACAGGGATCTTAATAATAGATTTCCTGCAGATTTCTTTCCAGCCTCAAGCATTATTTACAAATGTCTTTGTTTTTACAATTGCTGAAGCTTTATAAGTTTTTAAGATGATGTATATCCCGTGTGTGTGGGCTCTCTGGAGACTCTTTTGCAAGGACCGCAGTGCTCCCACATGCTACAAACTTATGTTTTATCTAGGAATAGTTGACTGTCTTGGGATTATATGGTCAGCACTGTTCACTGGAGTTTGGAGTATGCAGGGGACAATGTATTGTTCTCAAAAGGTCCTGATGCACGTTATTTGTACTTTAGGGCTTGGTAAGTTGAAAATCTCCCAAGAAAACAGATCTATGATAACAGATATATAATGAGTTGGGATGTGAGTAGGAAATAAACCTCGTTTGGTGTCAAAGATTTGGTGTCAAAATGATCTTCTGGTACTTGTCTAGTTGGAATCCCCCCCCCAGTTATCGAAAACAGACCAGATTCTTAGAAATCTATAAAATATTTTTTTAATAGTTGATATTACTGTTCTGCTTTTTCAATTTTAGATTTCGCTGCGTTATTTGCATATATTTTCATTTCAGGTAGTGCTATACGATGAATGAACTTCGAGGTTTCAGCATGGGCAATCTGTACGACAAGCTTCTCAATTGGACTGATTCCGAATTCATAGAATGGCTGCAGCTGCTGAATCTTCTTCATTCTACTAAAACATGCGAATGTGGAAAGAAAATGCGTCTTCGAAACTGCTCTTGTGTTAGTCTTGGGGGGGGGGGGGGGCGGGGCGGGCAACTAGACAAGTACCGATCTTCTCATTCTCGGCTATCTAACGGAATCATCAGCGCTGGGTTTGACACCTTCTGGAGCCTTTTCGCAGGCTAAAATAAGCTACATTTCTGAAAATCGATCGTTCTTAGGGGTTTTCTTTGACTGAGTTGATTGATATTTTTGACGTTTTTTTCTACAAGTCATACGTTTTATTCACTAAAATGTGGCCAAAACTCTAGGCTTTCATTTGAGTTATCAAACAGAGAAAAAACTAATGTAGAAGCAAAGCTAAAATTTGAAAGACATTCGAAGATGTCCGATTCCATGGCATCATACCCAGGGCCATCCTGGGAATCTAATTGCCTCTAAACTGGCCGAAAAAGCCAAAAAAAAAATAGTGTGCCCCTACGTGGGATTGAACCTGCAACATTAAAAAACACCATTTTGGGCCAAAAATGAGGTGTGATGTAAACTAAAGAAGTACCCAAAATGTAGCTCTGTTGCCTGGCGTAATTTCGAATACAGTCCACTCTCGATACAGTGTAGCTCGCGGGGATCGGAAAAATATGCACTATATCGAGGGTAACTGTAAGCCAGTTTGGCTTAGAGCTGACTAAATGAGGTTTGAAAAAATATACACTATATCAAGGGTACACTGTATCAAGAGTTGACTGTATACGGTCGTGAATTATTATTATTATGTGAATTAAAATTGCAAAAACGTAAGTTCCTAGATAATACCAAAAACCCACCCTCAAAAGTACGCATGTATCATTTCTTCACTTGCCTCTAGGTGGGGGAGGGGTCATTAATAAGAAGAGGCGCTGAATATAGGGAGGGGGTGCGTTAATTAGAGGAAATACGGTAGACTATGCTTGCCAGAATTTTCGAATTGAATTTTACAGTTTGATCTGTTCCCTTGTCAAATAAACATTTTTTAACTAGAAAATTTAAACAAATCATAACATTCAGTAAAAAAATTGCGTGCTACTCAGATACGCCCACCCTAAATCAATTTTGGTACTTCTTCGGCTGACATCACACCTTAAATTTTTTCATTTTGCTGAATTTTTTGCCCAGTTAAATACATATTTTATTCGCAAGCCTACAACACAGCGATTTGTGACCACATATAAAACATAATATCATTTCCAGCAAATTTTCTTCTCCAGACAAAATCGGAAACATAGCTTTGAAATTGCGCAATTTATCCATCTGGAAACGATAAAAACATTCATTCAAATCGCTTAATAAATGTGCAAAAACACAAAAAGGTGACGAGAAAGCAAGAGAGAGAAAAAATGACAGCTCGAAAGCAGAAATAATTTAAAAATTTGAATAGAAAAAACAAAAAATTAACAAAATGCAAAAATTGTAGATGTGATGTCAGCCAAAGAAGTACCCAATTTTTTTTCAAAACGTTCTTTAATACCGCATAACGACCCAACATCACCTAAAAGCTCGAAAAAACATATTATTTTTGAGTTCCGAGAAATTGAAAAATACTTATGCGGTGCTTAAGAACTTTTTTTTTTAAATCGATTTGGTGTGGTATATACTAAGTAGAGTAAAACATTGCATTACAATGGCAGTCTAAACAGCACTGACCATCAGTTTTCTGTATAGTTTAAAAAAGTTTTTGTTGTAAACATGACCTTAGCGTCAAAAATTTAATCTCTTTAAAAAATTATTTTAGCATGCTGGTTTGCCGCTAACACTACTACTGTTATCTTGTCCATTAATAGATGTATGGTAATCTATGATACTGACTTGGCAGACTCTTTGTTTCGGGGCAAGCGCACCCTTTTTTGGCTGTCAATTCCCACATTTGGGTCTATGGTTTTTGTCTGGCTGTTCCCACCCCTCATTTATAACTCCATAGACTCCAGTGCTATATTCAACCCACACATGAACTACTTGCCAGACAGCGAATTTGTGAGTTTCATACGTTTCTTCCTTAATTTCGAAAATGTTTAAAAAGTGTAATAAAATCGTCAGACATTTTTATAAAAAAATTCTTTAGCAACTAATAAGCATGTCACTTAATTTGTAGTGCATGTGATTTTGTCTTTTTAAATACTTTTTATATTTGGTTTAAACTCAAGAACACTAAGAAAAAAATATGATCAGATGTGGACTGTATAAAAATGATGAACTGAAATAGGAATAGAGAAAAATGAGCCAGATATTCTTAAAAAAAATTAAATGTGTACCATATTTCTTCTAAAAGCGGGACGCAACCAACTCGCTAATACCAAAGCTCACCAACGTTAAAAAAATCGCCGACGCTAAAACTCGCCTGAGCACCCAGAAATTTAAAATCGAAATATTTTTGTCAGACTTTTGGAGATTTGAAAAAATTCCCCGGGGGCCTTTCCAGAAGAAATAAGGTGAATTTGCACAAATTTGACTAAGTATCTAAACCTATACAAGAAAAAAAATGTTGAAAAACGTATAAAAGAGACAAGTAGCGCTCCAGATATCTGTCTGGGCATTCTTTAGTAAAGGTAGCAAACCGAAAAAAATTTCCCAGTAAACCAGGGCTGCGAACTCAAAATTTTTGAAAAAGCTACATTTGGCCAAAAAAGTAGAAATTAGTCGTTTTTGGTCAAAAATGCCATTTTATCCAGTGCTTATTAAGTTTTTAAGAGCGATTTTTTTAAATTTTGGACCTAGACCCGTACCAAGAGTCCGATAGCAATTTTCAGTATTCCAGATTGCTACACTAATACCCTATTTACGATACGCTGAACATTCATCCTGACATTCATCTAAACTTTTGATTATTTAGTGCACTTTTCATGATTTTTGTCTGGAGTGTGGTAAAGCATTTGAAAGCCCAGATGATGGGCTTTATAAAGAGGGATTACACGCCCCCGTCATGATTGCGATGGTTGGAACAACAGTGGTGATTATGAAAAAATAGGCCTTTTCAGAACTCGACTTTTTCTCATAAAAATCCATTTTTCTCGAAATTTTTGTCTAACGAACCAAATTAAATTTCGTGCTTTAGAAAGCTTTATTCATCAGCTTTCAAACCGTATATAAATTTCCTGTGAGTAGGGTGGGGTAGGATCCCAAAAATGGCTTTTGAAGTTTGCTAGTCGTCCTAACTTTTTTCAGCTTTTGACGTAAAACTTTTTTTATAGATGGCAAACCTGAAATTCTGACACTTGATTCGTAATCAGCGTGCCCGATTTGCATGTGAAACTTCTCCTAAGCGTGAAAATCGACTGTCATATTTCAATTCGTCTCGAGACAAGAAATATTTAAATAAGTCAATACTTTTAATTTAAATATTTCTGTCGTGTCAAGCGTAGAGATCCAAGTTCAACTTAGTTTGAAATTATGGGTTTCGTGTCGAGACCATGCGACAATTATTCGATCCCTTCAAGTTGTGTGCATTTTGCTAATTTTGTTTTCAATTACTACTTTTGACATTCATTGGCAGACTTCTTTTACGCGTATCTCCCTCCGTATCTATAGAAAAAAGTGAGTTTATACAAAATGTAGCTCTTTGTCTGGCCTATCAATTGGTGGCTTCAAATTGAATTTGTCTAGCCTCCTGACAAAGCTCAGCCTTTAAAGCCACATATCTATTTTTCGAAAATTTTTACTAGCATGTTTTCACAGAGTTTCACTACATTTCTGGGGTTTTATCGGTGATAATTACCACGAAAAATATGCAGAAACACGCAGGAAAAAATAAGCCACTAGAAGCTAGCAAATGCTGCACAAAAATAAAAAATTATAGTCGAGCAATCAATGGTACTAGAAATGCAGGTTTCAATCAAAATCTGGCCATGGATTGTTTTTTACAAGACTAAATTTCGATTTTTGATAATGTCAATCATTACGAATCATCTTTCATGCAATAGAAACCAAAAAATTGCAAAAAAATTTTATAATAATAATTTAATAAGTATTAAAATTTCGAATATTTAGCAAAAAAATTAAAAAACACAACGCCAATGTGTATCTGACAGCATATAAGGTTTTGACACGCTGTGCACTGTTGTTCCAACCCTCGCAATCATCACCGGGCATGTAATACCTCATTAAAATTTTTTGTGTGGTTTTGTGCGATTTTTGTGTGGAAAAGTGTCAGAAAATGACTTTCCTATCGTTTTATGCACATAAAAGTTACTTAGGAGTCGTTTAAACATGATTTACAAATTAGTAAAAAATGCGCCCCCCCCCCCCCAAGTAAATAAGTGCCTTTTTAGAATTTACTTTCGACGGTTTGCTTAACACTCCAAAAGCTTATTTTTGTTTCAAAGCACTATCTGGTGCAGATTTTCTGCTCTGTCGAATAAGATCTACCATTCACTAAAAAACGTCATTTTCACGCTTTTTGTGCATATTTTTGTATGAACAAAGTTTTAGAAAATAAAACAATTATTTCTTGAAGGTGAAACTTGTTAATTCGACTGTCGTAAATACCTCAACGATATGTCATTAGAAAGTCCGTAATCTGCGCTTTCTTTTGCACGTGAAATTAGTTTCATCTGTTAGCAGGATTTGGATGGTTTACCTCTTTAAAGTTGCATAGATAAAAATCACTTGGTCGGTTCACAAGGGCAGCGAACACGATATAGTATTTTTTTATCAATTTTTTTTTCACCATCATGTTCAGCGTAAAATTTCGCACAAAGATGTACCTTAAGGAGGTACGGCCTTTCCCGTGTTAAGCACTGAAAAATATATTTTTAATATATAAATCTCAACAATAAAAAAGATTTAAAAGAAAGTACAAATCTTTTTTAAAAGTACATTTAGACGCCCTAGAGTAGACCCATGGCTTTGAAGTAGACTGATTTCTCAGCACTTGGCTGATTTTGAACCAAAACGCTGACTTTTTAATTTTGACATTGGCGTCCCTCTGAAAACGGAAATAGTATCTTGTCGGTTAACTGAAAACATGTTTTTTTTCAAACGACTGATAACATCAAAATTATGGTTAATTTATGACCCTAAACAAAAATCGGATTAGGCTGGCTTAAACATAATTTTTTGGCTCGACGGGGTTTTTTAAATTGACCAATAAATAATACCCTGTTTTATATTTTAATGTAAGACTTTTATCAAAAAATCAATCAACTCTTCCAGTTATCACCCACATTTTATAATTATTTTACAGTATCATAACCCACTTCACGTTATTTACAATTGGTCTATTGTCGTTTGCATTGTGGCCATTTATTCAGTATTTGCCGTGTTCTTCACCAAAAAAATGCATTTTAGTGGAGGTGAAGGCATGGTCAAATCTCGAGGCAATCGATTGAAGACAGAACTTAGCGTAAATTTATAGACTTTTGTTGTTATTGGCTTAAATATTAAAGTTTTTAGACGTTTCTGCAAGTGCTAATCACATGCACCCTTGTAGTATTTACTTCCCTTGGATTTATTTACCAGCAATATTTGGCTTCTATACCAATTATTGTTTTCATAGGCTATATTTGTCATCAAGGTAAATTTTGGAGCAAATTTTTTCAGTTGGGGGGGGGGGACAGCTATCTAAGAGATAATCTCAACACGAATTTCGTATTTTCAAAAAGTCGCTTCTGATAAGAAAAATAAAATGCAAGCCAGAGTGAGTCAAACTATAGACCCTCGACCATACTGCGTTCTTGACTACTCGACTGTCGAAGCACGTATTCGAATGATCGAATATCAGAAATATATAGATCAACTTTCACACCGTTAGTTTACTTAAGAATAAAGCCGTCCCAAAAACAGGATTTCTAAGTCAAACAAGCATTTTTTGATGCTTTATCAAATATTGTATAGGGGTTTTCAAATATTGCTCAGTCACTACCATATATTCCATACGAGCAGGGTTGGCAGGGTGTGGCTTTTTGGGCCACAAAAAAGCTACACCCTTTTTGCAGAATTTGCAAAAAAATGACACATTGCTTTGAATTTTTAAATCATTATACAGTCGACTCTCCCAATAAGGACACCCAGGGATCGGCTAAATGCCGTCCTTATTGGGAGCTGTCCTTAATTAGAGCGTTCTTAATGAGAGCGTGATTTTCTAAAAAAAATGTCGACTGTCCTTATTGAGAGCTGTTACGTTCATAAAGTAGTTTTATTATAACAACAACAACAACAACAACAGCGAAAATCAAGAATAAACATCAAAAAAGCGGTTATATGTTTTTGCTTCAGTTTCTTTATCCTTTCTTAGGCCATCATGTCATCCACTTTATCGCAGAGTTGAAGAATCAGAGAATGCGTTGAATAGCGCTGAAGAAAGCCTCTCGGTTGGTAACTGGGCGCAAGTCAGGCTCTTCATTGATCACATCAGTGTCGCTTAATAAGAGCTTTTTAAAAATAAACAAACACAATATTTACCTCTCTAGTTCCGGTTCTTCCACTTCCGTTGTTGAGACATCCGCCTTGTTGAGACAATTTCTTCCAAAGATCGCATTCCACTCGGACTTGACATATGCACTAAAAGAAAACAGAAGTAGTTTGAAAAAATGTCCCAATGAACGAGATTTTATGTTCAACGACTGATCATCAATTAACTGTGCGAAACAAAAAAAGAGGTCTAAAATTTTTCCTTTACCACAAACTAATTTTTAAATGCACAAATTTCATTGTTTTTAAAGCTTTTTGAAAAATTTGCGGCAAATTTTCATTCTGTCCTTATTAAGAGCGTCACTTAATGGGTAGGGGACGGCCGAAAGCCGTCCTTAATAAGAGCCTGTCCTTATTGAGAGCGTCCTTAATTAGAGAGTCAATTTAGTTAATTTAGTTCAGGCCAACCAAATAAAATTTTGCTGTCCTTATTGAGAGAGTGTCCTAATTGAGAGTGTCCTTATTGGGAGAGTCGACTGTAAACGTTTCAAGACCTCAATAAAAGGGTAAGGAAGATGTCTTTTAACTGTTGTATAGAAACATTAGATGCGCTAATAAAACACTTGAAAAAACAAGCGATAAAAAGAAAAAAACGTCTTTCAAAAAGCTACACCGGGGCTGAAAAAGCCACACCTTGCCAACCCTAATTGCGAGCCATATTTTGTTGACAACTCGGTAATATATTGTGATGTAAGCAAAATTTTTGCAAAATAAAAAGATAGAATAGAAACATCAATATCATAATTTCTAAATTCCTTCGAAAAAAGCTATGAAAACAAAGGTGGAAAAGAAAAAACCATCGGAAAAAAGGTTGATAATTTTTCTAATAAACGTCAATTTTTAGGGCATTTTTGAAAGAATTTAGAAATCCTGATATCTGATTGATTTTGCTAATTCAAGTTTAGTAAACATTGTCAAAATGTTTTTTACAAAAAATTACTCCACAATTACATTTAAAAATACGAAATTTGAATTGCCTAAAAGACACTACCTGAAAATGCCACCTTTTGACGAGAGTTCCTTTTTTTGTGAAATGTGCCACCTATCTGTCTTTAATAAAAATGACATTTATTTTCTCATTTTTTTTAAATTTTTAAGCTCTCAGGTAGCGCTGCGACTCTAGTTTCTAATGAAATATCACTTGTTGCAAGATTTTTGCAAAAGTAGCACAAAAATATAAAAGTATGAAGGAAATCAGAAAATAATTTGTTTCATTGTTTTGCCTTTTTGTGCTAAATTTTGCAAAGGTGCTGCGACGACTGATACTTTCTTAGAAACTAGAATCGGAGGGCTATGCGATAGTGTTGAAAATTTTTAAAAAGTGGGCAAATGTATAAAAAGATGGCTCATTTTCACAAAGGAAGGCACTTTTTACGGATCGTGGCTAAACCAAAACATTTCGATGTGCCAAAAATCGGTAGGCCCCTTCGGGGCGCTGTGGGCTTGAGAGTTAGAGATGCGCGCACTCACATACCCTAGACATAATTCCGAGAAGTACTTTTGATCATAAATGCATACAGAGGCTCATTTTTCCCAGCTCCAGTGACCAAAACAGGGTAGAATACCATAAAACTAACCATTTTCTGGTCATCCACGTACTTTTCAGGTTGGTTTACCTTGGTCTCCCAAAGCAAAACATCAAATTTTTGGTCAAAATTTTTTTTCTAAAAAGTCAATCGCGGCCCAAAAACACGTTTTCTATTTTTTCCGTGGCTTAAATTTACCTTACGAGTGGCTAAAACCGTTACTGGCACATCGACATAGTGTGATCCGGTCCGTATAGTTCTTGCCAAAACTATGTCAGGAATATTTGCTAAATAGTTTGAATAAGATATCCGAATATCATCCGAATATATAAAAACCATTTAAGGAATCCCGCAATGGTTTATCTGTGCATGAACAAATCCATCCGAAATACTATTTTGCATGCCGTGGAGCAAGGACAGGTGTCAGCAAACTCAGCAGCATTCACCCACGGGAGCTACAAAGTCAGCCAACACTATCAGCAACATTAATAACTAATTAAAATGCTTTTTTCTCATTGAAATTTCAACTTATGCCGTATTTAAAGCTTCGTGTAAAAAGGGTGTTGTGGATGTTTAGTTTGAACTCAAAACAATAATTTGAGAAAAAAACTTTAGATAAAAAAACTCCCCGAAAAAGTTTTTTACAGATTTTTTGTTTATTTTTTGATACAGTTTCGGTAGCCTAAAATCAGAATATCGTAGAAACTAAAGTATATATTTTTTGCGTTTGATAGCCAGCCAATCAGATAAGTAACAGGCTTAAAATCGAGAGTCGACTGTTATAGCATGAAATTTCTTTGTCACATGGCCTCATTACGCACATGGAATTGCTTCCAACTTATTATTATTTCTATAGTCCACAGTGTTCATAGGAATTCCAGTTTTTCTATTATTTTCTAGTAGGTTTATATAAAGACTTTTGACCATTAATTGCATGATGCTCTTTGCAAGATTCTCGGCTTCTTCATTTTACCGCATCCTGTCTTCTTTCTCGTTTTCTAAGGGTCATTTTGCATAATCTTTTGATAACAGTCATTTTTGAAAATATGAATAGATAGATTTTATACGGTAAATCTAAATTTTTAAAAAATTTAAAATCCACTGATATTCTTTTCTTAAAATTAAGTTGTAAATAAAAAAATTCTGATAAAAAGTTACCTGAAAATATGCCAGACTGGTTTCTTATTTTTGTATCTGAAGCACCAGAACATATTTTTCTTAAAATAGGCGAGCAAAGATTACATATACTAAAAATTCTTAAATAAGCCCACCAGTAACAAATTCTAAAATACATTTTCCTGGTGTTGAACATTGTCACCCGATTCCCTGTACCCAATTAAACTAAAACTTTTTTCCGTCTTGTTCAAATATAAATAAAATTGTATAAAAGCTGTTTGTGGCATTAATTAATTGTGTAAAGAACTTTTCTGCAACAAAACTTAGTATTTTTCCTGGTTTTGCGTTTTCTGCTTTTTTCGAGTGAGACAATCAGAGATGTCGGTGGACTTTTTTGGCTGATCGACAAACTTTTATTCGATACTACAACTGCACTAACTATTGATGTGGAATCAATCTCACTTGCACACCGAAAGCATACTTTTGTTGTCTCTTGTATATTACGCTCGGCGTAGTCTTGGAGGTTGGTTTTATATGTTTTTTTCAATTGAAATTCTAGTTTGATACGAAAATCAGCAAGATTTTAAGAATTTTCAACAAACAACAAGACATTTAATTAAAAAATGGACCAAAACTTACTACATGGAATATAAAAATTTTTCCAGCTTAGCCAACTTACATTTTAACACCAGATTCGTGTTTAGCACAATAGATTTGCTAAAATATTTAAAAAATCAAAATCGAAATTTTTTGACAAAAAAAACATTCTAAAATTAAAAATCTTTCGATTTTCGACTTTTGCCAAAGCTTGATGATCTGTTAATATAGGTTAAGTTACGACTATTTCTACTAGTCCTACACGTGTAGCGCAGTGGGTTAGCACCCCACTTTTACAAATACAGCAGCATCGAGAGTAATTTGAATTTAAAAGTATATCCGATGCTAAATTGATTCATCTAATTTGTATCCGATCTCAGAATTTGGGCTTGCTTAGCGCGAAAAGAAAAATCATGTCGAAACGTATTTAGTCCTTGATTGATTTTTGAAAACGCAGTTTTGATTTTGTCTCTTAATGGACAGACTTTGTTCATGATGAAAATTTTTTAAACAATTCAGTTCCATAAAATAATAAACAGTTAGAAAACTCCCGTTTAACAGAGTCTTTACATTCCTTGCATATGGGCACTTTACAAAATGTTTCCAATGGACGAAAAAACTCATCTTGCTACCGTCTCATGTTTTTCTTGGGCTGTGTAGACTGTGTGGGTCTTACTGTGTGTGCTTTTCTGGTGTGGCTCGTTTAGTTTGCAAGGCGCTGTGTATTGTCAACAGCCAATTCAGATTTATGCCAGTTGCACGCTGGGAATGAGTACTTTTAAACACTTTCTCACAGAAACGAGCAAAAATACAATTGATTTAGTGTGTTGGTTGCCGGCAATACTACCACCGTCATACTGTCTATATATAGATGTTTGGTGATCTACAACACTGACTTAGCAGATCGTTTTTCGCCGGCAAGAGGACCTTACTGGCTTTCAGTGCCCGCTTTTCGGGTCTTTTGTGTTTATTTGGTTAGTACCTCCAGTGCTGTTCAACTCCATAGACTCAGTGCTATTTTTAACCCACATTTGCACTACTTGCCTGACGATGGATTTGTAAGAAAATTTTATTTAAAAAATCGTTGAAATATGATTAATTACTTTGGTATCGCGCTCAGTTTTGAAACCTACAAGAAATCTAAAACCTAAAAACTAGCTGATTCACATGTTAAATAAACGAGCAAAATTTGGGAATGATTATCCTAGTCAAAAAGTTCAAATATAAATAAACACATTTATGCGGGAAAACAGTAGAATTAGGAATGGTCAATAGGTTATGCTATTATTTTGAGTTCTACCTAGGGTTGTCGATTCGATTAATCGAAATCGATTAATCGCACTCATTATCGAAAAATTTCGATTATCGATTCGATTCGATTATCGAAAATTTCGATTATCGATTATCGATTCGATTAATCGAAAATTTCGATTATCGATTATCGATTCGATTTGATTAATCGAAAATTTCGATTATCGATTCGATTCCATTATTAATGGAATCTTCTGTAGTCTTAAGGTAGCCTTTTATATCACACGGAGAATGTGTACACATGGAAAAGCCAAAGTCTGAAGTAATTGCTGAAAAGAAAAGTCTGAAATAATTTCCAGAAAAACAAGCCTAAAGTAATTTTTGAAAGCCAAAAAAGTCTTAAGTAATTTGGAAGCCAAAGTCCTAAAATAGAGGGTTTTCGAAAACTGGCTTGTAATGAGAAAATCCAAAATGCTCTGGTAAATTGAAATCACTCAGATACAAGTTTGCGAGCAATAGATAGCCCTGATTACGCCCTCTGTTCTGGTATATTACACATCTAAGTGCTTCTTTAATTTGAGCGAGTACCGCCGATTTTCGCACAAATTCCAGGTGGTTAGGAGTAGGTGAAAGTGACCTATTTTTAGGAGCTATTTTACCCATTCCACTCATACCTTTTCACGAAATTTTCGGGTTTTTTCGATTCGATTCATTGAAAATTTCGATTATCGATTCGATTCGATTAATCGAAAATTTCGATGCATCGACAACCCTAGTTCTACCTATTTTAGCCAAGCCATATTTACATCACATTTTTCTAACATCTTTTCAACGCTTAAAAGCAAGATGTAATCATATTTTTTCATTAAGTTTTAAATTTCCGAAAAACAGCCTTTCGAGAATCAACCTTAAAGGGGCTTTTCATTTTTTTGGGCTTGTGATTATTTTTCGAAATACTTTTTGAAAGCTTTTTGATATTATTTCATCTGGATGTTATATACCTAAATATATCTTTACAAAAGTTAGCTAAGAAATGTAAAGTCTGTTTGACTACACGTTATCATTATTATCGTCAAAATTAAGCAGAAATACGACGTCAAATTATTTTTTTGATTATCATTTCTGCCATATTTCGGCTAGATTTTGACGAAATTAGACTTCACATTTCTAAGCTAACTTTGTAAACAGCTAACTTTTTTTAACAGCTAACGTATTTTGTCTAATAGAGTGGCACCTCCCTATTTTTTGACTAGGATTTTAAAGTTAAAGGGGCATACCAGAGCGTTACACAGGGAGAAGGCGGAGACCAGCGGTTTCTTTTCTTTTTCAATTTTTAAATGCTTTCTCATCTAGAATTTTAAAGTTTCCTGTCTACTTTTTATAAGTATAAGGTCATCTATATCAGATTTGATGCAAAACAAATAAAAAATAGAATGATTCAAAAAAAATCACCCACATAACAACACAAAAAAAACGCGCTGGTATGCCCCTTTAAAGGGGCATGCCCGCACTAATAAGAGGTGGTGCCCGGGAATTCAAAATTTTTACATGATCATTGAACTTCTGTACGAATTTTTTACTTGGTTTCTAAGAAAACAAGGCTTAGAATTGGATTTCAGGTATGGTTTTGTTAGAAATAAAGTTGTGAAATCCGTACAGAAGTTCGATGATTTGGAAAAAAATTTGAATTCCCGGGCACCACCTCTTATTAGTGTGGGCATGCCCTTTAAGGCCATTTCGATTGATAATTTTCAAATTCTCAAGAGTTTGAAAATATAGCGGCATGCCGCTCTAATGAAGGAAATACGGTATAACATCGAAAGGGTAAGTCGTAAAAAATTCTACCCTTTTTGTGAAAATTTTGTCAAGGGTTAACGCGGATCGGTGAAATCTCCAAACAAATTCTAGGTTTTTAGCCAACAATTTTAATAAGTAACCTAAAAACAGCTAATCAACACTAAATAAATATTGACTAAATTATTCGCGAACAAAAATTCGATTGAAGTGACAGAAAAAAAGTATAAATGCGAGAATTTAAAAAATGTTGAAGTTTTCACGACTCAGCCTGTAGACGAAATAATATCCGAAAGCTTTCAAAAAGCCTTTCGAAAAAAAATCACAAGCCCAAAAAATCCCCTTAGCGATTATTTTTCTAGACGGCGTTTTTCGGAAATTCAAAAGCAATAATTCAGTTACATCTTGCTGCTAAGGGTAACCGTTCTTACCATCCGAAATCACGCTGTGCCTTTTAAAAAAGCCTGCGGTCTGAATTTGGATTTATAGAAAAGTGTCTAGTAGTCCTTAAAAATGGTCTAAACACCACAATTTTAAGTTCTTTTTTAAAAAGAAACAGAACAGGAAAAAGAATAAAAAGAAAATGTTATGGCAAATAAAAAAATCGAACTTTTTCTTTTTTTATCAAGTTCGTGAATAATGATTTTTTGCAGTATCACAGCACAGTGCATTTGTGTTTTAACTGGTTGATTGTTATTGCCATAGTAGTCATCTACTCTTTGTTCGGCGTCTTCTTTTATCGGAAGATTCGGTGCAGTGGAGGTATTAGCCAGGTCAAAAACAACAGACGGCTGTTAAGAGAGATTAGTGTAAGTCTATTTTTATTTGTTTTTTCAAATTGGATATTATACAAAGCCCCACTTCAAAAAACTTTGCTCGAAAATTTTAGAATGTAAAAAACAATTCACGAGGAGCTGTTTGGGGGAGGGGGATGTTAAAACCGAATAGCGCCAAATTTTGTATCCAAATTACAATTTACCAAAAAAGCTTTGTTTCAGACTTTCCTGCAAGTGCTAATCACATGCACCCTTGTAGTATTTACTTCCCTTGGATTTATTTACCAGCAATATTTGGCTTCCATCCCTATTTTGGTATTTACCGGCTACATTTGCCATCAAGGTGAGCAATATTAAAAATTCTGATATTTTTTTCAAACTTTGTATTTATTGTGTATTTTGTTGCAGGCAGCCCTGCAGTGATCTACTTATGCATGAACCAATCTATCAGAAACTCGATTTTCAAAGGAGACAAAATATCTCAATATACTACCAAAGGTTATCCAGCCACTCGATCAGTACCTTCGATTTCTAAAAATGACATATAATGTTGATTGACATTTATATATATTTTTATGCAAAAAATATTATTAACAATTATCTGTTTGTATAAAAGATGGCGAATTTTCAAATGTATGTTCTAATTCAAAAGAGAATCCGCAAGCTTTTAACTACTTGATGATCAGCTTCTTTGAGTTGCTTGATTGATCCATTGTAAGTAGATTTCCATGAAAGCTGGTTTTAGATCGCTATCTTTTGTCGCTTCTTTTTCCTTATCTTCCAGTCATTGTGTAGTTTTCATTTGAGAATTTAAATTTCGCGTCTCAGGCCTAAATAAACAAATTAAAGTCATTGCAAAGCAAAATAATTTTTGACTTATAGCTAAAAATATAGTGCTTTAGTTTTTTAAAGCCAAAAAATGTTCTACAGTCAACTCTCAACTTATTTTATTTCATCAAAACCGATTCAGGCGTATACTTAGTCTCTTTGCCCTTTAAATCTACACCTTTAAATTGTTAGTCGGACAGTTCTCTGCAAGAACTGAAAAGGTGGTCACAACCTAAAAATAGCAAGTCCAATTTATCTCTACATTTACACAAATTTTCGACTTGTAAATCTAATAGTTAGTGAAAATCGACTTTCTTCGATCCAAAAAAACATCTTTTCTTTGTTGCCTCAAGCTACTCGTCCATCTCAAACAAAAGAAAAGTTAACCTAATTGGACTTGCTTCAACTTCTTTCTTTTTTCTGCCGTTCCAAATGCAAAAAAGGGGAACATCCAACGCTTATTTTCAAACAAGTCCAAGGCATAGGAAATCTATTCTTGTTTTTCTTCTCACACAACTCCTTGTGTTATCTCCCTACCAGGCCATCTTCAAGTTGTTTTATCTGAAGCAGTTGCAGTTGCCACCAGCAGCAGCTCCAGCTCAGTTCATTAGATTAGAGAAGGTCTTTCGAGCAAGGAGACTGCCCTATTAGTTGTTGTGCTCTTCAAAGCACCTAAAAGAGGTTCTTGTTAAATTTAACCAAATTTTATTACATTCATCCCTGTCTTCTCTTTCTTCAACCAGTGTTGCCTGAGAAAGGCGTGCTCCCCTAATAAGCATCCTTACTATTTCTTCTAGTACCGGGTGTCTCAAAATTTCTCGCTCTTTGTGAAGCAGCTAGTTAAGGCATTGAATCTATTGAATCTATACAGTCAACAATACTGTGCGCTCTCGCTATTGTAGGATCATCCATATAGTGCGCCTTGTTCAAGTGTTTTGGTTATGAACGAGCCATAGTGCGCTCTCACTAAATTTCGGATAGTGCAATTTTTCTTCCTTCCCGACCGAGAAATTATATGGTTATATCATTTTTTATCGAAATTTGTTTGGTATATAGTCAATTCTCGCTATATTGTCGCTATAGCTAACTCTCGCTATAGTGTGACTCTCTATATAGGCCGGTTTTTTAAACGTCTCCAGCTACCGCACTAAAGAGAGGAGCCTGGGAGTAGGTTAGTTTGAATAATTACCCTTATTAGGACTCCCGCCCCAATTCGAAACAGCGCACCGAATTAAAAATTTAATTTTGCAGCTGTGCTCAAAAATTCTTTTTAAATTTTTTTCCAGTATTTAAAAGTTAAAAGTTAAGATGTTTAAAAGTTAAGATCCAGAGCTACGAAATGGTATATTAGAAAATAGTTTTTAAAAATAAATTTGGGGGATGCAACCAACCCGCCAGCCAAAAACTCACAAACGAAAAAGAATCGCCAACTTCAAATCTTGCCAGTGGCAAATCTCGCCAACAATAAACACGCTAACGAAAAAATCGATTTTATGGCCCCTATGGCCGGCCATAAAAGAGGGCATTAAATCGTATTTTTCGTTGGCGAGTTTTCGGATAGTTTTTTTGTTGGTCAGTTTTTTTTATCGAGTATGGCACTGCCGAGTCGGTTGCGTCTAAAATTTAGTGCCTAATCAGCTGTTATGAAAAAGAGCAAGGATTTTTGAAGCACCCGGTAGAGCCCCTTTTTTGGAAGAGTCTCTGAGCTCTATTTGCCAGTGACATTTTTAATTTTTTTCTGCTTATCCGGATTACTCTGCAGTTTCCGCAAAATAATGAACAACATATGTCTGTTGTTTTGCAAACATCAAACCAAATAATTTTTGTCTGCTTCATTGTTTTGGAAAAAAGCTTTTTTGGAGTGTTTGCAGTGTTTTAAGTGGATTAGAAAAGCGGCTTCTCTACATTTTTTGTTAATGTTTTTATTGTTGTTTTGGTGGAAAGTTTTTTTTCTCATTTGAGTAATGCATTTTGGCTGTTGGAGATGTGTTCTAGGAGATAAGCGTTGCTTAACTATTTTAAATGGTTTAGTCCAAAAAAGTTTTCTGAGTTAGTTTGTGTTTGTTTAAATTTCAGAAGCAAGTTGTCGTAGGACTTGAAATAATTCACTGGAGGAATCAATTTTCAACACCCCTTAAAGCATAGGGCTACCCGTGGGCTGATATTATCAAGAATAAAAACAGTGAGTCCATCAAACTTTATTTAAACTAAATTTTGTAAAAAAGTGCCGATAAAATGGAATTAAATGCGATTTTTGATAAACGATATTTGCATTTTATGGTCAAGATTACTTTTCGGAATCATGTCTAAGGTAAGTGAGCATCTCTAACTGTCAAGCACCCTTCGGGGGCGCACGGAGCTTGGTGGCTTGAGAGACCTTTTCGGGTGTGAAAGAGAATGAACTAGTTAGTTCTGTGTCAGTAGCTTTGGAACAAAAAGCGACATGACTTAAGTCCGCAAAATTTTAACTTATTCTTAACGCCAGTTTTTTAAGTGTGTAAACTCAAAAAATGTTGCTCTCTCATTAGCATATATTCACTCTATGCACAACAAGAAAAAAACATTTGAGATAAAAAAATCATCCTATTTAAAAATATTTTTAAAATATAGTTAAAACATTAGTTGGACCGCCGCCGGCGGCACCCCTTAAGTTACCTTCGGCGGCCCCCGGCGGTGCCCGGCGGTCATAATTTTTGAGATGATTGTGCAGCTCTCATCTCAAAAAACTATGACCGCCGGGCACCGCCGGGGAGCCGCCGAAGGTAACCGAAGGGGTGACGCCGGCGGCGGTCCAACTATGGTTAAAGCACTATTTTAGCTGCCATAAACTCCTTACTAGGCTGTTTTTTTAAGATGTGATCAATTATTTCTTTGAGATTTGTCTTTTATGCGGGACACTAAATCTATAGAATTTTAGGTCGAAATCTTTATTTTCGACGAAAAATGACAAAATGTCTTTTATATTGTTGAAAAATTGCATCATTGCTTATATTTTTTTATTTTTCAAAATTCAAAGTATTTGGTTTTTATCGATTTTTAATATTTATCAACTTTCTTTATTGGAGTGTATTATGTAATAAGGCAAACCTGCCTATTGATCCTCCCGAAAATTGGAAAACGTATCTATTTGATTATGCTTTAGATTTTTGGCCTTCTAGCCGACTCGATGGAGACTTTTGACCATTAATTTACATTAGCATCTTTAATTATTCTGCAAGCTTCATTTTTTCTTCCACTTAGCACTTTTTGTAAGCTTTTGACAACATCTAAAATGGGTATAGAAAGAAAAATTGTTGCTATGTTCTTGCCTATGACAGATCGGATGACTTGGCCGTCTTCCATTGAACTATAATCTGTTATAGCTGTCATCAGATTAGCCTTGTCTAATACATAAAATTTAAATTTGAAATGCGAATCAAAAAATAATTCAAAAAAGATTTTCCGTATTTTCGGCTGTCCCCGCCAATTCAAAAACTCGAAATTTCCATTGTCATCAACGGCGATAGTCTTTTAACATTGACTAAACCGACTTTATCAAATAAAAAGGACAAACAAAGAAATGAGGTACTTTTTTACCCTCATTTATTTTTAAAAGACTAAAGTTTAGTCAAAAATACCCTAAAATGACCATTTACTTCTGAAGGATGAGAGGCAATTTTTTTGCATAGTACTCGATTTTTAATCCAGAAAGCATCTGTAAATACTTTTTTCATCTTGTTGAGCACAAAAACCAGCTTGGAAGGTGATTTTGGGTCATTTTTGGATTTGGAAGGGGGGACAGCAGAAGTACCAGAAAAAAGGTGAAGGAAGAAAAAATAATTTAAAAAAATAAAACATTTTTGATGCTTTGGGAGGGGCGGTGACAGGGGCTGATGGCCGATTTTATCGATCCTTTTTTTTTAAATTACTCGTTACATCATATTTGGCTTTTTTCTAATTCACTAAGTATTTGAGTTTTGGACTTCCAAATTGGTAGTCTATCAAGAAAAATAACGCCTCTGACATTTTCTTTTAGACCACCTATTTTTTCTTACCCAGATTTCCCTAGTGACTAGTCTTGGTTCTTTTTGGATGCATCTCAATGACAAAGACTTAAAAGTAAAGAATAGGCAACTATTTTAGCATTTGGACTACACTCTACTAGAGATTCTCATTAAATAAAAAATCGGGTATGACTTAAAAGTTTAGAATTTGCCTTATAACAGCATTAATTTCTTGATTTTGGAACTAATTAAACCTTTCTTTGTCGAACCCTGCTGCTTTACCGTCTCTCAGTACTTCCTTACAAATAGCTTTTTGTCTAATAAAGGTGCTACACCACTCGACCCTTATTTTTGTCTAAAATTTTAGCAGCACTTCGTCCATCTCTCAGCTCAGAGCTTCTTCTTTCTTCTTCACACCCAGAGGTCGGCGGAACTTCACGGGTTGCGGGGATGCAACCACCTTCAGCAGCAGAACGACCAGGAGCAGAGCTATTGATCATCACTTTAGCGGCAAGCGTGCACTTGATCACACCACTTCCATGGCCAAAGCAGGATCCACCAGACGGCACAAAGCGCAACTCCTTCATGACGGTACTTTGATCGACTTTGCACTCAGTACAAATCAACTAATGAAGTGACTGACTTCAAACGGAACAAATTCCTACAGAATGTTGCCACGGATAACTAATCAGGGTTTGAACTTCGGTATCGGATTTGCTTTTCCAAATCCCCTTCCTTTACATAAGCCAAAAGAATCCAGAGGTGTGAAAATAAGACCGATTTTTAAGGTTTTTCGCCATCTAAAAAACATTTAAGCTCTTGGTTATTTCGCGTGCTACAATTAAAATAAACAGAATTTCGGCAAACAAAAGCCTTTGTGCCAAATTCCATTATTCATAGCTCAAAACTTTGTGAAAACTTGTGATTTCTAGTCTAAGTCAATCAAATATCTTTGAGACCAGCTAATTTCTAGCCATAAGTGTTCATTGTAAATGCAAAGCACTCAACTTCCAGGAACTAAATGTCCAACTAAGCCCAAAGAAAAGAAGAAAGAACATTTGCGGCGGCGGTCTTCAAAGCCTGTCAAAAACTTCTTTTTCTTGTCGAGTCTTTTAATTATTGAAGGCTTTTTCCACAAATGGGCCTGAAATAGGGGATAATTTCATCTGGGATTTGGCACTTCCTGGAACAAAGATTTGCATTAGAGCCGTGGTTCCGCTTCACCTGCTTTCTTTTTTGACTTTTTCTGATGGGACAGCTATTTCTCAAGTGTCCAAGAGACAACAGTTTACATTAAGTAAGCTATTTTTTCTTTACTCTACATTTTTTGCCTAGTTGGTTATCTAGACAGTTATTTTTTAAATCTATTTTTGTATGTCTTTAATTAAAGATGTTGTTTGATGATTATTCATTAATAATTTACTTGTCTTATTTAGCTTTTTATTAATTTTTTCAGTTTTAATAAAATTTGTTCTTTGGTCCGAAAAAATTCGTGATTAGAAGATTAATTACAGACTTCCTATTGAATATTGTAAAATAAAAAAATTAAAAATTTATTTTGGGAATAGTGTACTCTTTTGCAGTGAACTACATTAGTATTCGTCTTTTAAAAGGATCATGATTTTTGATCAAAGAGCGCCCGCTCTTTTACAAAAAAAAAATTGCATAGAATTGTTTGATAAATTTGCCTTTCTCCCCCAAGCTGATTTTTTTAAGTTTTCTATATCCCGAATTTCTAAAAGCATTTAAATTTATTTTTTTCATACTTATCTCCCGAATTTAGGCTTTGGAAAGGGTACATGATATTCATGCGTTTGAGACTTCAATTTAAATTTTTTTTTGCAAAAAACAACAGGTGAGACCGAGGCATATTTTTTTCGGCGTACCTTTCACCTACGCCTTCTAAAGGAAAAATATCGCTCGATTTAACGATCACCTCGATTCAACAATTCCCTCTATTTAAAGATCACCTACAGCCAGTCCCGGAGGTGATCATTAAATCGAGGTTTGACTGTAAAAGGCTTTTTGGACACGCACATTTCTAATCTTAGATAAGAAAAATAACTGAAAAACTGACTTGCTGCAAGACCTAAAACTTGAGAATTCGTCATTTTAAATGTTATTTTCACGACATCTCTCATACGGAATTTCGTTTAGTTATTCCAAATTTTCCTATGTACTGATATCATTAAGCTCAAGCTAAAAGTTCAATTTCCACACAAAAAAATTTTAAGCTATAAAACATCTGGCACACCTCATCTGTCAACCAAATTTTTTTTAAACATTCCCATTTTTTCTATTGTTTTCGTCTTTTAAGAACACCTTTTGTCAAAATAATCTCACCTGTTTTCGCCAATCCAACATTATTTAGACTAAAAGTCCAGTCCAAAAGAAAACCTAGTCTAGCGGACTGAATTGCCGGATTTAAAAATGGCCGCTTTTGCTCCGCTGCTTGCTTAAATTGGTTGGAGGGAGGGGTGCAAACAGGCAAGAACAACAGCTGCTAATCTTCATCATCATAATTTGAATGAGGCTGATGGCGCTTGCCAACATTTCACCAGCAATTGCAGCCAATCTCACGAATGAAAGCACCCAATTTTTGAAAGTTTCTTTTTTCTTCCGGGTCGATTTACCCCTCCCTCTAGTAGAGGTGTTCAAAAAAGGTGTTTTTGTGAGCTGATTGCTGAGCTTATGTTTCTGCTGAAAAATATAATATTTTGTGATATGACGATGGTTTTGCCACTGAATTGTGACGCTTTTTCTGCATTTTTGCACTTTTAGATTTTTATATGAAATGCCATGTAGCTTATGTTTTTAGCAAAATTTTTTTAATGTTTTGCGAGAAAAAAGGTTTTATGCAAAACAGGAACTTCGTAAAAAACTATATAAAAAATATAGCGAAATAGCTTTTTTCAGGATTAAGTTTTCCATTGTCTTAAATGTCTGCCGCTGATAGAAATTTTTTAACAGGCGGGTACCAGTGAAATTTTAAACGACAAAAACCGTCATAATTTATTTACTTTTTTGAGATCCAGGCACGTGTATAAATTAGTACTAAATTTGTTCATTTTTCGCAATATAAATTGAATAGCTCAATTCCAAAAAGTTGCTTGGGGCGTAGACAAAAGCGCAATCGGGTAAAAATTTGAAAAAGAGAAGGTACACTTTCCATGGGAATAGACGACCGACTTTGATAGTCCACCATTAAACCATTAATGCTCATAGGTATGGAAGTGTTTTCATTACATATTTCTGATACATACATATTTATATTAAATCAATTTGTATTTAAAGAACTCTACTTTAAATCGACCTGGTACCCACCTATTGAAATGTTTCCACTGGTGACGGTCATGCCCCTCTTTCGCTTTTGGAGAGATTCGCAAAAAACTTTATTTTTATACTTTATGTTTTGGCAAACCGAAATTTGCAAAAAAAATGCAAGGTTAACTGAGTAAACTGCATTGCCTAGTTCAGAAACGCCGGCAACCATTCTTTTACCAATTTTTACTGACAAATAAGCTTTTAAAGAATATTTTAATTTAGGAAAAAAATTCTTGAGAAAAAAATAAATTTTTTTGAAGATCTCAAGTTACAGAATTTGTTTGAACAAACAAAAATGGCATAGGGGCGTTTAGGGGATTTTGTGACAAATGTCACAAAATCCCCTAAACGTCTTAACAGAACGCCAAGTTTGTACACATTTAAATTCATTCTTTTTTTTTGCACAGCCGGTTTTCTATGTTTGCTCTCTTAATTTTTCGGTGCATAGACGTTTCGCCCTCTTTTGGACAAATGTCCAAAAGGGGGCGAAACGTTTCGTCCCCTTTTGGACATTTGTCCAAAAGGGGGCGAACTGCTAATTTTGCCTTGGTCCCCTCTGCTGATTTTTTTGCAATTTTTTTTCAGTCTAATTGCGTAAGAAACCGTGTTATACGGGGCGACGGTAAATTCCCCTACAGTAAATTCCCAAGTCAAGCTCTTGCTGTGAAATATCAGCTTGTTATAATTTTATATGCGTTAATTATGGTATGATTGCTAACTGTACTCCTCAATTTCAGAAAGCAAGAAAGATGGGTGAAGCTGAGCAAATCGCTAAAGTAAAGGAAAAGAAGTTGGCCAACCCAATGCGAGATCTGAAGATCCAAAAGCTGTGCCTCAATATCTGCGTTGGCGAATCTGGTGACGGACTAAAACGAGCTGCAAAGGTATCTCATCTTTCTTAAAATAACATCTATGATCGTCTATTTTGCTCTATTTCAGGTGCTGGAACAGTTGACAGGTCAAACGCCGGTTCTCTCCTGAGCTCGATACACAGTCCGCTCGTCTGGTATTCGCCGCATAGAGAAAATCTCCGTCCACTGCACCGTTCGAGGGCCGAAAGCTGAGGAAATCATCGATTGCGGATCGAAGGTTTGCCTTTATTCAATGTTTTATTCCCTAACTTTTTACCACCAGGTCAAAGAATACGAACTCTATCGTGAGAACTTTTCGGACACAGGCAACTTTGGCTTTGGCATTCAGGAGCACATCGATTCGGGAATCAAGTATGACCCGTCGATTGGGATCTAGGAAATGGACTTCTACGTGGTGCTTGACCGTGCTGGTCGTCGAGTGGCTAAGCGTCGCAGAGCTCAGGGTCGTGTGGTATGTAATTTTTGTGGTTAGTCTAAGCGATCTGTATATATGGCCCTCATTTTCAGGGTCCATCTCATCGTTGTGGCAAGGACGAGGCAGTCAAGTAGTTTCAGCAGAAGTATGATGGAGTGATATTGCCGCCCAAGCCGAAAAAAGCTCGCAAAGGAGGAGGTCAGCGCAAGCGTTAAAGCATTATTTGAATTGTTGATATCCCGTATGTTGTTGTTGGAATAAAGTTATGCAATTGGACGTGGTCTTTTTTCATCTTGTTTTTTAGATAATTTCGGAACTGTTTTCTTTCTAGGTTTCAACAGGCCCAATCCCTCACATAATTTTAAATTAGAAAAAATAGTTTATTTTTTGTTCTTAAGAGATTTTAATTTTGTAGGCCATCCAGGTGGATATCCACCTGACCAAGAGGTAACCACCACACGTTTTGGGGTTTGCGTGGGTGAAATTTTGATCTTGGTCCTAACAAACCTTATTCCTCACACAATTTTAAGTTGGAAAAGTAGATTATTTTTTACTTTTAAGAAATTTCTGCTTTCCAGGTTTGGGTTTGGTTAAGTTTTTCCATCTGGGTACCATCGCATTACCATCAGGATTGGGCCACCTAGGCACTGATATCTGAAGAAGACCACTAATGGTATAACTACCAGACCATAACCACTATGAATGTAATTAAGAAGAATTTTACTGGGAGAACACTATAGGAACCTGGAGAAAGGAAGGGTACGAGAAGAAAAAGTTGAAATAAGAAGGTCTTTGACACAAAAACAACTACAAAGTGCCTTTACGTGTTATTCGGTATCTTTTGGCACTAGATGGCATTTGGTCCCCGGTCATTTGGTCCTCGATCATTTGGTCAGCGAATATTGGTTTGTAAAACCAAAAATTGTGATTTTACCCATTTGGTCTCCAAAATCTGAAATGGGTACCAGCTGATAAAATGGATATCAACCTAAATTGGCTGAAATAAGATAAAAACGTTAAGAGAATTTCAATGCATGTTTTTCTAAAATTTAACCTTAGTTTTACTGAATAATCCATGCACCAACTAAACCAAGTGGTCATCCACTTGGATCGAATTTTTTTTACGTTTTTCAGCTCCAAAAATTGTTTTCTGCACTAACTAAAGCATTCTAAAGATGGTTTAACAGTAGTGAAATTACGTTTACATGGTATTTTTACAGTTTTCGTAAATCTTGCAAAACATAATTTGAGTACTGTCAAACTTTTCAGAATGCTTGAATTAGTGCAGAAAACAGGTTTTGAAACCCGGAAAACATTAAAAAAATTTGATCCAAGTGGACGACCACCTGGTTCAGTTGGTCCATGAGACATCCAGATGGTCTATCTGCCAACATAGTCAGATGCACTGCGAAAAATAGTCTAATATACAACTTGGATACTGCTAAATAAGTACTGCCACTAAGGTACAACCACCTAGAAACTACAATCTACCACCACCCAAGTACCACTACCTAAGCACTTCCACCTAAGCGATGATACCTAGCCTCCATAAATTAGTAAAAATTTATCAAAGGACTCAAAAAGAGACTTCAAGAGAAAAAATAGGAGAGCAAACACAGAAAACCGGCTGTGCAAAAAAAAGAATGAATTTGAATGTGTACAAACTTGGCGTTCTGTTAAGACGTTTAGTGGATTTTGTGACATTTGTCACAAAATCCCCTAAACGTCTACGCACCAACAAAAATAGTAATAGAATGTATACATGAAGGACTAAAAACCTAACGACGGGGAAACATCTTATCAGAAAAAATGGGTGTACTTTCTGATTCATGTTAACAAGTTATATTAAAATTTAGGTGTTAAATTTACACTTATTGAAAAAATAGTGAAAATTTTAAACATTAGAAAGGTTATTTCCGTTACCTATTCCATAATCTCGAGCTGAACTTTGATTTCTTACCAAATATAGGTATTTTTTTATAAATCCATCCTGTGACTTTTTTCCACTTGTTGCAATTATGCCAAAAATGGTTATTTTCGTTCTTCTTTTTCTCCAGCCATGCAGATTAGATAAATCCAGCTTAAAATTTGTCTTCTTTATCACCATCCTTACACACACCACACACACAAACCACAAGCTATGCGAATTTCATGACGAGTGGGACGGGAATGGGTAGCAAAGAAACTGAACAATTTGTTCTTGAGCTCCATTCCTTGAAATTATCCCCTCACTTCCATCTGTTCTCCCCCTTTTCTTTGTGCATATCGGAAGGCTGTTTCCGCCTGCTCTAAACACTCCCTGAACACTTTTTGCATGGGGTGTTGAGAGCGGCAGGCAATGAACATGCCAAATGAGTGGATGGCCAAAATGGGATGGAATTTCAATGTTGCTAAAGTAAATTTATTTTTTCATATCTCTTTAAAGTCATTTCCTTTTGATGGTTGTTCTGGTATTTTGTGCCAAAGTGAACGTGAATGTGTAAGATATGCCATGTTTACTATACTTTTGGATTCGACTTAGATTTTGGCTGTGATTTTTGAATAATGTGCCGTGAGAATTATTGAGGTCCCTATCATCGAATACAGTTTTTTGTCCTGATCCCGCTGCTGTTTTTTCCTATTTTTTAAGCTTAGGCCTAGGCAAGGGTTGACTCAAACATATCTTAGACCCATGTTTATTCCATTCTAACATACGCTGACCAACCCCTGTCTGAGCATAAACTTACAAAATCCAATGCAAGAAAGCTCCCTTATTCACGTCAGTATTCCGGGTTTAAAATGTCGATATTTCTTTGATCACCTTATATATCTCATTTTTAGTTTTAAACTTTGAATGTTCCACCAGCTTTTAAGTTTTGTGCAAAAATTTTGAGATTTTGACTGCTCTTACTAAAAACTATTCGGTTTGAAGTTTCTTGTACGAACTTGTGATATTTTCGCTTGCTTTTTACATTTCTCATATTTATCTATACTTTAAATTCAAAGACAGGCAATTATCCACCTCTGGGTTCCACCACAAACCGTTGGGTGACCCAACAAGTGAAATTTCTGTGGTCGGATTCATGACTGGCTGAATGCCTGATTTTTGTATTAAGCTTATCAAAAAATCTACAAAATTCTCAAGAGCAAGTGAAAATATGGGGGTTTGAAGTGAGCCTTTTATTTGCAAGCTATTTATAGCATAAAAACGATGCAACAACAATATTTTGCGATACATGCTAGATTTCGCCTTAAGCAATCCCTAATTTGTCCTTTTAGTGGACAAAGATACCAATCATCAAAATTTTCAAGGTTCATAAATATGTGTACTTAAAATAGTTATATCACTGCTTGCCAAATCCAAAAGAAGTTTTTACAAAAACGAATTCAAAAAAGGAAGTACAGTCGACTCTCTATATAACATAACTCAAGGGACCGAGCAAGTTACCGGATTCTACATCTTTTTTACACCGGTCATTTCAAGCTTTTGCCAGTTCTGTTTTGACAGTCTGGTTTCAAATATCATAAGATTCCGATTTTGCCGATCGTTTTTTAGAAATCCGAAAAAATTTTCTTAAAAAATAAAAAACTTGGTGAAAAAACAGGATTTTTGTTAAATCGAGTTATGTTATATGGGGTCTTTGCTTTTTTAGACCAAAATATTACAGGTTTCTAAAAAACAATCGGCAAAATCGAATCCTTATGATATTTGGGACCAGACTGTAAAAACAGAACTCGCAAAAGACCTAAAAAATCAGGTTAAAAAAAGTGTCGGACGCCAGGTGGGAACGAACTTCTGACCCTAAAATTATGTTATGTAAAGTTAGGATATGTAGAGAGTCGACTGTAGTCATTAAAAAATGGCTGTCAGTGAAAACGCCCGTCAAAATAATTAAATCTCCCGTCAAAAACATTAAATCTCCCGTCAAATTTTAAAAACTTCTTGTTCTCGGTGATTACTTTTATTTTTTTTATATTTTTGCACCAGCACTAGTTTTTAATGAGCTATCAACTGGATAACTACAATATTAAAAAGTGGGAGAATAATTATATTTTTAAAAAACTACACCTATTTTTTTCAAAATGAATTGTGTCTCCCACTTTTCGATATTAACGAATAACATATTAAAGAATAACCCCTAGAGCACTTATAAGGAGAAATTTGTCTGAATATTGTCGATTCTCACTCTTACTATATGGCCATTTTCGATGTCGGTCGGTCACAAAAAAAGATTAGGGGTGTTCCAGAATAATTTCCAAAAATCTGTTAATACCATTCGACTCAGCGTGGTCGATTTATTGTCAGAAAAAATTATCAAAAGTTGTGGTCATCATCACCAAAAAAAAAGTTTTGGAATCTTGAAAGTTTGGTCAAAAACCACAGGGGGGACCAAGGCATTTTAAGTGGATTCCGGTTTCCTTGCAGGACCAAAGCATGCTCACTGGTTCAAATCTCGGTGGTAGCACACATAATTTTTTTGACTTTGCATGCTCCCTCTTCGGCGCCATATATGCCGCATCGCGGCATCCCCAAATTTTAGTAATATTACTAATTTTCCGGTTTCCATTCAAGTTCCTCAGCACTATCAAAAATACAACAACAAATAAATGTAAAAAGAATTAGTTTAAAAAAAATGGTTTGATTATTTTTTCCAGTCCCGACCTATATCGTTTTCTTAACTTTTTTTCTTTTTCCACACACCAAAAATAGTGCTAATAATAGTGCTAGCAGCAGAAGTAGTCATAGCCATACTCAGGTCAAAAATACCAGAAGAAGCAAAAAATCTATAGGCTGAGGAAGCGAAATAAGAAAAGGGGTGGGTGTCCAGCGCAGGAGGTTTGTTTGTTCACAGAATTAATTGTTTTCTTGCTCGCTCAAATTCTGCTGCTGTTGGCGACAGTGGTGGGGACTATTTCTAATAATAATTATTACATGCCTCATCCCCCTCAACCAAAATGGCATTCTATTAAATTGGCTTGTCTCTCTAATTTAGTTAGCCGACCAAAGTGTATAGAGAATATGTGCGCAGCTCACATTTCTGGCCTTGGATGCTAATGTTTGATTCAGGAAGTTGTTTGTTGAAAATAACTAATTCTGCTAAATGTTGTTTTGCTCTTGGTGCTATTGAGTGGGTGCTATGCTTGGTCCTTTTTAAAATAGAAACTTGTTTTTTACACATTTTTGCTTACTTTTTTCTTTGTGTGGCATGTTATTTAAATATTTTATAATTTTTTTATATATTTTAGTATCTGAAGTACCGTATTTGCTTTAAGAATCTAAATTCGACATATTGCAAAGTTGTTTAGTTTTAACTGCCAAGAACTCTACCGATTTCGCTCTTTAGATTTTAAACTGAAAATTCCGAGATCGACATCAAATTTTTTCGATCTTCGAAGATGCAAATGCTCTTATAGCCTTTGTTCTGTTTCAGCATTCTGCAGTTGTTTTGTGCAGTCAGAAAATATCAGAAAATTTTCCATCTACTAGGATGTCAACTTTCATTTGAAGTGAAAGTCTACACTAGCCTTTTTGGAGGTGGTTTTTGACACTACCGAAATATCTCAAAACTTATAGAGAAACAATCCGATCCAATATTCTGTCTCTTAACAGGTGATCCAAAAGCACTGTGATCCTAATCCAAGTAAAATCTCTAAAATGTTTAAAAGCTTGCCCACCCTTTTATGCTAAAAGTATGCAACTCCAATAAACCTCAAGGGCTCTATTTGTGTTCGCATCCCTCACAAAAAACTTGCCTCGTTTTTTGAAGAAAACTATTCTTTCGAAAGTCTCAAAAGTTATGAATTTACCGTATATTCTCTATTAGAAGGCCCCTCTCTAATAGAAGGGCTCCCTTGAGTCTAGATATCAGCCTAGAAAAAGAAATTCGCAAACCATTTTTTCTCGTTTTCTTAATTAGCACGAGCTTACCTGATTTCACTTTTAAAATTTTGGTTGAGCACGCAAAAATCTCAAAATCGACCCAAATTTTTTCCGACTTTTTTAGGGTTGAAAAATAGAAGGCCCGGGCTTTTTAATAGATAATATACGGTAACTACTTTTTAAATCGATGAACATGTTTGAGCTTTTTCTGACATATACAGTCGAACCTCCCAATAACGATCACCCCCATTAACGATCACCTTCGCATTAACGATCACCGAAAAAACTTTTGGTTGGTCTGTTTTAGATTAAAGCAAACTGACCTCCCCATTTAACGATCACCTCTCAATAACGATCACCTGAGTCCAGTCCCGGGTTCATAATAGATACTCTCAATAACGTTCAACCATGCAAAAATGTTATTTTTTGAACTGATGAAATAGTTCACAAAGTTTCAAGTTTTTGGCTGCTTTTTGTAATTTGTCACAGTTTCCTATATTTTTTACAAGGGGCAAAAGGCGCCTATCATCGCCATTGTCTTGAGTTCAAACCATATCAAAATAAATTTTTAAATTGTAAAGGCAAAATCTTAACAGATTTCTGCAACAAACCCCAGATCTTTATGCAAAAGGTCCTCGGCCGTTGAAAGAGCTTTCCAATGAGTACAAACTCGCCTCATAAAAAATATCTCAGAAAAAAAGTTATAACTGGCACAACGGAACTACTCAAAATGGCGACACTTAAACACACACAGCCGACCCAAATACTGTATGAAGATTACCTTATTATGTATTTTTGTGTTGCGTTTATTTTTTTCTTCAGGCCAATCATTGAAATAGAAATGTTATGGTGTTGAACTTTTGCTGAAATTTTGAATAAAACTGTAAAGCTTCAGCTTTTGTTTTTATTGGAAATGCCACTCTCAATAACGATCACTCTCATTAACGATCACCTCCCAATAACGATCACCTGAGGCGGGTCCCTAGGGTGATCGTTATTGGGAGGTTCGACTGTACTGACTTAGTTTTTTTAGCCGTAGCCTAAATTCATATATCACTGACATTTAGTGGAAAAAATCAACTTGGGAGATTCAAGGCAAAAATTTTTTTAGCATTTTCTACCAAAAAATCTTTTTGCATAAAAATGATTTAAAATGGTATATAATTTTTTTTGAGACTTTTAGAAGAATAATTTCTTTTAAAAAAACAACAGGGAGACTAACGCAAGTTTTTTTGGGAGCGATGAGAAAACATGTACAGCCAACGTGAAGCTTTAAAAATTATTTACAAAAAACAGCCTAAAAAATCAAATATACGTCAGTCTTTTTATAGTAAATCAGAAAAGACAGAACCTTTCAAATTAGCCTTATTTTCTGGAAGAGAAAAAAGTCTATGAAAATATAAATTAAGCTAATTCTTTATGCTAAACTTTTTCTTGTCTTTCTACCAAAAACAAAAAAAAACTTTTATTGAGCTTCCACCACAAGACCGAAAGCAGCATAATTGCTTAGAAGAAATGCATTTGTGAGAGCAAGTTAGATTGGCTTCACAAATTATGGGTTGAACCAAAACCTAAAATAGTTGACAAACTTTTACAAGAATTCAACTCTAAATTTTTTGGTGACATAAAAAGAGTGGGTGGTATTTTTAGGTCGTAAATTATTTAAAAATCAGTTTTTTCACTTTTTATAGTCTAGTGTTTGAATATTCTGTGAGAACAGACACTTTTTTACAGTAAATTGGTTAAAAATTGCGTTCTTTTTAAATCCGAGCGTTTTCATTTCTAGTTGGGTCTTTGAACTTCCTATTTTTTGTATCCTGAGGTATTTCTATTCATATTGTATTCTCGCTTTGTATTATATAAATTTTGATACTATTTCGAAAGGCATGCGCATTTTTTCAACTAAATTTTATTTGTAATTTTTATAAAAATATCAGATTATCGATATACCCTCTCCCAAATCAACTTTTTTAAATGTGTTTCTGAACACCTATCGACTCAAAATCACCTCAGAAGATTTTAAAACAAGCAATATTTTTGAGTTATGGTTCATAAAAAATATTTTTTTGAGGCCACCAAAAATTAACCTTTTTGAAAATTTTTAATAGATTTAATGTTGTATTGAAGTGAAAAAAATTTCTTGAGGGGCCATGACAATGAAAACTTTTGCAAATTAATGACTTGGGGTTCAGATGCAGACTCTTTTTCAAAAACTTCACTCAGATTTTTATTTAACGAATCATCAAAACGACAACGAACTACCTTGAGATAGTCTCTTTTGTACTGCCTTACATCACTTCATGAGATATGAATAAAAAACAAAAGATTCGAACTTAGTCGATTTGAAGAACCTGTTGAACACAGTTGAGTTGCTTGCAGAAGACGTCAAAAGTAATGATGTTCTTCGACAGCAGCTATTTTTCGGTATTGTACAGATTATCGACTATAATGAAACGCTAAGAATTAGTTTAAATTTCATAAAAGTCTAAGACAACCTGTTGAAAAATCTAACAGTTATAAGATCGCCCCAGAAACCTTCACATTAAAAACCTTAAGGCCACAAAACAAGAGTGCTTACACACTGCGCCACCGAGGCCACTTTTTCAAACCTAAATGGACTGCTTCCTTTAAACATATCTTAGACTCACGTTTGAGTCTGTTCTAACATAAGCTGGCAGACCCTTGCCTAATGTCAATGCTTTAGCCTGCAACGTCCAAGACAAATCGGAGGCCAAAATAAGACCAATTCACATATAGGGTCGGCAAGTGTGAACGGAAGTCCTTGACAATAAAATTCCAAATTGTGTAGTTTTTTTAACCACACTGTATGAATATCAAAAATTCTATACACTGTTGAGCCCCAAAAGCCTTTATCCACAACTTTCAATAAAAAAATAGCTTTAGTGCCAAATTCTAAGCTTTTGGCGTATTTAGTGTATTGAGTCCTAGCGGAAAGGAAAGCAGAGAGATGGAACAGAGAGAGAACGCGCGAGAGAGACACAGCTAACTTATTTCTTTATACCACACAAGACTGATCTGAACACAGACTTCAGTCCTTACCAGTGTTTGGCAATAGTCAGAGGCAGAATGAAAGTCAGAATGAAATTCAAAAATTCTGACAGTCAGAAAGCGCGGGAAATTATTCTGACTGTCCTAAATGAGAGTTAGAAAGGCAGATCGCACAGATCACACTGTCTTTCCTTGTCTGGATCTCACTTCTGAGAGTCAGAAAGAGTCTGACAGTCAGAATAATTTCCCGCGCTTTCTTAGTGTCAGAATTTTTGAAATTTCATTCTGACTTTCATTCTGCCTCTGACTATTGCCATTACTGGTCCTTACATAATGTTACAATAAAACAATTGTATGAATCGTGGTGAGAAAATAGACGATTTATACCGAGGACACAACAAGCTTACTATGAAATTTAAAGCCCCTGGCTTACTTTGAAACAAAAATCAACGACAATAGACTTGAGTTCTTGGAAGATTTTTTTCGCTTTTTTGAAAAAAAAAGTAAAGAAGCTGTTAGGTGCAAGTTTTCTAATGTGAAACTTATGGTTAAAAATTGTACGTCGCATAATCCTAGTGTTAAAAAAAGTTTGAAAACGCTTGCTTAACCATCAAACACCTTCTGTGATTTTGAAATCGCAGGAATCGACTCAATTTGTGTTATAAGTGTCTCACTCAACTTCAGCAAATCTTATTGGAAATGAATGTAATAAATACAACCACAAAGTTGGTGTTTATATTGCTTTTTAATGTCACTTACTTTGCTTTCAGTCCACTAATATATTAATGCTAAATTCAAGGAGAGCTCCGCAAATCTCAGAAATAAACTACTACTCCTCCACCTTTCATCAAAAATGTGGAAAAAAGAAATAAATACTATGCATGCTACTTTTTCACTTGACCAAAAATAGTGTGTGGGAAGTTGTTGTAAAAAAACTTTAGTTTGTTTTTAAACACCTATTTTCAGTTTTTTTTAAATAAACGGACTGTCGGTTTTCAAAACTCAAAAAATAATAAATATATCGAAATTTTTTTATCTCGAATAGAATTCAGTCAAGTATTTCTTAAGATTTCTTCAATTTTTGGAGTATTCTGCAGAATTCTCTGAAGAATTCTCCTGAGAATTTTTCGAATTATATTTCTTAGGAGAATTCTACGACTCTAGTTTCTAGCTGACATCCAAGCTTCACTAGCAAAATACCAACAATACCACAATAAGACCGTAATGAAACTGTAAACTGTATGATTTTCGTGCATTCACTACAAACAACTTTCTTTAAAGGATTAAACTTTTTGATGGCAATCAGAATTTCGCAGATTCAAATGCTGTAATTATTTGACAATATTTTTTAGAATGTTTTATTTTTTGGGAAAGGCAGCAATAAGTATTGCAAAAAGTTTGCTATAAGAAAATTTGAAAACGTAGGTTTTGTAGCTCCTTTAATTGTCTTTCGAATAGTTTATAAAGTTTTTTTGGAATATTTAAAAATAGTCATCATTTTGGTGCAAACACTTATAAAATCATTTTGAAAAGTCGACAAGCATTTTTATCACCTTAACTGGTCGAAAGTTCAATTCAGGGTTCGGCGCTTCAGCAACGTTTTAGCACTGCGATGTAGCGCAGTTCAAGAGAAACAAGATACATTTTACAGAATTATTATTAAAAGTGTGAGTGTTGAGATATGACCTTTTGAAAAAATAATTTCTTTCAAAAAAATGACCAAAATCCAAGTTTTTCAATTTTTTGGATTTTGCACCGTCTTTTTTAAAAATTCTTTTTTCCAAAAAATCATATCTCAACACTCAGATTTTTGAGAACTATTCTGTAAAATGTGTCTTATTTCTCTTGAACTGCCCTATAATACAGTGCTAAAATGTTGATGAAGCGCCTAGCCCTGAATTGAACTTTTGACCAGTTAAGGTTAGGGTGGTACGGTTACGGTTTATTTTTGGATCCGGTTTATTTTTTCTCAGACATTTTTATCAAAGATTTGACAGAAATTTTCACATTTTGCGGACCCCTATTCTAAAATTTCCTCTTCTTCAAAATAGGATATTAAACGTACGAAAAAATAAACAATAGTTGCACTAAAAACCCCGGTTAACCGAAAGAAATCAGGAAAAAAACCGACCGGTTTTTTGAACCGGTTTTTTCCTGATTTCTTTCGGTTAACCGGGGTTTTAGTGCAACTATTTTTTATTTTTCGTACGTTAATATCCTATTTTGAAGAAAAAGAAATTTTAGTATTAGGGTCCGCAAAATGTAAAAATTTCTGTCAAATCTTTGATAAAAATGTCTGAGAAAAAATAAACCGGATCCAAAAATAAACCGTAACCGTACCACCCTAGTTTAGGTGATAAAATGCTTGTCAACCTTTCAAATGATTTCTTAACTGTTTGCACCAAAATGATGACTATTTTTAAATATTCCAAAAAAAACTTTATAAACTATTCGAAAGAGAATTAACAGAGCTACAAAACCTACGTTTTTGAAATTTTCTTGTAGCAAACTTTTTACTTTTAATAATGAGTTCAAAAGTCGGTTCCGAACTTTTGGTACACCAGTGTATGTAAACCCAAAGTTGGCCAAATTGCCTGGTAGTTCAGTGGTGGAGCATCAGTGCATCATTGACGGTTGATGTGGGTTGATCCCCAAATACTGTCATTGACCAGTATTTCGGATCATTTTCATATAGGTTTTCATTTAGGAATTTATTTATTCATTTAGGACATAAAAAAATTGTACAGCACGTGCTTGAATTGCAAAAGTTTTCATTGTCATCAACAAGTGTAATCCTTAAACAAGTCTATTTTACTCCAGACATTTTTTTCTTTTACACATTTGAAGCAAGAAAATCTAGCTTTTTCTTGCACCAATTCTGTGAGCTAATTTTTGTCTTTGTTCAAATAAAAATAGTATTCAAGCTTGTCAATTAGGCAATACGAGCTTAAATCAAGCATTTTCTTTTTGCATTTCAAGAAAACCTGCTAAATTCTTCTTCTTTTTTTCGCACCATGAAAAAATTGTTCACCTTAATGGGGTCTTTGAGTGGATTTATGCGTTTTTAATTTTTCAAGAATTTTTTCAGGGAACTTTTTTATATATTTCTTCATGTTTATTAATTTATTTTGGTTGATAATAAAAAGTTGCTATTTAGTCCTTCTCCTAATTTATTGGCTCATTTTTTGTCAATTAAATTAGATGTTTTGAATGCTTTAGATAGTTGATTTAGTCGCAAAGCAAACGAAGACTCTATGGGTGAAAATTTTTGAAATTCCACGTATTTTTAGATCTCGACGTCCTTGTATTAAATCCCCAATTCTGACACCGGTCATGGGGACTTCTTGTGTAGTTTATGAAATTTTTTGTTTCTTGCCTCTATATTTCATTTTTATATCTGTTAAATCGATATTTTGGCTTCATATCAGAGCTCGGTATTTTTCGCCTCGGTCTTCTCTTGTGTGTTTGTGTGATTTGTGTTAGACATAGCAAAAGGTAGGCAGCCTATATTTATGTTCGACTTGAACATAAATTTTATATTCTTTCATTCCGTCTTAAGATACGCTGGCTACCCTTGCCTAAGCCTAAAAATCATAAAAAACAAGAGGCACCAGGCAAAAAAATGATTTCCTTCCAAATAACTCCATTTAACTTCAAATTTTTTTGTCTTGAAAGGAATGAGCTGGTCCTCACGTGCCCTGGTCTACCCCTAGCTCAAGCATAATTTCTTGCAAGAACAAAAATTGAAAGCAAGGGAGGGAGATTGTTGGCGGTATTCAGACACAATCTGGTATAGATGTTTTTATTGAAAGACTTGACTGCTTCAAGCAAGCTCGCACCTGCCATTTTCCCAATTTTTTTCGAGATTGGTGTAAAAATAGCGTTGAGCTTGGATATCACTGTCTTATATCTCTTTGAAAATTGTTATTTTAAGAATACACGTGCCTAAAGCAAAGTTTCCTGTCTTACCTTTCATTTAAAAAATGTGGCATTCTTAGCACTTATACTACAGCATTTCAATAAATCCCACAATGCACTTGTCTTCTCAAACTAGCTTTAATTGTGGCTGAAAGTGTTAGTAATTAAAATATTATTCCCACCTTCTTAAACATTAGTCTCCTTAGTCGATTATTGAATACTACTATTACTTGTACTACTCACAAGTGTGCACAGGGGCTTGCATACTCACGTATTGGCAATTGCACATAATTCATCCTGTAGCTCCGCCTTGCTTAGTGCCCCTCGCTTTTTCCTCATTATTTTTTGGTTCGTATTAAAAACAAACAATTCAGACAAATGTACTTTTTATTAGTTATTTTTAAAGGTCTTGTATAATATGTGTTTTGGAAGAATATTTGATAGGTCAAACTTTAAGCAATTTTAGTAAGCAATGAGATGTGTGTTTCGGATATTTTTTTGCGGCGAAATAAATTATTTGAAAAAAAAAATATTATTAGAACTCGTTTTAAAAAGAACCTTGTCCGTTTTCAGTTACTTTTGTTTATTTTTCTATATTCTTAAAGACTTATATTCTTATATTTCATTTTAGTTTTCATAAATTGCTCCATTAGGCCTTCATTTCGACCCTCTTGTGTTTTTATTCATGAAATTTTTCAGCTCTTTTTTTATTCACACACAGTCGACTCTCGATATAACGCCACCCTGGGGACCGGCCAAAGTGGCGTTATATCGAGGGTTCACTTGACTGATTTTAGTCAATACTGACCAAATCGGTCCATTTGTGGTGGCGTTATATCGAAGGGCGTTATATCGAAGTCGACTTTATTGGTATCTTAGCCATTTTTACAAGGTATCATTTATTGCAATATTCTTTAAAATTTTACCTCAAAAAATTCATGTCTGACAATGTTTGTTTTTAATGAAATGTCTTTTTCTTCAAAAAAATTTCTTTGCACTTTTGACAACAATTCTTAGATTATTGATCCCAACATTGGTTTCGTAATTTCCTTGAAATGAAGCTAATTAGGTGTCTTCCTCAATCCTAGGCAATTTAGTTTTCAATCTTATTGCCTCAGCTAATTATTTTTGTTATGTACTTTTTTTATTGGAGTTTTCTGTTTGCCAAACAATTTTCCTTATTTCAGCACAATATGGAGGTCTTTCAAGTGGTATATAGTGTGTGAAAAGGCTGGCCATGGCCAATTCCACATTTGGCAGCAGTAGCCGGCGCTGTTGCAAGCTGCAACTCTGCTGCATTTCAGATGATCAGCACCGCCTCAGTTGCCAAAACTACTACCTCACCAACCCAAAGTCAGATGTCGAAGAAGGTGATGTGACGAGTGGTGTCAGCATGAATGACCTCCTGTGGATACAGGTAAAATCTTAAGCCATTGATACCTTCAATACACTGCAGAGTGAGCGAGAAACATTTTTAACGTTTTTTAATTCCTCACTAAATTATTCAAAAAGGTATTGAAATAGAAAAACATCATTTAACCTATCTTAGAGCTTCTAATATAAAAACACACCTAATTAAGAATGTTGTTTTTAGCATTTTGATTTTGACCCATTTATTATAAAAGTGCTATGATACACAGATATTTGAAGTTAGTATACTTCTATACAACGATTGCTGAACAACTACCAGTCTAGGGAAAATTTGCAAAAAGAAAATTTTCCAAGCATAGCTTTTGCAAAACGAATTTGCCAAGCATAGTTATGCCTCAAATGAATAGGTAAGTTTAGCTTTAAAGGGGCATGCCCGTGCCCGACACGGAGAAAAGCGGGGACCAGCACTTTTTTTCTTTCTCGATCAAGTTTTACATGCATATGCATTCAGACTTTTTAGTTTCTGCCTAGTTTTTAAAGTAGTAATATTAGATTGACGCAAAACGAGTGAAAATAGAACGATTCAAAGAAATTGCTAGTCCCGCCTTAACTTTTTGAAACGCACGGCATGCCCCTTTAAGGGAAAATTTTTTAGATGATTTCGATTGGAAAATTTCATTCTTCCCATGTTTTCCCTTGTCAACGACGATATAATCCCAAATATGTTCATTTTAAATGATTTCTTTCGACTGAAAATGTTAATAAACTATTTTCGTACGGGCGTCCACTATCTTATTGATTTAATCAAATCTCTCATATTTTACTTATTTATCTGAAAAGCAGAGAATAAATGAATAAATACAATCCTTTTTCTA
>SADC01001074.1:0-34403 GCA_004194705.1 Ditylenchus dipsaci | reverse complement strand
AAAAAAATACCAAAAATTGCCCTGACCAGCTTCTTGGAGTTAATGACCAGTTTTGATTTCTTCAGCTCGTTCTTGATAGAAGATGTTTCGGACTCTTATCGCATTCTAACATAGAGTCGTTTACGAGAAAAAATGGAAAAAATTTACATTTTATCTAAGCAAGAGAAAAACCGATAGAAGGACGACTGATTGTGGTCAGCTTACCTTGTAGCGCCAGTTGTACAAGCCCGAAGTATTTATGATTCACGCTACCGTAAGTTGTACTGAACTGAGACTTAAGGCTCGACAGAGATCTCTTTTTATATTCATGTGGATACTTAGTTATTATATGATTCAGTATTGTTAGATACGAGATTGAAAAATTTACATCTGACTTAGGTGATTAGGACATTGGACATTGGATTAAATTCCAGTCATCTGTATTCAGACTACTGCACAGCCCCTTGTCGATGATTCTGTCATTAATATGCGTAAACAGATCTTTAGTATGATCGCGGCATCCAACCCGGGTTGGATGCCGCGATTGGATGCCCGGGCTTGTGTATTGCGTTCAAATACGGCATTGTCAAAGTTTTTGATAGACATCGCAAATAAAACTGTAAAAATAACAATAAATATTAACTCGCTTTTTCGTATCAACGCTCCTCGTCCTGTGGTCCGTCACTGTTTTGGATGCCAAGATGGAAGTTCGGATCATCGTATGCATATATATCTTTTCTGATGTAGAAATGCAATGGGCTACGGCATTCAGTGCGAAGCTTTCTGGGTGTGCATAACGATCATTGTCAAGTCTGCAACGGATGGCTCTAAAACAACAGGCTGAGCATCGAGTGCAACGGATTCTGAATGACACGAATGACTTCCATGAAAAGGTGAATGACATAAATGACTCTGTTGTATATCTGACCGTGCCTTTCTTGTTTTCACAACAAGAAAAAACTCATACTGAGACAATCCGGTGTGTATGCTTTGGTCAAACAACGCGGAAATCAATTTTGGGATATCACACTGGATATTTAAGGAGACTTTAAGAGATATTTTAGGTGAATTAGGGGATATGACATGCGCCTATTGCGCCTCCTGCGCCCCCGAAGGGGGCGCAGGAGACTTGCTTGGGGTTGAGATGCGCACACACAAATACCTTAGACACAAATCACTCGAAAGTAACTCTGGATGCATAAAAAATGTATGCATCCAGAGTTTCTTTATGCGGTAGGCCCCAGTTAACAAAACTATGTTCGAAGACTTTTGTAAGGTATCTGGATACCCTTTTAGGATGACTTACCTTGGTCCCCCAAGGCGAAAAGAAAAAATTTTTAAAAAATATTTTTTTCCGTAAATGGTTTTACGCCACCTAAAAACATGTTTTCTGTGCGTTAAAGATGCTAAAAAAACACGAAAAGTTGTTATAACCGGTTTTGGGAGAAGTTCTTATACCGTACTTTAGCCGTAAAATTTCACCATATGTGATTATGTCTTAACCAGTCGCTCACCCTTCCCCAAATTTTTAATTACTGTATCTGATAGCGCTGTTATTTCTACTTCGGATAAAACAAAACCTAAATTCTGACACCGCATTCGTGTTCAGCTCTTCTATTCGGATCTAGCAATCTATTCGCATGTGAAATTGCTTTTGAAGTTGAAAAATACTTGTCAAATTCAAATTCCGTGCGAGACAAACAGATATTCAAATAGAAAATTTTTCAAATTTTTTTGAATCATTTGTTTGTTTTCTTGAGCAGAATTTGAATTTAACAAGTATTCTTCAATTTTAAAAGCAGTTTCACATGCAAATTGACTATGCTGAACACGAATACGGTGTCAGAATTTAGGTTTGCCTAGCGAGAAAAACATTTTACGTCATAATTTTATTTGATTAATTATTGAAGGTTGATTGTTTTTGGTGGTAACTTTCTGTTGCACCCCCTTTTCTCGGCTCATCAAATCTTTTCTGATGTAGAAATAACAGCGCTATCAGATATAGTATTCAAAATTTTTGGAAGGGTGAGCCACTGGTAATAAAACTATCAAATATTTTAAAATTTTACTAATAATTCCACCTACAAAAAAGTTATGGTCAACAGCAAACCGTCAAAACTCTTGGAACACTCTGTAAAAGTAGCTCGAAAACGACAAGAAACTGAAAAAAATCAAAAATGTTTTAATAAAAATTTAAACAATTTCTTTTGTTATTTTAATCACCCTGTAGACACACACTGCATTTTATTTCACTCTAGTATACATTCGCTTAAGAAGAAAAAAAAAATTCTTCTGTTGATAAAAAAAAGAAAGTTGTGCAGTAAAAACAAGGGACATTAATAAAATTGTTTTAAGAAAAAGTAAGGAAGGTGTGACTTCTTTGGAACTGCACTTCGATAACCTTTTTTGTTTTGAAAAAGAAAAAGTAGGAGTTTTAGCAAGAAAAGATCTTTTGGATAGGTAGGTCAAAATGTTTGCTTTATTTCAGATTATTCAATAAGCTTGTTTGGGTTTGCTCATATCCTCGGATTTTGATTTTCACTTATCTTCAACTTTAGTTTTTTTCATCAAAGTTAATAATCTGCTGAAAATCAGCGACATTTTTGAAAAGCACATCAAGTTAACTTGGCTTGATGGTGATAAAAAGCTAGAATAAAAAGGTTGCCGTTGCCAACTTTGGCCCAGAATTGCCGACCTTGGCCAAGATTGAGTTTTCGGCTCAGGACTTTAAGATATGACAAAGTGTAGCCATAATAACTGCATAAAACTCAAATAATTATTGATAAGGTAAAAATCAACAAGTTATCTTCAAAATCACATATAAAAATGCTCTTTGAATCGCAAAGTCACTGCCAAATTTTAGATTTATCTTTAAGACAATAAACTTTAAAATTTCAAAAAAATTCAGAAATCTAACGTTTAAACTTTGTCTTGAGAGGAGTTTAAAATTTAGCAGTGGATTTCATGCTCAGCATGTCTAAAGCCTCCAGGTTAACCGTCGTTACAGTTTAAAGTTAAGATAAAAATGAAGTTAAGATAGAGTTCAAAACAAGGCAAAAATCGATGATGAAGTCAAATACAGGGTGTTTTTTTTAAATAAAACTTTTTCTTAGTCTGCAGAACTTCTTTTGTCCAGGCACTTTTTAGAAAGTTCATGATTGTTTAAAAGCCCTCATCTTACGATTAAAGATGTATTTTTTTGTTTTTAGGAAAAAAATTATTTCGGACGTGAAAAAATCGATTAAAAAATGTAAAATTTTTCCACAAGTTTACAGCAATTTTCATTATTTCAGCCGATAAAGTTTTATAAAATTTTGAGTGATGCAAAACATTTTAAAAGTATCTTGTATAGTTTAAGAGCTACAGAACACGATTTACAGAAAAATTTTTAATCTAAGAATGTTAAGATTTGGCTATTTAAAAAAACTTAAAATGACTAAAATTCAGGTTTTCTTCATTTTTTCCAATTTAGCTCATTTTTGGCAAAAATGTTTTTTTTTCAAAAGACCATATCTTGACAGTCTTACATCCAAAAAATCTTCTGTAAAATACATTTTGTAGCCCTATGTCTGTGCTACAACATAGAGCTAAGATGTTTATATAGTGCTCCACCATTTATCAAAATTTAAATCAAATTGCTTGACAACTTGTCAAAAAATGAAACACTTTTTTAATCGATTTTTTCACAATCGAAATAAAGCTTTTTCTAAAAACAAATAAGTAAGTCTTTAATCGTAAAGTGAGGGCTTTTTAACGAGCATAAACTTCTTCTAGACAAAAAAAGTTCTACAGACTAAAACAATTTTAATTAAAAAAAGACCCTGTAGTGAGATAGAAACGATAAATTGTCTGGTCCAGAATTCAAAAATCAAGTTTTCTATCTGGGCAATTTCTTGACTGACAATGCCAAGATGGCCAATCTTGGCCAAGATTGGCCTAATTTTCAGGTTAATCTTGGCCAAGATTGGCCTAATTTTCAGGTCAATCTTGGCCAAGATTGGCCTAATTTTCAGGTCAATCTTAGCGCCAATATTTGCAATGCGCAACCCTATAATAAAAGCTGAGAATTTTTTTTCCGGCTACTTGGTCCTTCAAGCTGGTTTCCGATTATTTGCAATTGAATATCAATCAGACGTTCGCAAAATTTAATTTTTGTAGTCAACACGAAGGATGTCTATTGGAATGTTTCGAAATTCGTCAGCCAACTTCAATAATAAAATATGTTTGTGGACCGCTGAAAAATACACCCGATTTTTTTTATTATAAACTATTAAATTCCATTTGTTCATAAATAAATTACAATTTCATAAAAATCGTCTTAAAAACCTAAAATTACATCTACAACAAGAAAACTGAGAAAAGCTTTGCCTCAGCTGTGGAAAAGCCAGCAAAACAAGATAAGGCTGGTTTAGAGTACTCAACTCATAGCACAATTCGTACAGACTAAGGCTTTCCAGCAGCCATCCAGATGGCACTTCTGGCACCTTTTCTGAATAACAGGACACTAGCTTCTCCCCCAAAATATAGGTTTCAATGGAGCTCAACACTTGGGTGTTGTAAGATTTTAGGGATGTGTAATAAGGCTGGATCCAGCCGTTGCTAGCTCCTAAGTAAAGTAGGTAGAAGAGCATGCCCAGAGCATCCAGACCCTGGTCCATCAGGTTGATCCAGGCAAGCTTGAGCTCGTCCACAATTCTTTGCTGGCTGAGTCTGACCTAGAAATGCTCGAAATGATAACTGTTAGTTACAAAAAAATCATAAGTTTAAAAAAAATTGGCAAATTGGAATCCTTGCAATATTTATTACCAGACCCTCAAAAAATTTAGCTAAAAAGCGTCGGACATTTAGGAAACTGTTATATTGAGCTTGGGTCTTATATCAAGCTCGGGATGTTGGATGGTTTATCAAAGTAGCTTATTGTTGGGCGGGATTTTATATAGTAAGAGCGTCAAATTTTTATTTTAAATTAAAAAAAATCGTGGAATTTAAAAAAACTATCCATGATTCTTTGACTTTTAAAACCAAAATAGTGAAAGAAAACAGATATTTAGCCAAAAATGTGTCGGCTTGGACAAACTTGAGGGTGTTCTGAGTTCGACAGTCAAACTTCGACTGCAGCATTTTTACATTTTCAATTTACCTCATTTTTCTTGACTAACAAATTGTTGAAATAGGTCTGCGAGGTGATCCAAATCCCATTTAGAGCATCCACATTCAATTCAGCTGGAGCATTAACACTAATTTTGGGGTTTAATCCTGGAGAGCTCCTAATTTTCTTTCTCCTATTTTTCAGATGGCAGAGCAGAATACAGATGGAGGTGAAATTAAGTGTAAACACTAAGGGAGTGTAGATAAGGTTGGCGATGACCATGTTCACCATTTCATAAGTGTGTTCCACCTGAAAGAATTCAAATTTTTGAGAAAAAAATAAATAAAAGTCACCTTTGTATTGACAAAAACAGGTGTCCAGCCATATTCAGCCCTTCCACTGCTCTAATACTCAAATTGCTTTGTAGATCAGCATTTTTGAGTAGGAAATGACTTTTGCAGCAGTAAGAGAAGAACATGGGAAGTACTGATAGCAAAGAAGCGCTCCAGGAAATGACCACCATCAACCATTTGATTTTGGGCGAGGAGATCTGAACGGCAGTTAAAATGCAAAGTCGTAATTTTCTGGATAGGGTCTAGATTTTTGACTACCTTAATGAAAAATTTACATGGAGTTTAGAGTAGAGTTGTCGAAATAGCCGGCTATTTATTTTTCGGCTATTGAGCCGGCTATATAGGCGGCTAAATAGCCAAAAATAGCAAAAAATCGGCTACAGTCGAGTCCCGCTATAGTGCGACCCCAAAAGTTCGTTCCAGCCTCGGGTCCGACACTTTTTTTACCTCGATTTTTGTAAGTTCTGTTTTTACAATCTGGTCCCAAATATCGTCAGGATTCCGATTTTGCCGATCATTTTTCTAAAACCTAAAATTTTTTCTTTAAAAAAAGCAAAACCTCGATATAGTGCGACCCTTTTTCAAAAAGTGGTCGCACTATAGCGCGGTTTTTCCTTTTTTAAAAGAAAAATTTTAGGTTTTTGAAAAACGATCGGCAAAATCGGAATCCTTACGATATTTCCGACCAGACTGTCAAAACAGAATTTTAAAAAAGCTTTGAAAATCGAGGTAAAAAAGTGTCGGACCCGAGGCTGGAACGAACTTTTGGGGGTCACACTATAGCGGGACTCGACTGTATTTATAGAAATTTTTTTTAATGCTTTACATTTTTACATACCGAGATTTATTTAGCATAAACAACACCAATGAGTTAAAGATAAATCCAATCCATATTGATGGCAGGTTACAACGAGATCTGGACAAGCTATACAGTTGAATCTCACTATACAGTTAACTCTCGCTTTACAGTTAACTCTCCCTATACAGTCAATCTTGCTGTAGTGCGCTTTTTTGGTGTTCCTAACAGCTGATTTTATACCGTTCGGCTATTTTGCCGGCTATTTTCGGCTATTTAGCCGTTGGACAATTCTAGTTTAGAGCATACATGTAGACACCGTATGCAGTCTACTCACGATATGGCGTATGTGCAAAAAGTTCGTTCCCGCCAAGGGTCCGAAACTTTTTTTCACATCTTTTTCGTTCATTATATTGACCTGTGGTTGTTAAGGCAGGGCTAGATACTTTTTCTGTTTTCAATAAAAAAACTGCTGATGGTGTGGTCGTCTTAAGGTACGTATAATTTCCTCGAAAAATATCATTTACCCGAAAAGTAAGTTGCCCTGAAAAGTATCATTTCCCCGAAATATCTGAATAGGGCTAAAAGAGACTCTGCATGCATTTTCACTCAAGATTCTTGCTTATCTTTAAGCGCACAGGTTAGTCTGTGAACGTAACCCTCAAAGACTCTTGCGCCCTATACTAGACGATTGATTTCGTCGGACGCTTGATCCTCATGTAAACGCCTAGAGAATAGATCATCTTTCAATGATTAGTTTCTGAAGATGTTATAAAACACCATGGGCCCATCAACGTTGCAAGTAAGTACCATTTTTGGAGGGAAATGCCCGTGTAGCATTGTCTTTTTGGCGTTTGTAGCTGAACTATTATTTTGAGTCAGCAGAAGTAGAAACTGCTGAAGTACGCTATTAGTGTAGCCCGAAATTACACTTTTTCAAGGTATGGGCCTTTTTCAGGTCCTGAAAACGACAGAAAAAAAGAAAAACGTGTGCGAAGGACACTTTTCGAATTTTTTTATCGTTTGCCTTGATCCCCCTATGGTTTTTGGTCATTTTTTGACTTGGTCATTTATGTTAAACTTAAAAGATGGAATTTGAACATAGTTTTGTAAATTGACTCCTACCGCATATATGATGTCATTTTCGCCGGGCGGATTCACGATATTATTTTGTTGTAAAAAAAGTGAGGTGGTCGAAAGAGTTATAAAATCGATTGAGGTTCGAAAATCCCTTTTTTCAGTCAAAATACACACCTGACCGACCACCAACACAACCAACGAGCCCCCTCTCTTAAAGGACAATAGTTTTCGCGCGCAGTGACAAGTCTAAAATTTGTATTGGCGGGGAACACGTTTCTTTCGTCTCAAACTTTTCTCTTTGGAGTGGCTCGACATAACTCCAAAGAGTACAGTTTGAGACAAAAGAGAAGTGTCCTCCGCCAATTCAAATTTTTGTCATGCCACTAAGCGGAAAAACAGGCGTGGTGACAAGTGGGCCTTAACATTTGAGGACGCGTCAGCAGAGGGATCGATTTTTGAAGATGGAAGATTTAAGAGCCGACATAAGAAGACTGAAATTCAAGTATCGACTTTAGAGCCCACATATTTAGAAATCGAAACTTTGGTCCCGAAATTTAGATCTCGTCATATATGGATCGATATTTTCATACCGATAGTTGCGGACGAAACATGTGAGGCCCGAAATTAAATACGCGAAATTTGTGGACAGGACACTGCTGTCCCGATATTTGTGGCGCGATATTTCAAGTCCGAGAAATGAGGACGAAGTATTCACTGCTCGATATTTAATTCTTTGTATTTAAAACCCGACATTTGAGGCCCGACATATAAAGACGCGACATTTGAGGCCCGAAATTTTAGGACGCGACATTTAAAGCCCGATATTTCAAGACGCGACATATAAGGCTCGACATTTAAGGACGCGACATCAGAGGACGCGACATTTATGGACGCGACATTTAAGGACGCGACATTTAAGGCCCGACATTCAAAAATGTCACATTTAACACGCCGGCATTTGTGGACCGGTGTTTTCTAACTCAGAATTTCATGCTGGACACGATGTGAAGGTCCTTCCGGCTTCAATCATTGACGAAGTAGGTAAAAAAAGCTCCGGAAGGTAACAAGTTGCGGATGGTCGAAATCCAGCTGGATAAGTGGTACGTCATGAAGGTTATACTATATAAACACTCAAAATATACAAAAATGATAGCTAGAAGTTCAGCTTTCGAGTAGTACCAAAGACTTTTACAGGCTATAATTTTATATTTAGATAATACCGGGCTAAATCTCCCACACAATAAGAATACGCAGAATCTCACGGTTATTTATACACTAAAGTATAAATATTTTATCATAAAATCGTAGCGAAATGTGCAAAAATAATATAGATGAACTCCTGGCGGTCATTTTCGTATAGTATAATCATCATGACGCATTACTAAAAACCTGTGGGTATCCAGCTGGATTTCGACCATCCACAACTTGTGACCTTCCAGAGCCTTTTTTACCTACTTCGTCAATGATTGGAGCGGGAAGGATCTTCACATCGTGTCCAGCATGAAATTCTGAGTTAGAAAACACCGGTCCACAAATGTCGGGCGTGTTAAATGTGAAATTTTTGAATGTTGGGCCTTAAATGTCGCGTCCTTAAATTGTCGCGTCCATAAATGTCGCGTCCTCTGATGTCGCGTCCTTAAATGTCGAGCCTTATATGTCGCGTCTGAAATATCGGGCCTCAAATGTCGCGTCCGAATTTAGGGCCTCAAATGTCGCGTCCTTTAAAAATCGGACCAGAAATGTCAATGAACGAAAAATAAGCCACTAATGTCTTGTCCTTAAAAGTTGGTCTTGAAAAATCAATCCTGGAAATGCTGAGTTTAAAAGGTCACGTCCTTAAATTTCGATTCATTTTGTTCGGGTTCCAAATGTCAGATCCGCAAATTTTGACTCTCAAAAGTCGATCTTCATATGTCGGACTGTAAATATCGATCTGCAAATGTCGGTTCTCATTTGTCATTCCTCATATGTTGCATCCTCGATAGTCTGTCTTTATTTATCGGGCCACAAATGTCAGTCTTAAATTCTCGGCTTTCGAAAAAGTTAATCTTTAAGAAATTTTCCTCAAATGTTGAGGCTCATTTGTCACCACGCCGAAAAACTATGGTCCTTTAAAATCTATCCTCCTTCAGTTAAACTTGGCATACATTTAGAAATAAGTATGAAACAGTGCCTACCCTATAGTAATTTCTCGGATATGCCACCAAAATCAGGTGGTCAAAGTTGAAAGCGATGGAGCACAGCAACATGGTGTAGAACAGATACCAATCATTTGCATTGATCAAAGTTGCTATCACCTACAAAATGTCAATTGTGCCTATTTTTTCGAAGAAATTTGTCCAACTCACCAAATTGTTTTTTCTGCCCACCCAATCCTTAATAGCTTGAGCAATATGCGAGGGAATGTGTGGAGATAGCTGGCAAGACATCAAAGCTGGCAGATATTTAAACAAAACTCTGGATGTGTTTGCCAGAATGTCGACGATGGTCGCGGAAATGAATAACTAGAATTTTTTTAAAATTAAGTGGTGCAATACATTTTCAGCATCATAAGTGGTCAAAGTTGATAAGTATTTACCTGACATGATTTCAAAATTTGGTTTCCACAGATTGACTTTCCGACAGCCCCATATTAATTTAGCAGTTAACTAATAGTTAACTTTTTAGTAGGAAATCCCTACATAGTGGCTACTAGGGTTGCAAAACGAGCATATGTGCGAGCATATTCTTGAGCAGATTGGTGAATTTTCGAGCATATGCTTGGCCTACAGTGAACCCTCAGAATGAAACCCAGTTTAACTGTACAGTTAACTGTACGGACACAGTTAACGGTTAAAACATGTCGAGCATATGCTCGGATATGCTCGAAATCAATCTGCTCGAGCATCTTCACAACCCAGTGAACACCCTCCTGGAGCGAATAAATATGCCTCTCTGTTGGAAATTCGCCTGAATACTCTCATTGATTTCATGGTGGTGATATCAGAATTTAGCCAAGCTGGTTTTTTTCTCAATTTTTTCCTCTAAAATAGCAGGGCGTTTGAACATAGTTTTGTCAACTGGGGCCTACCGCATTAAGAAACTTAGACATGATTCCGAGAAGTACTCTTGATCAAAAATGCATAAAGAAACTCTTTTAGTCCAGCTCCAGTGACCAAAACAAGGTGGAATACCCTTAAATACGGCCATTAAATATTACTTAAAGGACCATACTTGTTGATGACAATGAGAATTTGGCAAATTCAAATGCGCGCGGGATACAATTTTTTACTCCAAAAATACTTTTTAAATAATGTACTGTCGGTATATGCAAAAAAAACTAGACTTATTTAAGTTACCTAGGTAGCTCAGTGCACTGATACACCACTAGTGGTATATGTCAGATCTTAGGTTCGGTTCCCGCATCTGCCATGTTATTTTTATAAATTGTTGTCAATATGTAATAAATAATTACAAATTTCGGAGTATATCGGTTTATTATCATCTTATTTCGGGGTTAAAAAAGTGTCCCGCGCGCATTTGAATTTTCCAAATTCACATAGTCATCAAAAAGTATGGTTCTTTTAAAAAATTCGAAACATGGTGTCCTACTGTAGTATTCTACCATGTTTTGAAAAATCCTCTCAAACGTGGTATTCTTCTCTGTTTTGGTCCCTGAGGCTGGGCAAAAAGAGTTTTCTTTATGCATTTTTGATCAAGAGTACTTCTCGGAATCATGTCTAAGGTAAGTGAGTGCGCGCATCTCTAACAACCGAGCCCCCTACGCCCTCTTCGGGGGCGTAGGGAGCTTGGTTGCTTAGGGTTGAGATGCGCACACCTACATACCTTAGACACAAATCACTCGAAAGTGACTCTGGATGCATAAATAATGTATGCATACCAGAGTTTCTTTAGTTCCAGTTAACAAAACTATGTTCAAAATCCCATGCTATTTTAGAGGAAAAAAATTGAGAAAATGAGAAAAAATCAACTTGGGGATCAAGGCAAAAAAAATCAAAAAAATTTTTCACAAAATTTTTTTTTGTCTGAAATTGCTTCAAAGTGTGAATAAACATTTTTAAAGACTTTTGGCGAAAAAATTTTCGAAAAAAATCAACAGGGGGACCAAGGCATTTTTTTTTCAAGAGATGTGAATGCATACAGCCAAAATTTTTATGTAGAAAAGTGTCGGAAATTTAGAAAAGCCAGGAATGAAGAAGCTCCAAAAAACGTGAAAGTTTGAAGGCGCTCAACTTTTTTTGACCCACAGTGCAGGCCGACTAAAGACAACTGATATCAAGATCACAGTATATGGGTAAAAAAGGTGCCAGACCCTAGGCGGAAACAAACTTAAGAGGTGTCCTTTTTATTAAGAGTAAACCGTACTTTTATTTAAAAACATCAAAATTTTCAAAGTTTCGCGGCCAACTGGCCAGCCCTCAATAAATTTAGGATGGCCTACGTATCTGATACTATAAGTACCAAAAATATGCTTGCCGTAAAAAAGCCTTACACTATTAAAGCTCTTAAAAAGCGGCAGTTTGGGCGAGAGAAGCACACAAAGCGAATAATCATCACAGCTAGTAAAATAGTCAATAGATTGAACAGTGTTCTCAGCCAGTAGATCACTATTTGGTGGGATTGGCACTGGCTTGTGGCACCCATTGATTAGTGTGGACACAAATTTTAAAATGAGGAAACAAAAAAGCAGATGGCTTAAGCTGGTCTTCTTCCTCCTCCACAAGTTGTTGCAAGAACATCGAAACAATGCATTCAAAACAGCGGAAATAATGTTGGAAAAGGCAAAAAAGCAAAGTATATTTTCAAAAAAAACAAAAATTTAATTGAAAATGACGTATGTCAAGAATCGGGTTATTACACAGTTAATTCGAATTTTGACGACAAGTATTTGGATCAGACAGAACAAATGTTAAGAAGTGTGTCATGGATATCACATGTTGTTCACCTAGAATACGGTACTGTTCGCAGCTACGATCTTGTTCTTCTACAGCACGACACTGTGTGTAGCTACAATCTTATAGATGAGCTGTTGAAATACGACAAGACCTGAAAAGGAGTGGAGTACATAGTAAATTAGATAACTCTCGCTAGGCAGCCTCTTGTATATAAGTTAACGAGCTCCGGCAGTTATGTTATATGGGCATAGCCATAATGCCTTGGTTTGGAGCACCAAGGCACATAGAGAGTGAGTGAGTGAGAGTGCTATAACCAAATACAGCTTGACAAAGTGAATACAGTCGACCTTCGATAGTACGTACCCCCTGGGACCGGGACTAGGGGTACGTGCTATCGAGGCACCAATTGCCTTATTTAAGGTAAATCCAACCAACCAAACAGCTTCCAAGGAGTACGTACTATCGAGAGCACGTCTTATCGGGTGTACGTACTATCGAAGGTCGACTGTAGTTGCAAAAAGATAAAAAAAATTGTGACTTGACGTTTGCATACGTGGACGGCCTTACCAAGCTATATGCAGTCGCAGTGAAAATTGTGTCAAAAAATTAAACTTACCTGGTCAGTGAACCTAAAATCCCAATAAGAAGTTTCTGAAAATAGTTTCTCATAGCTAGTAATATAAATAAAATTAAGCCAACCAGTCATCGACTTCCTTCACTAGAATCCTTCTGTTGGACATCCTTCGCGTAATTCCTGACCAGGTTAAGCTTGCATTTTAGTCGAGTCCGTGATATTTACCTGAAAAACACGAAAATATAAGTAAAAAGGCAGAAAAGGTGTTTTGGTCAGAAGAAAAAGTACTGTCCATTAGCTGATAATTGATTTAAGGTGGTTTGAAATGGTCTACGGTGAGATTCTGAGCGATTAAGCCCATCGGACTGGAATTCCGGTGCGCTCAATCGCGTTTTTCGCAAAAAGTTTACCCCCTTTAATAAACCACCTGAAAACCAGTTATTTTTGCCTTTTGGCCACTCTGGGGTGGGTTCTAGGCCATCTGGTCTTTGTCCGACCATGAATTTTAGACAAAAAGGAAAAGTGCACTGGAGAATTTCAAAAAAATGTTAATTTCGTGTCAAGAAATAGTTACAAAAATACTTACAAAAGTCAAAATAAATACATCTTGTAACTATTTTTTTTAAATAATTGCTTTCGTGTCGAGATACAGTTACAAGAATAGTTAAAAAGGTCAAACTAGTTACAGGCTGTAACTATTTTTCAAAATAAAAAATTTGTAACTATTTCCCGCAAATAGTTACAAAAGCTCATCCCTGCTTAGAGGCGAAAAAAAGAATCTTTATGTCAAATAAGCCTTTTCGATTCTCTATCGAATGGTATATAGGGTTTTTCCAAATCGCATCGTCATTACCATACGTTCCTTTGTTAAATTTTTAAAAGGAATGCGTAAGCGTTTGTGTTTTTTTTGTCCCAAAATGGTACGCACGTTCGAACCCACCTGGTGGCACGCTTTTTTTTCTTGTTTCACCAGCTTCTAGAAGTAATTTGGGTCGCTGATTTTTAATCTGGCGTCAAAAAGTCTAATTACGTCTAAAACTAACCGAAAGAATAGCGTTCCACTACGTGGGATCGAACTTGCACACCATTTTAGGCTAAAATAAACAAACACTTACCCACTGCGCCACCGATGCCACCTTTTCAAAATAAGTGGCTTTCACTCCCCCCCTCTTTAAAGAGGCATGCTCACTAAAATTCTTCAACGCCAATTCAAACAAATTTGCGAATCATTGGACTTTTGTACACATTTTTCAGCTTGGTTTCTAACAAAACAATGCCTAGAATTTAATTTAAGGTGTAGTTTTGTTGAAAACCAAGTTAAAAATTCGTACACAATTCAATGATTCAGAAAAAAGTTTTAATTGGACGGGACAAATTTTGTAACAGGTGAGCATGCCCATTTAAAGCTACTTTCAGATTGAGTCTAGGACTAACAAGGGAACCTCTCGAGCCATTTTTTAGATAGGCATGATTTTAACTAGTGAGTGACAAACAATTTTTACAACTTGTAGAGGACCTTATGATTAGTGCGAATGAGAAGAAAAATTGGCTTGAGTTCAGAATACCCCCCCCCCCCAACGGGGGGGGGTGGAGGAGATAACTTCATATTCGTGTTTCTCGACCCCGATTTCATGAGAAAGCCGGCTGTTTTTTGGTTCTGAGAAAAAAAAATTTTTCGAACCACAGGGGGGGTATCATGGTTTTTTAGTCAAAATTTGAAAAATTTAAATTGGCGCCTTTTGGATTTAAAAGGAATAAGGGCTGTATTGGGAGGGGAAGGGAATAAAAGAGGCCACTGATCACACAGGGCCCACTAACAAGAAGATGTTGAACATAGTTTTGAATACTGGGGCCTACCGCATAAATAAACTCTGGTATGCATGCTTTTTCATGCATCCAGAGTCTCTTTCGAGTGATTTGTGTCTAAGGTATGTGGGTGTGCGCATCTCAACTCCAAGCCCCCAAGCCCCTGCGCCCCAAAGGGGTCGCAGGGGGCTTGAGAGTTAGAGATGCGCGCACGCACTTACCTTAGACATGATTCCGAGAAGTACACTTGATCATACAATGCATATAGAGTCTATTTTTTCCACGGCCCAGTTGAAAAACATGGTGAGGCAGTCGAAGAATATAGATATTCAAATTTATAATGTTCTGCCATAAAAGTGGCCCCCTTTTATTCCCTTCCCCTCCCAATACAGCCCTTATTCCCTTTAAAATTCAAAAGGCGCCAATTTAAATTTTTCAAATTTTGACTAAAAAACCATGATACCCCCCCTGTGGTTCGAAAAAATTTTTTTTCTCAGAACCAAAAAAACAGCCGGCTTTCTCATGAAATCGGGGTCGAGAAACACGAATATGAAGTTATCTCCTCCACCTGATCAGTCCCCGTGGGGGGGGGGATTCTGAACTGCAACCGAAAAATTAGCTGAACATGAGTAAAAAATTTCGTTCATAGCATGCAAAGTTGGTTCTATAGACAAATCAAGTCCACTTTTGGATTTTATCTGCTTTTAGAACAAACGCGTGTTCGTACTGACAATTTTTTGTAAGATAGAGGCCGAAACAGTTCAAAGTTGACCGGAACTGAGGCAGCTGACTTGACAACTTTGCATGCCATGAACGAAATTTTTTACTCATATTCAGCCAATTCCCCCCCCCCCCCCATTCACACTTATCATAAGATCCTCTACAAATTCAAAAAACTGTTTGTGACCCACTATTTAAAATCATGCCTCTCTGAAAAAGCGACTCGAGAGGTTCTTTTGTCAGTGCAAAAATTGGCTATATTTTTTCTGTATTGAGAAAATCGCAGAGATTTTAAATGAAAGAGATTTAGAAATTTTTCAACTCGGCCTCTTATTTAATTAACTTAGAAAGGTGTGATTACTTGGTCATGCTGCTAAAGGTGTTAATTTTATAAGAATTTCAGCCATTTTTACGCCAAAAGAGAACAGATGTATTGACTCTAGCAAAAAAATATACACCAGTGGCCATAAATAATGTGTTGGTTAAGTAATTGTGCTCGCAATAAGATTACTTCTGATATTTTTATTTATTATTTTCGCTTAAAAAGGATATACCTTGTTCAGACAAATAATATTTGAGAAAAAAACTTTTTGGAATATATTCTGCTTAGACTGGTCAACAAGAAAATTCTTGAAAAATTGCCCGGTTTTTCATCGGGCAAAATCTTTTTTGCGGATTTTACCAGAAATTGTTTACATATTTCTACAGTTATTGACGCACAGTTATCATCTTAGTCAGTTTTCCACCGTCGATAATCGTACGTTGATGACTGTAAATATTCTTGTATAATATGAAACTCTATCGACAACTTTACGTGAATAGCTGTAGAATTCCTTCTATAACATTCGACAAATTCTACAGTTTCCGACTTACAGTACATAGTTTATGGAAAAGACTTTGCGAAAGCTCAAATTGTTTACCCCATCAAATTATTCATTGACCCTACCAAATCTCAAAAATTTGTTTTTATCTCAAAAAGTTTATAATTTTATTATTCATTTTATATCAAAATGTAGTCCTGGATCTGAGCTTTCTAACAAGCTATTAACTGACTTACTGAAATTAAAAAAAAAATGGAGAAATAAGTCTTTGTATGCATACAATTGTTTAAAAAAATTGGTCTATAGAAAAACTTTTTTTCTCCAACTTTTTAAAATCTCAGTAAGTCAGTTGATAGCTGAGATGCAGAGTTAGAAGCTGGTATAAAATATTTGGAAAAATTAAAAGAAAAAGTTCAAGAAATACTTGAGAGAATTTTTTTTTAAATTTAATGGGTAAAATGAATAATTTGGCGGGTAAAAGTACTTACAGTTTTTGCAAAAAAAAAGATTTTGGTCTCACAAAAAAATTTTGCCGAGAAATTGCTCGAAAATTTTCTTGAAATGCCCGGGTAACCCTAATTCTGCTAAGTCTTGTCTTTAATGTCTGGTAGTAAATAAATAGGGGTAATTACTCCACGCTGTTCATTATTCGGGTAATTACTAATTAGACTTGGGCCGTGCTAGATGAGCTGCGGCCAAGTTAATCACGAAATTGGAAGTAGTTTTACCCCAACTCTCTGGATAACAAACTGTTATTTGGTTTTTTACACTTTTCGCAGTTTGACCCGAAAAAGCATTTAACTTTTTTTGCCATATTTGTTTGACCAGTATATATTTTTTAGTAAAGACCTGTCCTTTTGCAATGCAAAGCTCTATTTTTGGCAATTTGATCTTTTTAACAGTTTATTTACGTACTAAATTAGGTGCGATTTGCACAAAATATGTTTCGTATTTGCCAGAAATTCAACTAATTTTTTTTCGCAAATTTTGTTATGTAAATGCTTTTGTTTTATTTTTACAGTTATTTATTGTATAAAAACTCGTAGCAAACTTTAAGTTGTTGAAAAAATTCACGATTTTTATTTGGCCAAGCTATACAACAAGCTGCTCAATCGGTCGCACCAATATTTTTTCACTATTTTTAGCTTTTTTCGTACTTAAATTACACTTTATACCCAGCACTTGAGTACTCTTCACCCTCACCGGCTAATTTAGCTTGGGGACTAAGGTGAATTTGAAAAAAAAAGAAATTTAAAGGGCCATTGCCGTCTCCGACAACAGTTGTCCCATGCCAATTCAAAAATTTTTCTTTATCGTTGGATTTAAGTACGAATTTTTACAATTGGTTTCAAACAAAACTATACCTAAAATTATTTTCTAGGCCTTGTTTTGCTAAAAAAACAAGCTGAAAAATCCGTACAGAAGTTGAATCATTAGGCAAAAAATTTGAATTGGCGGGGGACAATTCAAAGCAGGTGGCAATGGCCCTTTAAAGACAAAATTTTCGCACGAAAATTTTAAAAAGTGTAAATACCGTATTCTTTCTAATAGGCCCATACCAGGGCCGCATCGGATATCCGACATCCGATATCCGGCATTGTTTGACATCCGATATCCGAAATCCTGAAAAATTGCGAATTTTCAGATAATTTTTTTTTTGAAAAATTAAAAAAAAATTTAATTTTTTTTATTTTGAGAAAATATCCGAAATCCGGATTTTATACTAGCGCCCAAAATATATTTCGAAAAGCAATTTTTTTGCGTTTTCTTGACTCTCGGGAGCTCTACGGTTCCACTTCTTAGATTTTGGTTGAGCACCCAAGAATTTTTAGATCGACCCGAATTTTTTCGAAAAAATAGAGTAAGCATTTTTTGAACCCTTCGCCAAAAAAATTAGCATAATCGAGTGTTGGGACTATAGTGTGTGCGTGTGCTAAATTTTTACACGTATTATGGGTATAAAGTATTTCATAAAGCAGACTATTGAATCTTTCGAAAAACGGTCAAATAATTCCAAATGACAAGTGATTTTAAACCAAACAAATACTCCATTATTTCCTGTTTTAGCTGTGAAAAACCATAAGATTAATTTTTCGATTTTGTATTTTGCAAAACAATAATAATAACAAACCGACAAGATGTTTTGATTTAAAAATCTGAATCCAAAATCATTTTTAGCTACTACAAAAATCTGCATTTAGATGACTCAACCCAATTACTTGAAAAAAGTAAAAAAAAATACTGCTATAATTTATATAAGTTTTAGTTTAGTTATTAGTTTTCCGCTAAATCTAAGTTTCTTTATTCAATGTAATCTTAAGAATGTGAACACATTAGATGGCTAAAAATCGTTATACACCCACAGTTTGTCTTAGTTCCTTCAAGAGCCATGCCTACGCCAATAATTTTGCTTTCAAATATCTTCTAGCGCCTCTCAAGAGCTTCCAGAATTGTTTTTTAGAATCTGTTTTTGGTTTTGATAAGATTGATTATTGCAAAATATGCAAGTTTATCGAAATTCGTCGAAAATTCAATTTTTCGGCCTTTTGCGGGCTAGAAAATTATTATATAAATTATCACATAATTTTTTTTCACCAAATGAATTGGGTATTAACATAAGTTCCAGGAACGCTCATGTGCCCTTTTTTGGCGAAAATTTTAGAATTTGGTCTTTTTGTCTATTGATATCTTGTTTGATTGATATATGTTTCCCACCAGCAGAATGAAGAAAATCGAGAATAAATTTTTTGCACTTTTTTGCATTGGACCCTCCTGTGGTCATTTTCTACCCATAAAAATCATTTTTGAATTAAAAACAGCAAATCCAGAATTCGGACATCATATTCGTGATCAACGTACACGATTTTCTCATGAAACTAGTTATAAACGCCAAAAATTACTGTCATATTTTTAATTCCGTTCAAGACATAAACATTCGAATTACTACGAATTGCATTTTTCCTATAAATGACCACAGGATAAAACAAGGCGAAAAGGCACAAAAAAATTCTATTTTTTGCGGTGGACTTTTTGGTAGACTATGAATAGTGTTTAGACGTCTTCTAAGTAACTTTATACGCTAAAACGATAAAAAAGTTGTTTCCCAACATTTTTCGTACTAAAAAGTTAGGATTTCGAGAAAATTTTGGTTACCATAAGTCGACTAATTGCCTTGGTCCCCCAAGCTAAATACACCAAAAAGAGTACCTGGATATCCCTAAAAATACCGAAAAGTTGGGATTCGAACATAGTTTTGTTAACTGGGCCTACCGCATAAAGAAACTCTGGTATGCATATTGTTTTTATGCATCCAGAGTCACTTTCGAGTGATTTGCGTCTAAGGTATGTGGGTGTGCGCATCTCAACCCCAAGCAACCAAGCCCCCTGCGCCCCCGAAGAGGGCGCAGGGTGCTTGGTTGGTTAGAGATGCGCGCACTCACTCACCTTAGACATAATTCCGAGCAAGACTCTTGAACAAAAATGCATTAAGAGACTATTTTTGCCCAGCTCCAGTGACCAAAACGCGGTAGGATACCTTAATACCAGATATTTTAGCTTGGGGACCAAGGCAATCGGTCAACTTATGGTAACCAAATTTTTTTTTGAAAACCTATTTTTTAGTGCGGAAATTGTTTGGAAACTACTTTTTTATCGGTTTTAGCATACTAAAGTTACTTAGAAGACGTCTAAACACTATTCATAGTTGACCAAAAAAGGGCCCCCCAAGTAAAGAAGTTCCAAAAAAGTGCAGTCAGTAATTTTCAAAAAAAAATTCTCGGTCTATCATGCTGATTTAACTGCGGGCTCAGATACAAAAGAGTGTGGAAGTGTTCAAGTTCAAGGGCTCCGTCATTACAGTAATATCAATGTTTTATTTGTAGATCTCCATCAGTACATGATTATTGCATTTTTCTGCCTATTCTAACTTTCTTTTATTTCTCACACCTACAAAATGGATTCCACCCCATTATTTGGTGTGCTAGTTCTAATCGAATTCAGCTTTATTATGTTGTTCAGCGCCCTCAGTTTTGTATTGCTGCTTAGAAGTCTTTATTTAGTGTACACATTGCATAAAAGAAATAATGTGTTCAATAAGGGCATGTCTCCCACCTGGATAGTTTATTTGCTGGTTTTGTTTATGCTGAGTGCAGCCTTGTGTATGGGGTCCGCTCTAATGGTCACCAATTGGAGTATAGGTAAAGTAGATTTCAGATTGGCTCAATCACAAAATACATTTCTGATCAGTTTGCCTTGGTCCCTTAAGCTAATTATTTAGAAACTTTTTAGAATTAAATGCATGTTTTAAGCATGAACTAGATGCTTAAACGTTGAAAAATATGTTCTAGAGAGATATACAATACAAATAAGTCTTATTAACTTTTGTTCAAAAAAATTTAAAAAAATCGGCTTGGGGGACCATGGCTAACTGACTGGGGGCGTATTTGTGTACGGCGGGTGTACAGGGCGGATCAAAAAAATCGGCCGTTTTTAGAGATTGGCACTTATGCACTTCGGGAGGCGCATTTTAAATTGATCTGAGAAAAGTGTTTAAAGATCTTCTAAGTAACTTTTATATGCTAAAAATGATATTAAAGCTATTTTCTGACACTTTCCTAAATAAAATCATATTTTCTGGAAAAAAAATTCGACCAAAATCTAAGTTTTTGCCTTGGGGGACCAAGACGATTCAGGATTTTGGTCAATTTTAGTCAAAAGAAGTTTTTCTTTAAATTTAGTTTTTTAGGTTGCAGTTCAGAATCCCCCCCCCCCCCACGGGGACTGATCAGGTGGAGAAGATAACTTCATATTCGTGTTTCTCGACCCCGATTTCATGAGAAAGCCGGCTGTTTTTTTGGTTCTGAGAAAAAAAATTTTTTTCGAACCACAGGGGGGGTATCATGGTTTTTTAGTCAAAATTTGAAAAATTTAAATTGGCGCCTTTTGAATTTAAAAGGGAATAAGGGCTGTATTGGGAGGGGAAGGGAATAAAAGGGGCCACTTTTATGGCAGAACATTATAAATTTGAATATCTATATTCTTCGACTGCCTCACCATGTTTTTCAACTGGGCCGTGGCAAAAAAAGACTCTATATGCATTTTATGGTCAAGAGTACTTCTCGGAATCATGTCTAAGGTAAGTGCGTGCGCGCATCTCTAACTCTCAAGCCAAAGCCTCTAACTCTCAAGCTCTTTCCCCGAAGGGGGCGCAGGGGGCTTGGGGCTTGGAGTTGAGATGCGCACACCCACATACCTTAGACACAAATCACTCGAAAGTGACTCTGGATGCATGAAAAAGCATGCATACCAGAGTTTATTTATGCGGTAGGCCCCAGTATTCAAAACTATGTTCAACATCTTCTTGTTAGTGGCCCCTGTGTGATCAGTGGCCCCTTTTATTCCCTTCCCCTCCCAATACAGCCCTTATTCCCTTTTAAATTCAAAAGGCGCCAATTTAAATTTTTCAAATTTTGACTAAAAAACCATGATACCCCCCCTGTGGTTCGAAAAAAATTTTTTTTCTCAGAACCAAAAAAACAGCCGGCTTTCTCATGAAATCGGGGTCGAGAAACACGAATATGAAGTTATCTCCTCCACCTGATCAGTCCCCGTGGGGGGATTCTGAACTCAAGCCGTTTTTTATGTGGAAAAGTGCCATAAAATAGCTTTTTCATGGTTTTTAGTAGGGTGGTGCGGTTACGGTTAATTCGGCCCTACCCGGTTTTCGGTTAACCGGTTTTTGGGTACCCGGTTTTCGGTTACGGTTTATTACCAGTACCCGGTTAACCGATCCGGTTTTTCCGGTTTTTGCCCATTTTCGCATCTGATCGCAGTTTTTTTGGCTATAATCGCAAAAATAACTCAATTTAACATTTTATTGAAACCATTTAACATGTTGCAAACAATAAATTCATTCAATATTGTTTTCATCGACAAAACTTAATTCATATTCTTGGACCTCTTCATCATCAGGAACAGTTGACGGAGCTAACTCTAGCTTTTTCAGACTCGCTTTAATCAAAATAAGCATATCCGCCGTAGCACCGCGCATCCTAAAGATCTTGTTTACGACTTATTTGTTTGATATTATCAAATTTATAAGTAGAGCTGTTCACCTATTTCTCAGTGTGTTAGAATAAAGAAGACCGGCGATAGAGAATGTTCGTTCGCTGCTGACTGAAGTTGCCGGAACACAAAGGAGAATTTTGGCACCTTTGGAAATAGTCGGAAATCGTTCCTTGTTTTGTCGCCACCAGATGAATAAGTCATCATTCCTATCAGGTCTATCACTGTTGTGACGGTAATGACTTAATTCTGCCTTTAATACAACACTGAGGGTAAAAAAGTTGAACAAGAGATCATAATACCTTAATTGTAGCCGTAAGTTCATCAGATCCTACTCTGCGGACGACTTTCTTTTTGATGGCCCAGATGTCATCTTAAGTAAATTGCATTGATCGGAAATCAGTAAATGTTGGAAATATGGAACATACCCATATCCATGCTGTTGCTATCGTTATGAGAGCTGTTCTCGCTTTGGTCTCCTCAATCAGCTTAGCTATCTCTTCACCAGTGTGTTCTTTTTCTATCGGAATAGTGGCTAACACGTTGTCGAGTCGTTCAAAATTTTCGTTCACAGCGTGAGTCGTGACGCTGAAAGACCGCCACAGTTAGTAAATATATATTTTTTAGTTCAAACCTTAGCAATGCCGGGAATTTGCTTGGTTTCTGCCACCCGTCACTTGTTATTGCAAAGTACCCGTCACCGATTTTCTGTACAATATTTTTCTTGATTTCTTCCGCCATAGCTGGAATGACTTCTCGAGAATAATGAAAACGACCGTAAACCTGAAAAAGATAGCGTAAATAAATAAATGAAAATTGAAGAATCTATTTTCGAACTTTGAGTGCTGGATATGCCTTGGCTGTCCTTGCCTGCTCATCTGGATCATCGAAAAAGCGAATGGAAGCATTCTGGCGCACCATTATTCTAACCAACTCTTCATCCATGTTCTTCTGAAGGTTGTCTTTGCTCTGCTGTTCGGAAAACTAAGAGGTGATTGGAGGAACCTAAAGCATAATGTTAATACGATAAATTTTACAATGATTGTAAAACAAAATACTTTGCAGTGAGTATCTAATCCATATTCCTGGAACTGCTCCTCGTGCCCCTTTGACTTGAGATGGTTGATTAGATGCGAAGTCGACCCATCCTTTGGCACTGGTAGAAGATTGCGGCATTTGAGACACTGACGCTTTAGCACTCCATCGTCTGTAATAACTCGAAAGAACTTCCAAATTTTTGCTGTTTTAGCTAGCGGCATTTTCTGCAAATTATCCAACCGGTAATAAAGTGACAAAATTGGTGTAAAAACGGAAAATTTTTACTGCAAAAATTTTTTTGGCAGGTAATTTTATCCAGTGCTTAAACCGGAAAAACCGGATCTTGACGTAACCGGTTTTCGGTTAACCGAGTTTTTTCGTACCCGGTTTTCGGTTCCGGTTAATTGGGCCAAAACCGGTCCGGTTCGGTTAACCGACCGGGTCGGTTAACCGACCGTGCACCACCCTAGTTTTTAGTATATAAAAATTACTTTGGAGACGTTTGAACACTATTCTCAAATCAATATAAAATGCGCCCCCGAAGTGCATAAGTACCTAGAGACTTTTGTCAAGTGCTTCCGCGCACCGGTGAAACCCCAAAAAATTATTGAGGTTTCAACCACCGATTTTTAAATGGCTTTCACAAGGATTATTACACTAAATTAAAATAGAGAGAAAACGCATAAAGGCAATACTTAAAATTCAATACTCAAAAATAAAAAAGGGCTAATGTAAATAAGTGAAAATGGCCACGTTTATTGCTCCATCCTGTATATTACAATCGAGCCGTGCAAATTTGTAAGATTTTGAATTTTTTTCATGATCTTTAGATGGCTACTCTAACACAGGTCTAGTGTTTTGGGCAGGTGTAGTAGGTGGATGCCTGATTCCAGCCACCCCTGTGAGTGTGCTGTTCTTGTCACTGGACCGTTTGGTGATTATAGCTTGCCCTCTGAGGTTCTACACTCACCGGGTCAAATGTCTGATTGCAGGCACTAGTGCTGCACTCACATTGTTTATAGCTGTGTCCTACTTTGAAATCATGACTGCCACGAAACCAGACGATTTATCTATTTTTAAAGGTAGTTTTCGCATTCAAACATATCTTTATTCACAAAATTAACTTATAATTTTTATTGACCATTTCTTCCCAATTGATTTTCGAAATAATAATAATAATATAAAGCGGCCCGCCGCCTTATTTTTCAAACCCCATAAAATCTGAAAATTGTCAACCAAAAATGCCTTAACTATGAAATTTTAGTAAAAAAATAGGGGCCGCCTTATAAGAGGAAATACGGTAAGTAAAAACAGAATGCCAAGAAAATGAATTTGAATCTTTCATGTTTTCTTAATTTTTATCGCAATAGAGAGATTTTTTAAAGAGCTATATCTCAGCGTTCTTATACTAACGAATTATTCTAAAAAGTGAGTTTTGTGACTTTTAGTCTGCTAAACCACATAGTTATCAAATATTAGCTCACTGATCAACAACCAATAGAAATTTGAATCAAAATGCTTCTGGACTTGTCAAAATTTACCGACTTTTTCCAATCAAAAAGCAAATGCAATTTTCAAAAATCAAAAAGTATTTTTTGAAATCACACTTAGAGCTCATAAACAACAATAACTTTTGTTTCATGGAGACAGCGTGCTAAGGATACTGTGGGATTTCAAGCAATTTCATATGAAAGAATAAAATTGATTTTTTCGTCCAAATCAACTTGTTCATTTGTACTTTTCTAAAAAAATGTATTTTGAAGATTTGTGAAAGCACATCTGAAACCCAAAACGCAGAGCTACAAATCAAAAAAATTCAGCTCATAAAGGTTGAAAAATCGCAAGAACTAGACCATCAAAATTTTCCCATATAAATTTGCTACGCGTGGGAAGAAAAAAGTTAAAGAACCATGAAACTTGATAAGCACTGCAATTTTCGAAAGTTGAATTCGCTCGGTACATTGATTCGGTACATGCATTTTGCAATAGTCTGTGAATCTGTTTAAACTACCCCCAAGTAATTTGTATCTGCTTTTCTACATGAAAAATTGATTTTTTTAGAACAAAAAGTGACTCAAATTCAACTTTTTGCCTTGAGGGACCAAGGCAAATCGAGTTTTCGGTCAAAAATTGTTTTTTCATGTAGGAAAGTACGAGGAAACAATTTTTTATCGTTAAAATTATACAAAGACCACTTAAGAGTACAGTCAAACCTCCCAATAACGATCACCCTAGGAACCCGCCTCAGGTGGTGGTTATTGGGAGGTGATCGTTATTGAGAGTGGCATTTCCAATAAAAACAAAAGCTGAACGTTAATAAGAGTTTTTGACAGAGCTTCAAAGTTTTATTCAAAATTTCAGCAAAAGTTCAACACCATAAAATTTCTATTTCAATGATTGGCCTGAAAGAAAAATAAATAAATGCAACACAAAAATACATAATAAGGCAATCTTCATACAGTCTTTGGGTCGGCTGTGTGTGTTTGAGTGTCGCCATTTTGAGTAGTTCCGTTGTGCCAGTTATAACTTTTTTTCGGAGAGATTTTTTATGAGGCGAGTTTGTACTCATTCGAAAGCTCTTTCAACGGCCGAGGACCTTTTGAATAAAGATCTGGGGTTTGTTGCAAACAACTTTTAAGATTTTGCCTTTACAATTTAAAAATTTATTTTGATATGGTTTGAACTCAAGACAATGGCGACGATAGGCGCCTTTTGCCCCTTGTAAAAAATATAGGAAACTGTGACAAATTACAAAAAGCAGCCAAAAAACTTGAAACTTTGTGAACTATTTAAGGCGGCAGTTCAAAAAATAACATTTTTTGCATGGGTGAACGTTATTGAGAGTGTCTATTATGAACCCGGGACCGGCCTCAGGTGATCGTTATTGAGAGGTGATCGCTAATGGGAGTGATCGTTAATCGGGAGGTCAGTTTGCCTTAATTTAAAACAGACCAAGCCAAAAAATTTTCGGTGATCGTTAATGAGAAGGTGATCGTTATTGGGAGGTTCGACTGTAGTTTAAACATGATTTACAAAATATTTTAAAACATTGGTCGGCAGGCGCCTGTCGGCGTCTATGCAGACAATTTCGCAATAGACAAAACCTTATTGCTGACAACAAAATCGTGCTTAGCGTGCTCAATTCGCTTACAAATGGCTTGAAAAAAATTCAAGCTTGACTGAGTATTTTCAAATGCCTCTCGAGAAAAGAAATTTTAATCTGCTGTCATATAAAACCCCCGCCCCCCAATCGGACCTACTAAAAACTACTACAAAACCATTTTTATACAATAATTTTGCCATAAAAGGTCCAGAAAGGCAATTTAAATGGATTACGGGCTGTATAGGGTTGGGAAGGGACAAAACAGGGTCCCCTATTTTTTGGCTGTCTTACCATGTTGTTCAACTGGGCCGTGGCAAAAAGAGACTCTTATATGCATTTTATTGATAAAGAGTACTTCTCGGAATCATGTCTAAGGTATGTGACTTATACTTTTGCCTGCACCACAAGCTGGGTTTGTAAGTGCCCTTAACGCTTAGAGAATTAATACTCTAAGGATATCGACCATCTAAAATAAGTAGCCCGTGTTTTGATTCTTCCCATCCTTATACAGCCCGTAATCCCATTTAAACTGATTTTCTGGCCCTTTTATGGCAAATTATTGTATAAAAATGGTTTTTGACCATTCCTAAAAAAGTCGATTGGGGGAGGGGCGTATATTACAGTAGCGCCAAAATTTTAATTCAGTTCGAATAGTCCTGATCCTAATTGTATGACATTCGATTTATTCGATTCCATTTCAAAAATTTTATTTTAAAGTTAGCGACTAAATTATTTTGCTGTCAATAACCCATTTTTTGACCTCCGCAGTCAAAAAAATGTAACCCTGCCCAACCTAAATACTATATAAAGATGCGACACCACACAAAAAATTGCAATTATTTATTTATTATTACTTTTTTTCGAATTTCTTCAAGATGAAATCTTGCTTCCGGTTTTTTTTTTCAAAAAACCGCCTGTTAAAAGTCGGCGTATTAATCATATAAATTATTTAAGGTTGTTGGTCGTTTGCCTGTCTGTCATCCCCCACCTCAGTAATTTTCTACGCCATTGACAGATTTGTGGTGGCCGTGCCCAACTTCATTGTGTCTCTGGTCTTTTGGTGTGTCTGCTGAAAAGAAGGTTGCCCACTGACAGAAGCAATAGACGTAAATTGGTAAATATAAACACGTTTTCAAATCCTGCTTAGGAGTAAAAATTTATGTTAGATATTTTATATGTTTTTGTGAGTATGGGTTCTTGGTACATTAATCAAGTCCCAATCAAAACATTGAACAAAAATCAGTCAAAATCTGTAAAACACTCAACCAAATAAAAAATAAACATTCTTTGTCTCGACGGGAAAACTAAGAGTTTCTGAATTTCTGAATTTTGACACACCGTGGTCTGGTCTCAAATATTGCGTGAATTCCGATTTTGCAGTTGATTTTTGTAAAGGACTTTAAAATTTCGGCACTTATGCCGTTGGGCCCCCCCCCTTCTAAATTTTCGAAAAGTAACCCAGAAATACTTTCTAAACTGGTTTTTTCTGTTCAATACGATAAAAGAAATTTCTTATCAGTTTCTAATCAATAAACGAACTTTTTTTCAGAAAAAATTGACTTTAAGTCGTCTAAGGTGCCATGTCTTTTCATGGTATTTTTGACTAATCTTTGGTCACATTAGATTAAGCTTAGGCTTAAGGCAAGGGTAGGCCAGCGCATGTTAGGACGGACTCAAACATGTTTTCTTTCTTCTTTAGTGTTTGAAAAGCATTTCTGAGCCCGTCCTAACATACGCTGGACTACTCTGCCTAAGCCCAAATTCCTGAGCCTAAAAATTACCAAAAATACCTTAAAAAGACCATCTATTTTTGATGAGTTCAAGTCAATGTTCTAGAAAAAAATTAGTTCTTTTAATTATTAACTGATTAGAAATGTTTTTTTTTATATCGTATTGAACAGGAAAAACCAGTTTAGAAAGTGTTTCTGGGTTACTTTTCGAAAATTCAGAGGGGGGGGCCCAACGGCATAAGTGCCAAAATTTCCACTAATATCCGCCGTTCCCAATTTAATCGAACCTTTTTTTATAAAAAAGCTAATATTAAAAAAGCTACTTTATATATGTCTTGATGGGGGCGGAAAGCTACTTTGGTTAGAAATTCGGCCTTAGTAGCGGAGTGGATAAGCGTTTTTATTTTATATTCCTAAATGGTGTGAAGGTTGGATCCCGGGTGGTGTCACGCTATTATTTTTCGGCTTACGTTGTGTGGAGCAATGAAGTCGGATAAGTTGTCCGATCTGGCGTTGTCGAGCGACGTTGGGCTCGACTAGTTAATGGTTCTTAATTTCGAACAAAATTTACAAATTTATTTAATAAACAATAAGCGTAAACAAAAAACATTTCGAAATTATTATTGACAAAATGTGTAAGAATCCTCAAACTTTTTGAACTAAAATTGACAAATCTTTAGCAAAATATCCAAAAAACTGAAGGTTAAAAAGTGATGAACCCAGTGACGGGGGTCAAACTAGAGGAATACCTGCTAAATACTGTTGTTTGGATAAAACGGAAATATGCCACGTTCTGGAGAAAAAGTGCCACGTTTTTTCGATTCTAGTCAAGAAGGCGAAAAAGTGCCACGTTTTTGTGAAAATGTGCCACGTTTTAGTGAAAAAGTGCCACGATTTAGGGAAAAAGTGCCACGTTTTTGTGAAATCTGCCACGTTTTCTGACAATAAGGTTTCTTACACAAATCAATGATTTACACCTGAAATTTTGAAGATTACGATTAGCTTGCTATTGATATGACCTTGGAAATAAAGCGACTAATAAAACCAGGCATATCTGTGCAAAACTAGGCAAAATTGAAAAAAACGTGGCACTTTTTCTCTAAAATGTGGCACTTTTTCGCCTTCTTGACTAGAATCGAAAAAACGTGGCACTTTTTCTCCAAAATGTGGCATTTTTACGTATCGTCCATTGTTGTTTAGGGAGACAGGATAGCATTGCTGGCTGTAGTTTTCTCATTTATATTCGATTTGCTGCCATCCACCATTAATCTGGCCTTCACTTATGTGAGTCAATAAAAATGTCATACATTTTTGTTTCAATAATATATCTATTCTTTAGGCTACGACCGAGAATTTGTCGCAGAGAATAGGTCCTTACAGACAATTGACTAGTTCTATGAATGCCTAGGCTATTCTTTAGTCAACGTCAAAATTCTGCAAACACTCTCCAACGACTCTGCCTCATTATCAAACAGCAACAAAGAACAGCTTAGTCGGAAGAGTTTTTCAGCTGTAGTAGTTACTTTTAACAAATAAAAAACTTGTTGACATTATTTTTTTTTTGTTATGCTAAAGAACGACTATCGATTACCGACACTCAATAAAAAAATTCAAATTTCAATAAAAAATTGTCACTTTTTAAGAAAAAATATTTCGGAAAATTGCCCAGACACCAAAATGCTGTCCTGAATCCAAATCTATTAAGATAAGATCAAAATTTTATGAGCTTAAATATTTATCAAAGTAGATACGTGATGCATAATTTCGGACTTATTCACTCAAAATCGCAATATCTTAGCTCATAAAATTTATTTTGATATGTTATAGGCAAGCCGAAATCCGTCTTTTCGAGCCGGCATTTCAAGCCAAAATGATCCGTTAAATTTTCTGGTTTTTTTCATTAAAAATTCGCACCTGTTTATACCAATGTCTAGACAAGATTCGAAGTTTTCATTACGCTCTCATACAGAGTAAAAAAATCTTATTAGAGCTAGAGTTCAAAAAACATTCAAATGTGTCCGTTTTCGTGGCCTATTCGGTACAGAAAAAAGGAAATTTGGTACAAAAAGAAGCGATTTGGTATAAAAAAGTAATGGCCGTAGATGGATAGGTAGAGCACGGAAGTGGGTGTGGGTAAGGTAAGTGGAAGGTAGATTAGCTGATGGGTTTGCAGGAGAGGTGGCTAGGGTGGTAGGGCTTGCCGCACCGCTTTGTCTCGTTCACTCTACAAATTTACATGATATTTTCGAGATTTTGATGATTAACATATGGTCAGATAAAAGTAAAAGGGATAATTTTTGAACAGTTGAAATTGCAGCGACTACGCATATAGAATATCTGGTATGTGTTTAGGCGGCAGGCTGCAACGGCATTAAAGTTTTTTAGTCAAAATTTGAAAAATTTAAATTGCGCCTTTTGAATTCAAAAAGGGGATTGGAGGGGAAGGAATAAAAGTTAGGCCACTTTATGGCAGAACGTTAAAAATTTAAATGTTTGCATTCTTGGACTGTTAGCATGTGTTTTCAACTGGGCCATAGCAAAAATAGGGTGGAACACAAATTCCAAAGAAAAAAGTTCCAAACTAGTAATTCTCCAAACATATTTTTCCAGTAAATAATTTCCCAAATGAGCACTTTGCCAAACGAGGAATTCGCCAACGAGGAATTCGCCAAACGAGAAATTCTCCAAAATAAATTTTTCCGGACGTTTAATTTTACAAACACAACGTTTCAAATAATGAGAGTGTCTTTTTTGAGAGTGTCAGCTGAGCTTAATAAGTCACTTTCCAAAGTATAGTTTTTAGCAAGAGTTAGTAGTTTTAGCAGGAAGTTGGGCAGTTTATCAATCAAACTACCCGAGAATGGCCTCAAACAATGACTACGATGCTCTATTCGACGGTGATGAGCTGTCTCCTAAAGAGTATCTCTACAGCAATGTCAAAGCGACTTCTACACCAGTTCCTAAATAGTCTTGGCTTATATATTTTCGAAAACTTCGTTGTTGATATTGTTGTGAGGTTGAATTCGAATAAACACAGTCGTTTTCTGAACTTTAGGGAGCAACAGAACCTTTGGGGCCCCACTCGCCAGAACCAAAGGGGTCCCAGTCATTTTAAGTCTAATCTATGCAAAAAAATGTTCAATTTGAATTCGCGCCTTACTTATTTTCGCATAGATTAGACTTAAAATGACTGGGACCCCTTTGGTTCTGGCGAGTGGGGCCCAAAGGTTCTGGATAGCCATATAGAGTCTCTTTTTGCCACGGCTCAGTTGAAAACATGGTGAGGCAATCGAAGAATAACAAACATTTGAATTTCTGACGTTCTGCCATAAAAGTGCCCTCTTTTATTCCCTTCCCTCCCTATACGGCCCTTTTCCCTTTAAAATTCAAAAGGCGCCAACTTAAATGTTTCAATTTTGACTAAAAAACCATGATACCCCCTGTGGTTCGAAAAATGTTTTTTGTTAGAATCAAAAAAACAGCCGGCTTTCTCATGAAATCGGGGTCGAGAAACACGAATATGAGGTTATCTCCTCCATCCTATCACTCCCCGGGAGGGGGGATTGTAAACTGCAACCTTTAATTTTAACTGAATAATTTTAACGCTTTTAGTCAACAAGCGTTAAAAAGCGTTAAATTACTGTCAAAAAGCGAGAAAACTGTCATTTAACGCTTGTTGACTAAAAGCGTTAAAATTATTCAGTTAAAATCACAGCCAATTTTTAACGATTTTAACGCTTTTTGACAGCCATGATAGAAAGGCGATCTATGGGCTGGGGTCGAGAAAAACTTATGTTATAAAAGTTTATGTTATGTGAAATTATGTTATATATAGAGAGTCAATTTGGCTTAATTTAGGGGCGACCAACCAAATCGTTTCCAGAATTATGTTATGAGGAGTTTTATGTTATGTAGAGTTATGTTATATAGAGAGTCGACTGTACCACAACTCAGGGTTGCGATTTGGGTACTAATTCATTAGAAATAGTACTTTCGAGTACTAAATAGTACTAAAATAGTACTAATTAGTACTAGGGTACTAATTTAGTACTTAGTACTATTTTAGTACTTTGTACTAATTAAAGGACCATACTTGTTGATGCAAATGAGAATTTGACAAATTCAAATTCGCGCGGACATTTCTCTTTCGTCTCTCACTGTAATCTTTTGAGTAGCTCAAAGTAACTCCAAAGAGTAGAGTGCGAGACGAAAGAGAACTGTCCCGCGCGAATTTGAATTGTCAAATTCTCATTTGCACCAACAAGTATGGTCCTTTAAGTACTTAGTACTCGCAGTACTTTTTCTATTTTTTGCGGTTTTCATGTTAAAAGACCAACTGCACATAGTTTGTTTTGTTTTTTACATGAACAGCTAAATAAATGTTACTAAGACAAGAAGACGACATATCTGTGTGTTTTTTAACCATGGTACTAAAATAGCACTAAGTACTAAAATAGTACCTCGTACTAAAATAGTACTAAGTACTAATTTAGTACACAGTACAACATTAGTACTTAGTACCAATAGTACTATTTAGTACTAGATACTATTTTAGTACTTAGTACTATTTTAGTACTACAGTCAACCTTCGATTTAACGGCACCCTCGATTTAACGGCACCCGGACCCGGTCCCTAAGGTGCCGTTAAATCGAGGTCGACTGTATTTTTAAAAAAACACACAGATACGCATTCTTCTTGTCTTAGTAACAATTTTTTAGTTATTTTATGGTGAAAAAAAATAAAATATGCGCAGTGTGTCTTTTTGACGTAAAAACAGCAAAACATAGAAGAAGTACTAAATAAAAAGTAGTACTGGTACTAAAATAGCATTTAGTACTAAATTAGTACCCTAGTACTAATTAGTACTATTTTAGTACTATTTAGTACTTCGAAAGTACTATTTAGCACCCAAATCGCAACCCTGCCACAACTTTGGGGGGGGGGGACGTGGTTATATTACAGTAGCCCCAAAATTCGATAACAGAATACTGTATTTTCTTTGTTAAACCCCATGGGGGATTATTTTTCAACCCCTCTCTTGGGTGGGGATTATTAGGAGTAAGGGTTTATTAAGCCCTGTTCACAATGGTGACTGCAGCGTGTGGCTTCAGCGTGTGGCGTGGCGCTGCAGCTGCATGGGTGTTCACAATGTGTCGCCACACGCCAAACTCTGCAGCCACAGCCACACGCCACACGCTGCAGCTACACGCCACACTCTGTTCACAATGATGGCCACACTCTGCAGCCACACGCCACACTCTGCAACACACGCCACACGCTGCAGCCACACTCTGTTCACAATGGGAAAAATTGAAGGTGCCCATTATCTTAATCCAAAACATCATCTTTATTACTATTCAGCCCAACTATTCAGTCACTTTTCTCTTTCCATCCAACCAACTCATGTAGTCGAAATAAGGCCAGGTCGATGCAATTGCTGTATCTTCGGTAACTCCGCTTTTGCTGGAGATGCCTCTTCTTCGTCTGCCTCGCATAGCCATCTCGCAGATTCTTCCACTTTTTTCGACGCTTTCTTCCCATCTAATAAAAATGGAATGAGCATCTTGTCAAAAAAAGCAAATAAATAATGCAAAACAAACCCTCAATGCCAACCGACTTTGCAATTTTTGACCAGATGGGACCCTTGTGCGTGTTGTTCAAGTACTCCTTGAGAGACTTGTCGTAGAGGCAGCGCTTCCTTTTTCACTTCCTGAATCAACTTGACGAGAATTGGATCTGCTTTCGAGTCCTCTTCGAGAGATTTGATCGGCTTCTCCACACTTGTTTTTGTCGGCGAGCGAGAGCTCATCATTCACTTGTAGACATTTGATCTGAAAAAAAAAGAAATTCAAGCAAGGAAATATAAGCAACAATATTTAACAAGGAAACAAAAACAACAACATTTCTACCTCAAAGCACCCATAAAAAATAAAATGAAATCACAAACATAAACACAAAGTGAAAATTTCTCAAAAACGCCACACTATTTTCAAATATTTTTGAAAGGTGGCTGTGGCTGCAGCGTGTGGCTACAGCGACAATTTTTCCCATTGTGAACAGAGTGTGGCTGCAGCGTGTGGCGTGTGTTTGCAGGTTGTGGCGTGTGGCTGCATAGTGTGGCCATCATCGTGAACAGAGTGTGTCGTTGGCGACGCATTGTGAACACCCAATCGCCACACGCTGCAGCTGTAGCCACTATTGTGAACAGGCTTTTAAAGAGTTGGGATTATTTTTCAACGAATTTGGTTTTTCTCAACAGGAACGTTCAGAAATTCAAATATTAGCAGAATTTTCTCCAGCGGAATTTTCGGTAACACTTTACTTAGCACCAACCCAACGGCTGACCCACTTTCGA